>JBBHKE010001244.1:117627-159950 GCA_037447655.1 Zygnema cylindricum
AAAACCCACTTGGGAAACGATGGTAGGCTCGGAATATAGAGAGTTACCATAATAAACCCAACTCAAAGTTAAATTTATGGGTAAACGTGGTCTATCCAAAAAGACAGACTCCCTGTCTGGTGATCGAGGGATAATAATCGAAGGTACTACCTTCGATAGAGTAGTAATTATTGAAACTGGGTAACCAGAAAGTGGCCTGACAAGTAACGGAAGCTCATACTGTTTTCGAGTAGATCCACTCTATCAAAGCAATGGAACACTCGACGGATAAAAAGAACATCAGAAAACGATGAGGAGACAGGAGGAGGGGAGCCGATGAGACAGTAAAGAGGAACCCGAGACTTCTCTCCATTCCAACTTCGAAATTTGAGGGAGGACAGAGGAGTAGCAAAAGACTACAAGAAAAATAGGCAGCTCACAAGGTAACGAAACTATCTCACCTAGATGAGCTTTTGTCATACTCGAAGGCAATGAACAGTCCGGTGAAAGACCAATGGGTCAAAGTTATTAATGATGAGATAGCTTCCATCATGGAAGCTAATAATAGGGAGCTAGTGGTCTGTCCCTCAGACAGAAAAACCTATCTGGTGCAAATGGGTATTTAAATTGAAACTCAACCCAAATAATACCATTGAGAGATATAAGGCTCGGATGGTAGCAAAGGGTTCACCCAAAAAATGGGGAATGATTATGAGGAGACTTCTACTCTAGTAGTTCATTTCGCTTCTGTATGGATTCTCCTTAGTCTAGCTGCAGCCGAAGACACCAGATAAATATCAAGACCGCTTTCATCAATTGTGAACTAGAGGAAGAATACTTTATGGGACAACCAGAGGGATTTATAGAGGAAAGAGAAGAAAGCAAAGTCTGCAGAGTCATAAAGTCCTTATATGGACTATAGCAGGCTCCCACACAAAGGAACAAGAAACTAGATGAGTTTCTCAACGACTTGGGATATATTTGTATCAGTTTTGACCATTCTATTTATATCTTTGAGGATGAGAATGGCGTGACTTTTGTTTCAATTAATGTGGATGATTTGCTGGTGTTAAGTAAATCTATGGACAAGATTGATAAGTTAAAGAAAGATCTTAGAAGCAGATTTGACATGAATGATTTAGGGGAGGCTACATATATTTTGGGGATTCAAATGGAAAGAGATTGAGAGAAGAGAATAATCAGACTTACTCAGAAGGAAGCTATCAAAAAATAAGCTTGAGAAATTTCATATAGAAAAGGCAAACAGTTGTACCACTCCCATGGACTTGAACAAAGTAAGTGATGGGAGTGTAGAAAGAGGAGTGATAATACTAGATGATTAGATGAGTCCTAAAGAGAGATAGTTTATGAAGTCTATTCCTTACTAACAGGTTGTTGGAAGCTTGATTTACTTTGTGAATTCTACTAGACCGTACAAAGTAGTAGCAGTTGGAGTCCTCAGTAGGAGTCTTAATGATGCTCGGAAGAGAGACTGGGAGGCAGCCAAGAGAGTCATGAGATACTTGGTGGGAACTAGGGATTTATGGTTACATTTGGAAGGGGAAAAAAGTGACATCACTAGTTGGAGTGATGCCAATTATAGGGATGCACTTATGAGAAGTTGCACTTCTGGATATGTGTTATATGTGGGGGAAGGTTCTTGTTGTTGGAGTAGCATGCAACAAAAGGTGGTTGCTCAGTCCACAATGGAGGTTGAGTACATGGCCTCATGTTTTGGTATGAAAGAGCTGATGAGGGTCAAGTCTCTACTGCAAGAACTGGGGTATATGAAGAAGGGAGTGTATGAAGTGTTTTGTGATAATCAGGCTGCAAATGCAAATGCAGCCAATCTAAGTAATCATTTTAAAGCTAAGCATATGGATATAAGATTGAGTTTTATGAGGGAAAAGGTTGAAAACAAAATTGTGAATCTAGTGTATAGAAGTGATGGCGAAATGGTAGTTGATATGATGACAAAGACTGTGCCCTCTCCCAAGTTAAAATTTTGCAGAGAAAAGTATGGGTTAAAAGAGAAACTAAAATTAGACTAGAAAATAAGGGGAGTGTTGAAATCATTAGATTTAGGAGAGATGTTTTAAAGGTCTTAATTGATTAAGACAGTTATAAGAAAAAGCATATGCAGCTTGCCTCCACCTTCTCTCTCTAACCCCCATACTTGTTGTAGTCACTGAATGAGAGAGAGGGCAGTGGAGCCATGGCTGCCTCAGCTCCATAGGCAGGACTAAATAGTGACCTAAGTCACTCTCAACAAAAGGTTGAGTCCGGCAAGACTCGAACCTCCGACCGGCAGAGCGAGGCGTAGCCGCCAGCTCTTACCGGTCTCTCGTAGTAGTCCGTTAGGATACATTGGGTTTGATAGCTATTTAAACAATAGCTAGATCATTAATTCGATTAGCATAATAACAAATTGAGGACATAGAAACTAGTTGAGTTTTAGTACGCACAAAAAAAATTTACTGGACATTTGTTTTTTTGAACCGCTAGCATTAAAAGCCGGTGTGGATCTGACAGCCCTCATCATCGCCGAGATCCCGGAATGGGCGCCTTGGCGGTTTTCGGATGTGACATGACTTGTCAACACGTGGCAAAATATTATAGGGAAGCGGGATTCCCAGAGAGCGCGATGACAAGTCTGGAGGAGACAAACGTCCACTCGATGGCCTTGTCGTACACAGGCGGTACAGAAAGTACATTTGCCATAGAACCTTTCTATATTGTACAGTCTTTTGATTGGTTCGTACATCAGTAGATAGGGGTTGTGAGAGGGGTTTATGACTTAGAGGATTGAGGAGGTAGCCGCCTCTTTACGAACAAGCGATAAATATTGACATCTTTTCCACTTGATAACTAATCGCGTGGTTAGGTGTTTTTAGTGATTCTTTTTGTTGTGGACTCAAGGGAGTTCAGACTGCACACGGGTGCACTCAGATTGTTTATTTGCCTGCTTGGGTAGCAGCTGATCTAATTAAATGTGGGTTAGTGAAAAACTACCTAGAGGCTTCTTGAATTTTGCAGATCAAATGGGGGACACGGAATTGCAAGTAAATGTATGACGCTGAGAAAAACAAGGGGTTGGATGATTAGAAGACATGGGTCTAACAGGGGGAAATGAAAAGGGGGGTGAATATGTAGTGGATGAGGGAGGAGGTCGAGTAGGAGTAGAAGAAGGGGGAGGGGAAAATGATGGTTGTGAAGAAAAAAAAAAAGGTTGCATTTAAGGTTCTTTGGAGACCAAAAGTATGGACTCCAATCTCGAAAATCCCCCATGAAGTTGGTGTTGTGTTGTTGTGAGCCTTGTGTCAATCATCCCCACATATGTTTGTAACTGTTTGCCCAAATTCTCCACAATATTCTCGAGTTGTTGTATTCTTCCTATGAGGGGTGGGATAGAGTCGATTCCGACTCGAAGTGCGTGGAGTTCTGCTTTAACCTCTGGAGGTATGGGAATTTCGGCAATAGGGGACCTCTCATCCTTTTTCTCGTCCATTCGCTACACCGCTTCCGCGAAAGTTCGCCACTCCGAACCACATTCCCCTAAAATTGTCAAAAAAAATGGAGAAGTGAAGTAGGCGTGTTGCGGGAAATCCTTCTGCAAAAGTGCAAGGTCTTGCCACAAGGATCTCCTAACGGATCCTGTTAGTAACTCGAGAAATTTTTGGGCTGAAATATCTCGAGTCTCGTCACTCCCACGTAAATTCCTTTGCATTTTTAAACATTAAAAGATAAATTAATAATATTAAGCAAAAATATGAGAAGTTGTGAACATACATTTTCGAAAAACATATATAAACATTATTTGCAAGTGAAATGGAAAAAAAAAACAACCTCATTGAAAATAAGGATTGTTACCATGTCCAAAAAGTTTTCACTTTTCCCATGTCGAAGGTCATTCACAAAGCTCAAGCAATTCAATTACCAAGGCATCAAACGGAACGCATGAAAAATTATTTTTATTGTATCTCGATATCAAAAGTGGTACACGGGTGGTACTCACACTAAAAAACGTGGATATAGTGCAACATAACTATTATTTTCCAACGTCTACAATCTCCCCTCTATCTATTGAACCGTTCTATCTCCATCTCTCTCTCTCTCTAGTTTTTTTCCCCTCCATCTAGTTTTCCCCTCACCTTTCCCCTTCGTCACTTTCTTTTTACCCTCTCATCTACCCCTCTATCCTGATTTTTTTATTTTTTCCTCCATCCAGCCCTCATTTCCCACCTCCTTGTGGCGATGGCGTCGGCTCAACGCCATCACTGAGCCATGGCCATCCCACCATTTTCCCCCCTCCATCCCTCTAATTTTTTTCCCCTCTATCCACTTTTCCCCTAACTCTCTTCTTCCCCTTCGTCACTCTCTTCTTCCTCTCTCATCTACCCATCTATCGTGTTTTTTTTTTTGTTGGAAAATGAGTTTTATGTATTTTCTAGGTCTAGATGTAAACTAAAAAGAGATATGTTTAATGGTCAAGCTCCACTCTCTCTCTCTCTCTCCAGTTATCATACTTGTCGTAGTCACTGATGACTGGTCAGAGATAGATGAAGCCATGGCTACCTAAACTGTTGTTCATTGGTCTAAAATAGACCGCAGAAGCGACCCAAACTATCAAACAAAATGTTAAGCAAACTTAGGTTAATGAACAATCATTTGAAATGCATCCTCCATTTAACATACATCAACTAAGGTTTGATGGAATAATCAACATAAACAAACCCTAGAACAAATGCATAAATAATGCATATCAAACATAAATAAAATAACATAGATAACAATAACAAAAGAGTGCAATCTCACATAAACACTTAATAAAAAAAAGTATATCAATAAACATATTACTCAAATCCATGACCTAATCGACAACCCTAAAAGTCTACATCTTCGGACCCTACTTTTCATGCTAAGCATTGATGATTTCTTAATGAAGCTCAAATCTATATATACATTTGTGAGTTGTCAACAAATAGCTACGTGTCAAATTAAACAACATAACTTCCATTAAATATTATTTAACCATAATAATCTACAACGACAAATAGCCTAACCGTAAGTGTACACCTGAGAGTTGACCAATCATAAGCGTACACTTGTCTGCAAGTACGACACTGCATACACACAAATTAAAATACCGAAACCTAAATGATCACCTAAATAGAAACTGTAATAATCAACACTAAAATATTAATTCACGTAAGACAAGATAATGTTGTTTAAAATATTTACACCGACGCGTCCGCAAAATACGCGTCATAAGCGACAACTCACTTAGTCACTTGCAGATAAATCCACGTAGTGAACCGACATCGCATATGTACGGTCCACTTAATAACACGTCATCAAACAATACGATCCCTTGGAAATATTGGCGGACGTCGTCCGCCCTCCACGTGTAACTCGAATCACTTGCCGAAAAAACCCGTACCATCCAAATCCTGTCCGTACCGAAATCACGTACTTCGTCATGAATGTCGCACGTCGAAATTAGAATACACCTGTCAAATAAGACGAACCGTACTGGCGACGTCCCTTTTAATAAATGTCGTCTGTCCCATTATGGTCCGTACTTTCGGCGAACACTTTAAAAACATTTCGAACATTAATCGTCGGATCGATTCGCAATCCGCCGTCCATTTCCTATCACATTTCGCGCCACTCAATTACCCCATTAAATTTACTCGTACATTTAATTCCTCGGAACTGCAAACTGTTCAAAACTCCACAGTACATCATGTAAAATATATACGCACGAAACGTTGCGTGCGCATCAAATTTCACATACGCACAAAACTAAATCTTCAAAAACAACATAAACAGCCAGCTGAAGCCAGCCAACAGAAAAAGATTGGCTAGAACAATCACTAACGGACCAAGGATTTGATCCTGGTCCCTATAGTCAGTAGCCATAGCCGGTATCGTTGTCCTATAGTCTAGGACCAGTGTTATGATATATAGGGTGTGATAATTACTTAACCTAGTCTTGTCGGAATAAGCCGATTAACGGATTTTTGTAGGACTGTAACATAGAGACAGTTAGAATATTTCTATAGACGGACGGTCGACTAATTTGAACGGCGCACATTTAATGCCGGTTAACATCGAACGGCTCCTATCCAAGCCAACATTGCGGAATAGCCGCTTTGGCTGTTTTTGGACGATTTGTCTCCAGGTGCCACGTGGCGCCTCGTCATTCATTTACAGGATTTACAGGAGACTCGGAGGCAAGTCAAAAAGTGACAGGCGTCCCCTCCATGGCCATGTCGTACAATGGCCGTACAGAAGGTACATCGGCAGCTGTACGTTCTTGTACTATTCAGTCTTCTGATTGGATCCGTACATCAGTAGAATGGGGTTTAGAGAGGGGTTTTAGGACTTAGAGTTTTTGAAGGTAGCTGCCTCTCTTTCTGAGAGCTTTTATAAAAACTGGCATCTTTGCCATTTGATAATTAATCGTGAGGTTGGACGTTTTCAGTGATTCCTTTTGCATAGGACTCATGGGAGTCCAACCTTCACGGGGGTGAAGGCACTCACATTCCTTGCCTGCTAGGGAGGCAATTGTTTCAGTGGATAGAAGGGCATTTCAAATTATCTTAGAGGCATATAGTAAGCTGCAAATTCTGTGCACCTATGGAGGTCACAGAATTACAAATTTTTCCTCCATCAATCCTTCATTTTCCACCTTTTTTTGGCGATGGCATCGGCTTGACGCCATCGCCGACCCATCGCCATCCCACCATCCCCCCCCTTGTAATTCTGTGTCCCCTATTGGACCACAAAATTCAAGAAGCCTCTAGATAGCTTTTGACTAACCCAATTTCAACTAGAACTCCTGCTACCTTAGCAGGCAGATAGACCATTAGACTGCAACCCTATGCACTTTGGACTCCGTTGAGTCCACAGCAAAAAGAATCACTGAAAACGCCCAACCACGCGATTGAATTTCACGTGGCAAAGATGCCAATATTTATACATGTTTGTTAGGAGAGAGGCGGCTACCTCCTCAATCCTCTAAGTCATAAACCCCTCTCACAACCCCTATCTACTGATGTACAAACCAATTAGAAGACTGTACAGTACAGAAAGGTACTAGGGGCCGATGCACTTTCTGTAGGACATGTATACGATAAGGCCATATAGCGGACATCTATCTCCTTTAGACTTATCCATGCGCTCCCCAGAATTACCGATTCTCAATGATATCTAGCCACGTGTCAACAAGTCATGTCACGTCCGAAAACCACCAAGGCGGCCATCGTGGGATCTCAGCGATGATGAGGGTCGTCGGATCCAGACCGGCTTTTAATGCTAGCTGTTCAAAACAACAAATGTCTGGTAAATTTGTTTTTTGCGTACTAAAACTCAACTAGTTTCTATGTCCTCAATTTGATATTCCGTTAATCAGATTAATGATGTAGCTAATGTTTATATAGTTATCAAACCCTATGTATCCTAGCGGATTACTACGACAGACCGGTAAGAGCTGACGGTTACGCCTCACTCTGTTGGTCAGAGGTTCGAGTCCTGCTGGACTCAACCTTTTTGTTGAGAGTGACTTAGGTCACTCTATAATCCAGCCTAAGTAGCTGAGGTAGCCATGGCTTCACCGCCCTCTCTCTCCTTCAGTGACTACAACAAGTATGGGGGCTAGAGAGAGAAGGTGGAGGCAGGCTGCCTGTGCTTTTTCTTTAAGCTATTCTAATCAATTAAGACCTAGAAAATATCTCCCCTAAATCTACGGATTTTAACACTCCACTTATTTTCTAGTCAAATTTTAGTTTCTCTTTTAACCCACACTTTTCTCTGCAAAAATTTAACATGGGAGAGGGCACAAGCTTTGTCATCATATCAGCTACCATTTCGCCATCACTTTTATACACAAGATTCACAATATTGTTTTCAACCTTTTCCCTTACAAAACTCAATTTTATATGCATATGCTTAGCCTTAAAGTGATGTTTTGGATTGGCTGCAATTGCAATTGAAGCCTGATTATCACAAAACACTTCATGCACTCTCTTCTTCATATACCCTTGTTCTTGCAATAAAAACTTGTCCCAAATTAGCTCATTCATAGCAGAACAAGAGGCCATATACTTAGCCTCCATAGTGGACTGAGCAACCACCTTTTGTTGCTTGGTACTCCAACAACAAGCACCCTCCCCCACATATAACACATATCCAGAAGTATATCTTCTCATAGGTGCATCCCCATATCTAGCATCACTCCAAGTAGTGATGTCGGTGTGCTCCCCTCCCAAATGCAACCATAAATCCCTGGTTCTCTCCAAGTATCTCATGACTCTCTTGGCTGCCTCTCAGTCTCTCTTTCTAGGATCATTTAAACTCCTACTGTGGACTCCAACTGTTGCTGCTTTGTCCGATCTAGTAAGATTCATAACGTAAATCAAGCTTCCTACAACCTGTTTGTAAAGAATAGACTTTATAAACCGTCTCTGTTTTGGACTCATTTGATCATCTAGTATTATCACTTCTCTTTGTACACTCCTATCATTACTTTCTTCAAGTCCATAGGAGTGGTAAAACTGTTTGCCTTTTCCATCTGAAATTTCTCTAAGATATTTCGATAACTTCCTCTGCAGTCTATCATTTTCCTCTATCTTCATTTGATCCCCAAAAATATTTAGCCTCCTCTAATCCTTCATATCAAATCTGCTTCTAAGATTTTCTTTAACTTATTGATCTTTCCATAATTCTTTTTAACACCTCAAGAAATCATCCATACAATTGCAATAAAATTCACAACATTCTTATCTTAAACCTATAAATAAAATGATCACATCTGATCCGAATATATCTCAGACCGGTGAGAAACTCATCTAGTTTTTTGTTCCATTGTCTGTGAGCCTGCTTCAGTCCATAAAAGGACTTTATGAGCCTGCATACTTTGCTCTCTTCTCCTTCCTCTATAAATCCCTATGGTTGTTGTATGTAGATTTCTTCCTCTAGTTCAAAATTGAGGAAAGCGGTCTTCATATCCATTTGGTGTGTTTCCATGTCTTCCGCTACTGCTAGACTAAAGAGAATCCTTACAGATGGAAACCGAACCACCGGAGTAAAAGGCTCCTCATAATCTATCCCCTCTTTTTAGGTCAACCCTTTTGCTACCAACTGAGCCATATATCTCTGAATGGTACCATCTGGGTTTAGCTTCAATTAAAATACCCATTTGCACGCGATAGGTTTTCGATTCGGAGGACAGTCCACCAGCTCCCAAGTATTAGCTTCCATGATGGAAACCATCTTATCATTTATGGCACTCACCCATCAGTCTTTTTTCGGACTGTCCATTGACTCCGAGTGTGACTAAGGCTCATCTGGGTGAGATAGCTTTGTTACCTTGTGAGCAGCCTCTTTTTCTTGTAGCCATTTGCCTCTCCTTCGTCCTCCCTCAAATTCAGAAGTTTGAATAGAGGGAAGTCTCGGGTTCCCCCTTACAGTCTCAACGGCTCCCCTAGCCATGGAAGTTGGTTTCGGCTCCTCCTCCTTTGTCTCCTTGAAGTTTATAGAGATATGAGGATATCCTGGTGCATATCCCCCATCTTGGTTCTTCCCTCAATCTGCAATGATGTTTTCACTTGTGTCCCTACTAGGAAGATCCGAGTCCTCCTCACTCTCGGACTCAAAACTGATTCTTATCTTTTTGGTGTATTTCAACCGATAAAATGACTTTCCTTCATCTATGACAACTAGATGCTTTACCAGAATGATATCTTGTTTAGCTAAGTTATAGACTCTATATCCCTTGACATCCTCATCATATCCCAAAAAATATTCGGTTCCTTAACCATCTGGTTTCTAGTTTTTATCGATGTCAAGAATGTAAGCTTGATACCGGTACTCTCAAGTGAAAAATCCGGTTGGTGTCATTCCTTTAACAACTTAGTGGTTCTACTGTGTAATTAGCACGTTCATGGCTTATGCCATTTTCAACCTATTTTCTTATCAGTCCACATACACCATCTCCAGTCCGGTTAACCTCTCAGCTACCCATTTGTTTCTAGATTATTTGGTTCCGATGATGAACTCCCCATCTCATAATCCAAACGGTTAGAGGTGTACTCTCCCCCATTATCACTCCTTATTCGCTTAATGAGGGTTCCGTGCAATTTCTCACTCCAAGCTTTGTATTCTTTGAAGTACTTTGGTGTTTCAAACTTTGTTTTTAGGAATTAGACTCTAGAATATCTAGACCAGTCATTAGTAACTGTCAGCATGTAACTTTTTCCCTCAACTGAAGGTACTCTTGCTGGTCCCCATATATCTATAGGGAACAGATCTAGTACTTTCTTACCTCTATTTGTGGGATTTTGGGAAAGGGCAGTCTGTGAGCCTTACCTTGGGCACACCCACTACAACCATCCATCATTTCATTATCCCCAAACTGAATGCCTTCTACCACACGAAGCTTCTTCATTTCCCTCAGCGTATCAAAATGCACATGCCCCAATCGCTTACGCCAGATCATGAAACTTGGAACACCACCATAGTAAGCACTTTTCTTTTCATTACTCAGGTTAAGCCTAAACATTCCTTGGCTACTCTTATTTGCTGTGAAGTGGACTTCATCTCCATACTTAGCTGAAAAGACTCCCTTTCTAATGAAGGTACCAAAATCCTTGTCATCTAGTATAGAGGTAGACACAATATTTTTACTTAGCTGTGGAATATAAAGCACATCTGAGAAGGTGAGTATAGAAGTCTTACCCTCCACTAAGACTTTTAGATCTCCCAAGCCCACTAGATCCGTAGTAACTACTCTCCCATCCCCATACTCTATTTCTACAATAAAGATTTTTCTTTACTTAGTGAAGAGGTGCATGTAACGACACATATGCATGGATGCACCTGAGTCGATGATCAATCCTTCCTGTGGAGCTCCCTGAATGGCTCCAAGAGCACACTTCTGTTTCCGAGGGATCTCCTTCTCTTCTAGATTCTTGTCGAGAAGTAACTCCCCTTCCTCTTCCTCAAAGGACTCGTCCTCCTCGGTCTCTCTTTTTACACATGTGACCACAAGTGCACTCTTTTTCCCTTCGGAAGAACCCCCTCCACGGTTTTCTTAGAGCCTCAGCTCCAATAGCTTGGTGCAATCAGCTATGAAGTGTCCCACCTTTTTGTAGAAATGACAAAGACCCTTGGGGGGCCTATGCTCTCCAGATTGATGTCTTTTGAAGTTGTTGTACGGCTTCTTCGGATCCTTCCTCCAACGGTCGGTTCCGGCAGCTAAAGCTTTAATGGTATTTCCTCCTCTACGGATCTTGATGGTGTTCTCCTGCACGAGTATCATTCGGACCACTGTGTCACACATCCAAGAGCTGTCATCCATTTGATGTACTCGGTACACTATGTTTTTATACTCTTCAGGTGTAAAAGGGACAAAAATACTTCACAACACTCCAAAGTGCACAGCGAAAAGCTCCAAGGATCCCCTTGTAGCAATAGCAAAGTCACACAGTAATCGCAGATTAAAGTTGGTTTTATTAATCGGGTGGAGATTACAAGGTTGAATGCTCGCTGCGAAGGTCCACTCAAAGAGTCCCTTTTTACTACGTCTGCCCCACTATTTAAACTAACTAGCTGCTAGTCAACCTAATACTGTACAAGTGTACACTCGACCGTTACGGTCAATCGAGATCTATCCAAAATCTCTTTCTAGAACTATACAATTAAATCTACATTTTGCGGCGTTGCTATACTGCCACGCTGAGATGCTATGCTGCGCTACGCTACTCTTCCAAGTTGCTATGCTGCTATGTTGCGCTGGTCTGAAATTGCAGCTGCACTGCTCTGCAACCGCAACTATAGCAGCTTGGTCTCTAGCCACTAAGTACTCAACTGTGTAACCTTGTTACAATGCCTCCCACTAAGGATTCAGCGTCTTGCTGAACATAACTTACACAAGGCAACTGAAATTGGCAACGTATGTCGTATGTCTCTTACGGATATTCCGCGAATTCTTGTCGTAGAGCGTAAAGTTGATTATAGAGCTGCTCACATCGAGTCTCCAACAGCGCGATATGATGGTCCGCCGCTGCAAAGCGTCTTCGAGTGATTCGCTCCCGAACTTGGTCCTCCCCTTCCTCCCATGCTGCTGGTGGTACTGGGGCTTGCGGCAAAATGGCAGCTAGTGCAGGTTTTCCAGGTACCGAGACTTCGGAAACTTCGGGTTCTTTAACGTGGTGTGCTCTTTTTGCCCCTTCGTCGTTTAATTCTCACCGAGGTATCTTCCTTAATCTTAAGGAAACGTGTTTTGTGGCAGCTCAATCCCGCTATAGAGCGTTCTTCCAGACAGCTTGATTGCCCGTACCCCGGGTGTGACCTCCGCCTGAGAGATGATTTCATAAAGGCGTACATCCCACGGGTGATAATGGCGGAGCAACCCGAGAACATCCACCTTGTACCGATAGTTGTCTTCAATTATTCCACAAACGGTAGGGCACGAGGGTCTGGCTGCACATAACCCTTATGGTTATTCCCGAGGTCCTTCGTTCTCATAAAATTCCACGCCGCGTGTGACGGCACATCAGCGGGATATTAATGGGGTCCCCAGGTTTTCCGGTGCGCCACTCTTTGGGCCACTCCGAAGGATCCCAATAGAAACGCTTAGCGAAGTTGAAAGTGAGGTCCGGATGCCTGGTGTCGATAGGGAGTAGAAAGAGGTAATCGAGAATTTCCTCTCCTTTTTCACTCTCCCCGTCCATGTCTCTATGATCCCCTCGAAGAAGAAATACATCGTCTCCGCTGGGGAACTGTGGTTCCGCCTTCTTTTCCGTGCTTTCTGAGGACTGTTCATCTGCGGTGCTCTCCTTATTGGGGTCCCTCCTCACCTCGAGGTCAAAGGCACGCTCCTCAATTGGCGCAGATGTCGGTTCCCGCTCCGGCTCCTCAGTGTCTGAGATCTCATGATCTTCTTTGTCCTCCTAATCCTCCTCCCGAAGTGGGTTGTATTCGGGGTCCTGTGAATTTTTTGACCCCTCTCCTCCACTGGTCTCCACCGGTCCTTCCTCGCTACTAGTTGTCCCCTCAGGGTCCGACCTTGCTTCTACCTCCCTCCTCTCGTTTGCCTCTACCATGACCTCCGCCGCCACTAATAATCTATACGGGCGGGGTATATCCTCCTGCCCTACCCGTAGAAGTCTCCTCTGTTTTAGTGGTGGAGGGGACGACAATGCCATGGATGTTGTCGTGCACGAAAATTCAGGTAAATCTAGAAGTGAAGGTAAGTTGGCCGTGCGGAGCGAAACATTCTCCAAATTGTCTTGACGGGGTTGGTCGCGAGGGTTGACGGCGGCTTTATCAGAGAGGGTTGAGGGTTTCACGATTAGAGTCTTCGTAACGTCGCAGCGTGCGAGGGCATCGTTGCGTCCAACATTTAATAACCTGCGCTAGTGCGACGAAAGCGAGGGTTCGGCGTCACCAATATGGTGAAACACAACTGCGTCGTTGCGATTTTATGTTAGCGCAGCGATGGCTCTGCGATTCTCAGACGGCACCGCAACTCTGTTGCGCTTCGGTGGCTGCACAACAATAGCGCCCCGGTCTGTTAACATCGCCGCTGCGCTTCTTCGCTGCGTCCCCAATATGATTGGGATGGTTGCGATACTACGATTCGTTCCTTTATTGCGTCTGCTGCAATTGCCCTTGCGGTTAAGCAGAGTGTCCGCACTCTACGTAAACCGGCGTAGCAATTCAGGGGAATGCAGATCCTCCTCGTTCACCCAAGAGTCCTCTTCAATGCCGTAGCCCTTCCAACGCACCAAATATTGGGTGGAGTCATAATTCCGTGACGACGCGACTGAAAGATATCCTCCACCTCATACTCGTCTGGTGTACCGTGAATGGGCGGTAAAGGGGTACTCGGCCGCCGATTAGGAAAAATCGAATCGGGGTCGCGAAACGGTTTGAGGAGGGAAACATGGAAGACATTGTGATTATGCCAGTCCCTCGGTATATCCAACTTATAGGCCACATCTCCCACTTGTGAAAGAACAGTGAACGGGCGTGTAAATCACGGTGCCAATTTCTTGGAGAGGGCACCCAATAACGCCATGTTTGCCATATTAAGGGGAACTTTATTACCCACATTGAATACAATGTCCTTCCAGTGAGTGTCGGCCTGCGACTTCAGACGCTCCTTTGCAAGTTGGAGCGCCTTTGCCGCCTTTTCCAAATTCCCGTGCAGCGTTTTAGCAAAATTTAGAGCTACGGGTGTAGGGCATTTCGTTGCCAATAAATTCACCGGCGCAGCTACTCCGGGTCTTCTCGACATCGCATCCGTCGGGTTTGTCTTGCCTGGTTTATACTCAATAGTTAACTCCAGTCCGAAGGTTTGAAGAAACCTCATCCATCGCACCTGTTTCTTGGACAACTTCGGTTGTGTCTGGAGATATTGTAGGGCATGGTGATTGGTGATGATCGTGATCCCCTTCCTTTGAACGTAACATTTCCAAACTTCAAACGCATTATAACTGCGATTGTCTTCTTTTCATAGGTGGCCGAGTTAAGCTCTGTTGCCTTCAGTTTTCGACTGTCGTAGGCAATGGGTTGAAGGCCTTTTCCTTGATCCAGCATAAGGATCACTCCAATAGCCGTATCGTTGGCGTTGGTAATTATCGTCCAAGGTAATTCCGAGTCGGGAACAGTTAACACAGGGGCGGTAACCAACCGCTCCTTTAGCGTGTCAAAGGATGCCCGATGTGTCGTTTTCCACTCATAGGGTACGTCATTCTTAAGTAAGTCCGTGAGTGGTGCAGCAATTTTTGCGAAACCTTTGACAAAACGACGATAGTAGGAGCATAATCCGAAAAAGCTCCGTAACTCCGTAATGTTCGTCGGTTGCGGCCACTCCTTCACTGCCCTAGTTTTGTTCGGATCCACTACGTTCCCATCCCGGCTCTCTACATGTCCCAAAAACTCAATTTTCTCTTTCAAAAAGTCACAATTACTCCTTTTGCGAACAACTTGATCTCCCTAAGGACTTGTAGGACCGTTCATAGGATGCTTCATATGGTCTTCCAACATTCGGCTATACACCAAGATGTCGTCTAGAAAGACGATTACAAACGCGTCCAAAAATCGTTTAATCATGGAATTCATCAAATGCATAAAGGTTGCCGGTGCTTTGGTCAATCCGAACGGCATAACCCGAAATTGGAAATGACCGTACCGAGTTCTAATTGCCTTCTTTTCCACATCTTCCTCGACAATTCTGATTTGGTGATAACCATTTAGCAGGTCTATTTTCGAAAAATACTTAGCACCTCGTAGTTGATCCAACAATTCGTTTATCCTCGGTAGAGGGTAGGCTTTTTTCACAGTTAATTTGTTTAGCGCTCGGTAATCCATACACATACGAAAACCTCCATCCTTTTTATTTACGAAGAGAACGGGGCTCCGTACGGTGACTTGCTTGGTTCAATTGCTCTAGCTTCGACCAACTCCGCAAGTTGCTTTTTGAGTTCGTCCAATTCGGTGTAACTCATCTTAGACATCCGATTAGTCAAGGGTACCGCGCCGAGAACAAGCTTTATCTTGTTTTCCACTTCACGCTTCGGAGGTAAGCCTTATGGGAGCTTCGAGGGAAAGACATCTACATACTCCTCGAGAAGTTTTGTCACGACTTTCAGGGCCTCTACGGAAGTCTTTCCGGTGTCGTCAACTTCTTTTGAGTCGAAGTCGGGATCTTTCTTCCTCCATTCCTCCGAAATCCCAGCCTTCAGCTCCTCCATAGGTTGGACGACCGCTAAACCAATTGTCTCCCCTTTCTTGAGTGCCTTCTTTAGCTGTAAGGCCGAAAGTAGGCATCCCTCTTTCGCTCCTTTACCATCCGCTCCCACTTTTACCTCAAACTCTTATTCACCCTTTTTCACTCTCATGTTGCCACTTCTCCAATCGATTGTCGGATTCCATTTTTGTAGCCACGGCTTCCCCAAAAATACCTCATGGTCTCCAAGAGGTAAAACATGAAGGGTGTCATACCATTAGAACTTCCTTACTTCGACGTGTAATCTCGGAGTACGATGAGTAATGGATAGGGAACTTCCGTCGGCCAATTGCACTGACTGACAATCCTTTAGCACCACAAGAGGGAGTTTCAACTTTTTGATGAAGTTCCCTGATGCGCCGTAGTCCACCATGAAGCTAGCTAGGCTCACTCTGATTCGACCTTGATATATTAGAGGGTCTCCCCATTCACCAGCTAACCTCATGACGTTAAGCTTGCCCCTCCTAGGATCTCTCTTTTTTGGGCATTCTCGGGCCATATGATCCGGAGAACCGCACTAGAAGCATAAGCCGTTTTGCTTCCTCCTTTGGAGCTCCTTGAGGGACAAATCATTGGTCTTGGATTTGGTGGTCTTCTTCTTCTTCTAAAGCACATTGACCACAACCTTATCCTCATCAATTGCTCCGAGCTCCATAGGGGTTGGACCATTGTCTCGTCGACCTCCTCCACCGCTGCTCAACCCATAATGGTAGGGTCTACAGAAGGTGAAGTCTACCGAATCGGTCCGTTCGCAAACTGAATGATTGCGGAGAGACTAGGGGTCGTACTTTCCCGAGCAAGCCATTGCTCCACATCCCTCCGAATGGAGGCATTAAGCCCCTTCACGTAACGATCCACGGCTTCATCCTCCGTCATCGTAGGTATTTGAACTTTGCACTCTAAAAACCGTTACGTGTACTCTAACACCGAGGTACGTTGCTTCAAAATTGCGATCTTATCCCTCGCAACTTTAACCGTGTTAACGGGTTGGCAAGAGTCACGGAGGAGTTGAATGAACAGAGCCCAAACAGTCGGTATCTCATCATTTTCCACCATTATCCTCCACCATGCTCCCGCTGCCCCTTTAAGAAGACCACCTGCCTAGTGAATCTTCTCACGGACTGAAAGGCCGTGTTCTCCCATGTTGTCGCGTCACGAGAGAAAGCTTTGATACCAGTGTAAAAGGGACAAAAATACTTCACAACACTCCAAAGTGCACAGCAAAAAGCTCCAAGGATCCCCTTGTAGCAACAGCAGAGTCACACAATAATCGCGGATACAAGTGGGTTTTATTAATCAGGTGGAGATTACAAGGTTGAATGCTCGTTGCGAAGGTATACTCAAAGAGTCCTTTTTTATTACGTCTGCCCCACTATTTGAACTAACTAGCTGCTACTTAACCTAATACTGTACAAGTGTACACGTGGACCTTCAAGGTCAACCGAGATCAATCCAAAATATCTTTCTAGAACTAACCAATTAAATCTACATTCTGCGGCGTTGCTATACTGCCACGCTGCTTTGCTATGCTGCGCTACGCTACTCTACTAAGTTGCTATGCTGTGCTACGCTACTCTACCAAGTTGTTATGCTGCTATGTTGCGCTAGTCTGGAATCGTAGTTGCGTTGCTCTTCCACCGCAAATATAACAGCTTAGTCTCTAGCCACTAAGTACTCAACTCTGTATCCCTCTTACATCACGCAACTTAATGATGAGGGTGTTAACTTTCATCTTCATTGTGCGTGTCCATCAGGCACTTTCCATCTCCATATACGAACAAGAGAGATCATTACAGTAGTCTAACATCTTCCCTCCTTTGTAAGTATAACTCCCCAGCCTTTGCTCAACCAGCTGAAGCTTCTAAATGGTACCAGCTATATAGATCTCCACTAAAGTCATCCACAACTCTTCGGCCTTGAAGATGTGAAGCTGAGAGGTAGCCAATGCTTGAGTGAGGTGCCTCAGAATGAAGTGCCTAACATTCATGTTGGTGTACTCCCACATTTGAATGTCGTTTTCCTTGATCTTTACGGCCACCGCTCCGGGTGTCGTGACAATGGGAGTAAAAGGTGTCTCTTTTCCTTTCCCTTTTTTAGACACACTGCTATCCCCATCCTCTTCCTCCTCCGTTGGGGCAAATGCTGTTGCAAACAAACCTCACTTCAACAAACCTTGGTAGAGTTCCCTGAGATGGACGTTTCACTTGTCCACTGACAATACCCCAGTATCGCTTTTCACACAATGCCCTTGTGATCATGGCTTCCCAGCAAATGAACACAGATCCGTTGAAGATGGGCACCCTAGAGGGTGGGCCCATAACCTGTTATTATGTGTCCCCCATTAGACCGCAAAATTCAGGAAGGTTCTAGATAGCTTTTAAGTAACCCACTTTCAACTAGAACTGCTGCTACCTAAGGAGGCATATAGACAATCTGATTGCACCCCTATGCAGTTTGGACTCCCCCGAGTCCACACCAAAATGAATCACTGAAAACGCCCAACCATGCGATTGAATTTCAAGTGGCAAAGATGCCAATATTTATAGATGCATGTTGGGAGAGAGGGGGTTACCTTCTCAATCCTCTAAGTCCTAAACCCCTCTCACAATCCCTATCTACTGATGTACGAACCAATTAGAAGAGTGTAGAGTACAGAAAGTTACTAGGGCCGATGGACTTCTGTACGGCTTGTGTACGACAAGGCCATGGAGTGGATGTCTGTCTCCTTCAGACTTGTCCTCAGCTTCCCTAGATTCCCGCTTCTCAATGATATCTTGCCACGTGTCGATTGGTCATGTCACTTCGGAAAATTGCCAAGGCGGCCATTCCGAGATCTCGGCGATGATAAGGGTCATTCGATCTAGACCGACTTTTAATGCTAGCCGTTCAAAATAACAAATGTATGATAAATTTGTTTCGTGCGTACTAAAACTCAACTAGTTTCTATGTCCTCAATTTGTTATTCCGTTAATCAAATTAATGATCTAGCTAATGTTTAAATAGCTATCAAACCCTATGTATCGTAACAGACTACTACGATAATCTTGTAAGAGCTAACGACTACGCCTCGCTCTACTGGTCTGAGGTTCGATTCTTGTCGGACTCAACTTTTTTGTTCAGAGTGACTTAGGTCACTCTTTAGTTCTGCCTAAGTAGCTGATGCAGCCATGGCTCGACCTCCCTCTCTCACCTTTAGTGACCATAAGAAGTATGGGGGCTAGAGAGAAAAGGTAAAGGAAGGCTGCCTACGCCTTTTCTTTTAGCTATTATAATCAATTAAGACCTAGAAAATATCTCCCCTAAATCTAGCGATTTCAACTACCCCCTCTATCCCTCTAATTTTTTTCCCCTCCATCCACTTTTCCCCTCACTCTTCCCCTACGTCACTCCATTCTTCCCCTCTCATATGCCCTTCTATCCACTTTTTATTATTTTTTCACCCATCTATCACTAATTTCCCACCTTCCTGTGGCGATGGCGTCGACTCGATGTTGAAATTAAAAGTTTACTTAGGTATTTTCTAGGTTAGTTAATTGATTTAAATAGATGCACGAAAAAGCAGAGGCAGCCTGCTTCTAACTTCTCTCTCTAGCTTCAAACTTACCGTAGTCATTGAAGGCTGGAGAGGAAGCTAGAGCCATGGATGTCTATGTTTCCCCTAGAATCAAAAGGTAGTCATATTTTGGTAAACTTATCAAAAAGGTTGACGGACCCAGGATTTCATCCTGGTACCTATGGTTTTTCAATCTATTTGTAGCCGGTAGCTTTGGCCTATAGATTACGACCTGTGCTGAAGTATATAGGGTACGATAGCTTATTAAAGATGTGGAAATATAGAATTTCATTTAACAAATGAATGGACCACAATCACATGGAGATAGATAGATATAGTTACGTCAAAAAATACAAGATGTATGCAATTCAGTGTCCCCCATTTGGACCAAAAATTGAGGAAGCCTCTAGGTAGTTTTCAACTAACCCACTTTCAACTAGAACAACTGCCACCCAAGCAGACAAAAAGATAATCTAACAGCACCCCTATGCAGTTTGGACTCCCCTGAGTGCTGAGCAAGAAGAATCACTGAAACGCCCAACCAGGCGATTAAATATGGAGTGGCAAAGATGCTAATATTTATAAAAGGTTATTGGGAGAGAGGCGGCAACTTCTTAATTGACTAAGTCCTAAACCCTCTCACAACTCCTATTTACTAAGGTACGGAACCAATCAGAAGAATGTACAATACAAAAAGGTACTACAATCGATGTACTTTTTGTACGGCCTGTGTACGACAAGGCCATGGAGTGGACGTCTGTCTCCTTCGTACTTGTCCTCATGTTCTCCGGAATTACCTCTTCTCAATGACATCGTGCCACTAACGCGCGGTCATGTCAGGATAAAAAACCGCCAAGGCTGCCATTCCGGGATCTCGGCGATGATGTGGGCTGTCGGATAAAAACCGGCTTTAAACGACAGCCGTTCAAAAACAAATGTCCAGTACATTTGTTTCGTGCGCACTAAAACTTCGACTAGTTTTTATATATTGTATTTTTAATTCCGTTAATCGGATTAGTTGCCTATCTATTGTTTAAATAGCTATCAAACACTATGTATCCTAACGGACTTCTACAAAAGACAGGTAAGGGTTGACGGCTACGCCTTCCCCTACCGGTCGGGGGTTCCTGTCCTGCTCGACTTAACCTTTTTGGTTGAGAGTGACTTAAGTCACTCTTAAGCCCTACCTATGGAGCAAAGGCAGCCATGGCTCCATCGCCCTCTCTTTCTTTCAGTGACTACAACAAGTATGAGGGCTAGAGAGAGTAGGTGGAGGCAGGCTGCCTGTGCTTCCTTTTTCCTTTTTATTTAAATTAACACCTAGAAAATACCTCCCCTAAATCTAGTGATTTCAACACTCCCATTATTTTCTAGTCTAATTTTAGTTTCTTTTTTAATCCACACTTTTCCCTACAACACTTTAGCTTGGGAGATGGCACAGGCTTTGTCATCATATCAACTACCATTTCCCCATCACTCCTTTACACCAAATTCACAATTTTATTTTCTACCTTTTCCTAACAAAACTCAATCTTATGTCGATATGCTTAGCTTTGAAATGATGTTTTGGATTGTCTACAATTGTATTTGCTGCCTGATTATCACAAAACACTTCATACACTCCCTTCTTCATGTACCCCAATTCTTGCAATAAAGATTTCACCCACATCAGCTCTTTCACAGCAGAACAAAAGGCCATGTATTCAGCCTCTATAGTGGACTGAGCAACAACATTTTGTTGCTTGCTGCTCCAACAGCAAGCACCTTCTCAAACATACAACACATATCCTGAAGTGCATCTTCTCATAGGTGCATCCCCATAACTGGCATCACTCGAATAGTGTTGTCAGTGTGCTCCCCTCCCAAATGCAACCATAGATCCGTAAATCCAACCAGGTATCTCATTACCCTCTTGGGTGCCTCCCAGTCTCCATTTATGGGATCATTAAGACTCCTACTGAGGACTCCACTATTGCAGCTATATCAAGTCTGGTGCAATTCATAAAGTAAATCAAACTTCCTACAACATGTATGTAAGGAATAACATTCATAAACTGCCTCTCTTATGGACTCATCTGATCATCTAGCATTATCACTCCTCCTTCTACACTCCCATAACTTACTTTCTTCAAGTCCATGGGAGTGGTACAGCTGTTTGCATTCTCCATCTGAAATTTCTCCAGCATATTTCGAATAACCTCTTTCTCAGTAAGTCTAATTATCCTCTTCCCCGTATCCCTTTCCATTTGAATTCCCAAAATATATTTAGCCTCCCCTAAATCCTTCATGTCAAATCTACTTCAAAGATCTTTCTTTAGCCTATTTATCTTTTCCATAGACTTAATTAATACCAGCAAGTCATCCACATAAAATGCAATAAAAATCACACCATTTTCATCCTCTAACATATAATTAGAGTGGTCAGAATTGATCCGAATATACCCCATTCTGGTAAGAAACTCATCTAGTTTCTTATTCCATTGTCTGGGGGCTTGCTTCAGTCCATATAAGGACTTTATGAGTCTGCAGACTTTGTTTTCCTCTCTTTCCTCTACAAAACCTTCTGGTTGCCGCATGATGATTTCCTCCTCTAGTTCACCGTTGAGGAAGGCGGTCTTAATATCCATCTGATGTATTTCCATGTCTTCTGCTGCTGCTAAACTAAGGAGAATCCTTAGAGATGGGAATCGAACTACCAGAGCAAAGGTCACCTCATAATCTTTCCCTCATTTTTGGGTGAACCCCTTTGCCATCAATTGAGCCTTATATCTCTCAATCGTATTATCGGGGTTCAGTTTCAGTTTAAATACCCATTTACAACTAATAGGTTTTCTATCTGGTGGACAGTCCACCAGCTCCTTAGTATTTGCCTCCATGATTGAAGCCATCTCATCATTTATGCCTCTAACTCATCTCTCTTTCTCCAGACTGTCCATTGCCTCTCAGTATGACTGAGACTTATATGGGTGAGAAGGCTTTGTTACCTTGTGAGCAACTTGTTTTTCTTGAAGCCTTTTGTTGTTCCTCCGTCTTCCCTCAAAGTCCGAAGCTGGAATGGAGGGAAGTCTTGGATTCCTCTACACTGTCTCATCAACTCCCCTATCTATGAAAATCGGTTATGACTCCTCTTCCTCTCTTTCCTCAAAGTGTGTAGGAATATGAGGGGATTCCGGTATATCTCCCCCATCTTTTATCTCCCTTGGATCTGAAGTCATGTTTTCAATAGTGTCCATTCTGGGAAGATCTATGTCCTCCTCACTCTCGGACTCAAAACTGATTCTGATTTTCTTAGTGTATTTGAAGGGATCAAAAGACTTTCCTTCATCCATGACAACTATATGCTTTACATAAATGATATCTTTTTTAGCTAAGTCATAGACTCTATATCCCTTGACATCCTCGTCATATCACACAAAATATCTCGGTTTCACCTTAGCATCCTGTTTCCAGTTTTTCTTATCTGTGTGAAGACTGTAAACTTCTCTACCGAATACTTCCAAGTGAGAGATATTCCGTTTCCTTCCAACCCATCTCTCATAAGGGGTCATCCCTTTCACAGTTGTAATGAGGACTCTTTTCTTAATGTAGTTAGCATAGTTCATGGCTTCTACCCAAAATCTTCTTCTTATTTTCTTATCTGCCAACATACTGCATACACTATCTCCCAAAGTCTAGTTTAACCTCTCAGCTACCCCATTCTGTTCCAGATTATTTGGTACAAATTTCTGATACTGAACTCCCTCATCTCTCAAATAATCCTCAAACTGGTTAGAGGTGTACTCTCCCCCATTATCACTCCTTATTCTCTTAATGAGGGTTCCGTGCAACTTCTCACTCCACGCTTTGTATTCTTTAAAGTACTTTGGTGTTTTAGACTTTGTTTATAAGAAGTAGACACTAGACTATCGAGACGAATCATCAGTAATTGTCAGCATATACCTCTTTCCCCCCAATCGAAGGTACTCTTGCTGGTCCTCAGATATCTGTGTGGACTAGATCTAGTACTTTCTCACCTCTATATGTGGCAGTTTTGGGAAAAGGAAGTCTGTGAGCCTTACTTTGGTCACATCCACTACAATCATCCATCATTTCATTGTCCCCAAATTGAATGCCTTCTACTACATAGCTGAGGTAGACACAAGATTCTTACTTAGCTGAGGAATGTTCAACACATCTGAGAAGGTGAGAATAGAAGTCTTACCCTTCACTAGGACTTTCAGATCTACCGAGCCCACTAGATCTGTGGTGACTACTCTCCCATCTCCATACTCTATTTCCATAGTAGGGATCTTTCTTAGCTTAGTGAAGAGGTGCCTGTCACGACACATATGCATGGATGCACTTGTCGATGATCCATCCCTCCTCTGGAGCTTCCCGAATGGCTCCAAGGGCACACTTCTGTTTTTGAGGGATCTCTTTCTCCTCTAGATTCTTGTGAAGAAGAAGCTCCCCATCTTCCTCCTCAGAAGACTCGTCCTCCTTAGTCTCTCCTTTCACTCGTGTGACCACAAGTGCTTTCTTCTTCCCTCCGGAAGAACCCCCTCCACGATTTTCTTGAAGTCTCAACTCTGATATCTTGATGGAATACGGTATGAAGTGCCCCGTCTTTCTGCAGAAATGGCAAAGGCCCTTTGGAGTCCTCGGTTCTCCAGATTGATCCTTTTCCTTTATAAAGTTGTTGTACGGCTTCCTCGGATCCTTTCTCCACCGGTATGTTCCGGCAGCTAGAGCTTGAACGCTCTTTCCTCCTCTACGGATATCAATGGTGTTCTCCTGCACAAGTATCATTCGGACCACGCTGTTCCACTTCCAAGCAATATCATCCATTTCTTGCACTCGGTATACTATATTTTCATATTCCTCCGGCATCTTCATAATGAGAGTGTTAACTTTCATCTTCATAGTGCCTGTCCTTCCAGCACTTTCCATCTCCATGTATACACAAGAGAGATCGCTGCAATAGTCTAACATCTTTCCACCTTTGAAAGTGTAACTCGTCAGCCTTTGCTCAGCTAGCTGGAGCTCTTGAATGGTGCCAACTCTATAAATCTCCACTAAAGTTATCCACAACTCCTCGGCGTTGAAGATGTGAAGGTGAGAGGTCGCCAAAGCTTGAGTGAGGTGCCTCAAAATGAAGTGTCTGGCATTCATGTTGATGTACTCCCACATCTGAATGTCGTTTTCTTCGGTCTTCACCGCCACCGCTCCGGGTGCCGTGGCAATAGGAGTGAGAGGTGTCTCTTTTTCTTTCCCCTTTTCGGACACACTGCTGTCCCCATTATCTGTGTCCTATGTTGGAGCAGATCCAGCTGCAGAAAAAGCCTCACTCCTCCAAACCCTGGTGGAGTTTCTTGAGACAGACGTTTCACTTGTCCACTAACAATACCCTAGTATCATTTCTCACACAATGCCCCTGTCATCATAGCTTCCCAGTAAATGAACCCAGACCCTAGAGGGTGGGCCCATAACCTGCAATTCGGTGTCCCCCATTTTGACCAAAAATTTGTGTTTTTTCACGACACTTCTCAACAATGTGATTCATGACAGACTAGTGGACTGAAGTTGACCAAAGTTGACCAAAGATAAGGGAAATTTTAAAAGGATATATAGGATCGTGGGACTAAAAAACTTTTCTTTTGGACTTCATCATACCGCTATAAGAAACAAAACATGAAAAAGTACAAAATGGGAAAAGTAGAATATGTGATAAGTACAAAATGGGAAAAATTCGAAATGGGAAAAGTACAAAATTAACTGAGGAGGATAAGTTCTTGTAGGATTTTTAGAGTCAATTTCAGCCATTGTTTCTGACCCTTGATCTCTCTCGAGGATCATGGATCAAAGTCTAATAAGCATAAAGACTGTAATAAGTTTCCTACAGGTTATGCAAGATGTTTGTTCATAATCTTAGAACGAAATAAAGTTGTCTCATTGACACATTTTGGTTCTTTTTGTTTTGATTTTTTAAGTTTGTTTGCATTCACTTTATCATCGAATTATCCCTTGTAAGTATCCTAATGGTGTTCGGTAAAATATATATCGACCGATAAAGTCATGTGTATATATATACCTTTTATACATTGACTGATAAAGTTGTTGTAATTGTTGACTCCTCAATTTGTTAATTTTGTTCATTTGAATAGTGGTTATAGTTGTTAAAATCTAGAGAACCTCCTAAAAGCCTTAAAAAAACCTTTTAAGAACCGATAAGAACCTCTTAAGAACCTCTCAATGACTTTTTAAGAACCTCAAAACCTCTTAAAAACCTTTTTAAAACTTAAGAACTCTTAATAAACCTCTTAATAACTTCTTAAGAATCCTTAAAGAACCCCTTCAACCTCCTTAGGGAATCATTCTGTGGGAAATCAGGGAAATGTCGCTGATTCATAGTCGCAAGAATAAATAGAAGAAGAAAATACCAAAAACATTTTTGGGGTTTTTTAGCCAATAACTGTAATTTAATGCTATAATACGAACTTTTGAATTTATAATAAAGGAGTTTTTAAATGTGCCATGGTTCCATGACATATACTAGTGTCATTGATAGTAAATTACAATAACATAAATATTAATGAAACAATCCTAATGAAAGGTGTAATTTTGCTATGCAACAGTGTTTTCTTAAAAAAGTTATTATTATATTTATTGGGTAAGTCATATTTTCTAACTAATGTCTTATGCTCATTGAGAATTTGTGATATGCATATTTGTTATCTGCAGATTAAAATAATATGCGTTATGCCAATACCGCGATAAAAATACTATGCTTCACGTTAATAAAAGTGTTTTTCAATTTAATTATAAAGTCAAAAAAGTCATGTACTTGAAAGTTCCTAAAAAAGCAAGATCGTTTTAATTTCAATTTCAAGAACAAATGAAGAACCTTTCAATTTTATTTATATTTATTTTTTTGAAGGCAAGAGTATACTAAAAAGTGTTGAAATTACTAGATTTATAGGGTATTTTCTAGGTCTAAATTGATCAGTTTATAAGAAAAGAAAAGGGCGGACAGCCTGCCTCCACCTCCTCTCTCTAACCACCATACTTGTTGTAGTCATTGAAAGATAAAGAGGGTAGTTGAGCCATGGCTGGATAGAGAGGGTAGTTGAGCTATGGCTGCCTTAGTTCAGCAGGCAGGACTAAAGAGTGACTTACGTCACTCTCAACAAAAGGTTGAGTCTGGCAGGACTCGAACCTCCGACCGATAAAGTACGGCGTAGCCGTAAGCTCTATTCAGTGTGTCGTAGAAGTCCGTTAGATTACATGGGGTGTGATATATATTTAAACATGTACATGATCCTCAAACCGATTAAGTGAAATATGAACAAAGGAACATAGAACTAGTCAAAGTTTTAGTGCGGACGTCATTTCCCACTAAACAAATGAATCGGACATTTCTTTCGACGCCCGACATTTAATGTCGGATTTAATCCTATGGCGTCTATCACTGCCGAGATCGCGGAATGGTCACTTTAGGCGTTTATGGACGTGGCATGACCTGGCGCGACGTGGAGGGATAACATTTGGTCGCAGGAATTCTGGGGAGCATACAGACGAGTGGAATGGTGACACGCGTCCACTCAGTGGCCTTGTCGTACACATGCCGTACAAAAAGTACATCGACCGTACTACCTTTTAGTACTTTACAGTTGTGTGATTGGTTCATACTTAAGTAGATAGGGGTTTAGGACTTAGGAAATTTGGTAGATAGACACCTCTCTCTTAGAGAGCTTTGTATAAAATTGGCATTTTTGCCGGCTCATAACTACTCGGCTGGTTGGACGTTTTTAGTGATTCTTTTTGCTCTTGACTCAAGGAGTCCATGCTGCAGAAGGGCGCAGTCAGACTGTCAATTTGCCTTCTTGGGCAGCACTGATTGTGGCTTAAAGTGGGTCAGTTAAAAACTGTATAGAGGCTTCCTAAATTCTGTAGTCATATGGAGGACATATAATTGCGAGTTATTGGCCTACCCTCTAGGGTGCCCACCTCCAATGGATCTGGGTTCATCTATTGGGAAGCCATGATGATTGGGGCTTTGTGCGAAAAACGTTATTGGGGTATCGTCATTGGACAAGTGAAACGTCCACCTTTAGGAACTCCACCAGGATTTGGAGGAGTTAGGTTTCTTGCAGTTGCGACTTCTTCAGCGGAGGAGGCAGATAATGGGGACAGTATTGTGTCCGAAAAGGGGAAAGGGAAGGAGACACCCCTCACTCCTATAGCCACGGCACCGGGATCGAGGGTCGTGAATTATCGTGGAGAAAGATACTCAAATGTGGGAAGACGTAAACATAGCTGCCAAGAACTTCATTTTATGGCACCTCACTCAAGCTTTGTAACCCTTCACCTTCACATTTACAAGGCCGAGGAGTTGTGGGTGAGTTTGGTGGAAATCTATAGAGCTGGTACTATTCTAGAGCTCCAGTTGGCTAAGCAAAAGCTAGTGAGTTACACTTACAAAGGAAGAAAGATGTTAGGTTATTGTAATGATCTTTCATGTTTGTATATGGAGATGGAAAGTGCCGGGTGGACAAGTACAATGAAGATGAAAGTTAACACACTCATCATGAAGTTACCAGACGAATACGAGAATATAATATACCGAGTACAAGAAATGACTGATAGTTCATGGAAGTGGAAAACAGTGGTTTGGATGATACTTGTGCGGGAAAACACCATGGAGATTAGGAGAGGAGGAAAGAGCATTCAAGCTCTAGCTGCAGGAGGGGATTGATAGAGGAAGGATCCAAAGAAACCGTACAAAGGGGAAAGAGATCAGTCTGGAGGACCGAGGCCCCCAAAAGGCTTTTGTCATTTTTGCAAAATGCCAGGACACTTTATCGCAAATTTTGTCAAGCTGTCGGAGCTGAGGCTCTAAGAGAACCGTGGAGGGGGTCTTTCCGGAGGGAAAAAAAAGGCACTTGTGGTTACAAAAGTGTCAGGAGAAACCGAGGATGAGTCTTCTAAGGAGGATGGGGAGCTTCTTCTTGACGAGAGTCTGGAGGAGAAGGAGATCCCTCGAATGGGAGCTTTGTGTGAAAAACGATACTGGGGTATCGTGAGTGGACAAGTGAAACGTCCGCCTTCGGGAACTCCACCAGGATTTGGGGGAGTAAGGTTCTCTGCAACAACAGCTGCCTCAGCGGAGGAGGCAGATGATGGGGACAGCAGTGTGTCCGAAAAGGACAAAGGGAAGGAGACACCCCTCACTCCTATTGCCACAGTATCGGGAGCGGCGACCGTGAAGACCGTGGAGAACGATACTCAAATGTGGGAGGATGTAAACATGGCTGCCAAGAACTTCATTCTGAGGCGTACTTTACATTCCCCAGCTGAGTAAAAATCTTGTCTCTACGTCTGTGTTAGATGACAAAGAGTTTGATACTTTCACTAGAAAGGGAGTCTTTACAGCTAAGTATCGAGATGAAGTTTACTTTACAGCAGATAAGGGTAGCCAAGGAATATTTAGGCTTAACTTGAGTAATGAAAAGAAGAATGCTTACTATGTTGGTGTTCCTAAGGTGATGATTTGGCATAAGCGATTGGGGCATGTGCATTTTGATAGGTTAAGGGAAATGAAAAAGCTTGGGGTAGTAGATGGCATTCAGTTTGGGGATAATGAAGTGATGGATGATTGTAGTGGTTGTGCTCAAGGTAAGGCTCACAGACTTCCCTTTCCCAAAGCCGCCACATATAGAGGTGAGAAAGTGTTAGATTTGGTCCACACAGACATTTGGGGACCTGCAAAAGTACCTTCGGTTGGAGGAAAGAGGTTTATGATGACAATAACTGATGATTGGTCTAGATACTCTAGAGTCTACTTTCTGAAAAATAAGTCTGAAGCATCAACTTACTTCAAAGTGTATAAAGCATGGAGTGAGAAATTGCATGAAACCCCTATTAAGAGGATAAGGAGTGATAATGGGGGAGAATATACCTCTAACCAATTTGAGGAATATCTTAGAGATGAGGGAGTGCAACACCAGAAAACTGTACCATATAACCCAGAACAAAATGGGGTAGCTGAGAGGTTGAATAGAACACTAGGAGATAGTGCATGCAGTATGTTGGCAGACAAGAAAATAGGAAAGAGATTTTGGGCAGAGGCAATGAACTGTGCCAACTATATTAAAAATAGAGTCCTTACCTCAGCTGTAAAGGGAGATACACCTTATGAGAGATGGGTTGGAAGGAAACCAGATATCTCACACCTTAAAGTATTTGGTAGCCAAGTTTACAGTCTTGACACGGATAGGAAAAACTGGAAACTAGATGCTAAGGGAAAACCTGGATACTTTGTGGGATATGATGAGGATGTTAAGGGATATAGAGTCTATGACTTAGCAAAGAAAGATATCATTTTGGTCAAACACTTAGTTGTCATGGATGAAGGGAAGTCATTTGACCCCTTCAAATATACAAAGAAGATAACGATCAGATTTGAGTCCGAAAGTGAGGAGAACTCAGTCGTTCCCGAAAAAGACATAAGTGAAACTGTGATTACAGATTCAAGGGAGATCGAAGATACAGGAGACTCACCGAAAACCTCACATACTCCTATGGACTTCGAGGAGATGGAAGAAGCGGGACAAGATACGGTTTTTATGGATAGGGGAGCCGATGAGACAGTGAGAAGAAATCCAAGACTTCCATCCATTCCAGCTTCGGAGTTTGAGGGAGGAAGGAGGAGCAGCAAAAGGATACAGGAAAAACAAGCTGCCCATAAGGTAACTAAGCTATCTCACCCAGATGAGCCTCAGTCTTACTTAGAGGCAGTGAATAGTCCAGAGAAAGAAAGATGGATTAGAGCCATAAATGATGAGATGGCTTCTATCATGGAAGCAAATACTTGGGAACTAGCGGATTGCCCTCCAGACAGAAAACCTATTGGATGTAAATGGGTATTTAAACTAAAACTGAACCCAGATAATACAATTGAGAGGTATAAGGCTCGATTGGTAGCGAAGGGGTTCACCCAAAAAGAGGGGATTGACTATGAGGAGACCTTTGCTCCAGTTGTTTGGTTCCCATCGGTAAGGATTCTCCTCAATCTGGCCGCAGCGGAAGACATGGAAATTCACCAGATGGACATTAAGAGTGCTTTTCTTAATGGTGAGTTAGAGGAAGAAATTTTTATGAGGCAACCCGAGGGGTTTGTGGAAGAAGGAGAAGAGAGCAAAGTGTGCAGGCTCATAAAATCCTTATATGGACTGAAACAGGCTCCTCGACAGTGGAATAAGAAACTAGATGAGTTTCTCACTGATCTGGGATACATCCGGATCAGCTCTGACCATTCTATCTATATGTTTGAAGATGAGAATGGTGTCAATTTTATTGCAATTTATGTGGATGATCTGCTTGTGTTAAGTAAGTCTTTGGAGAATATCAATAGACTAAAGAAAGATCTTAGGGGCAGATTTGATATGAAGGATTTAGGGGAGGCAAAATATATTTTGGGGATCCAAATGGAGAGAGATAGGGGGAAGAAAATTATCAGACTTACTCAAAAAGAAGCAATAGGTAATATGCTTGAGAAATTCTAGATGGAAAATGCTAACAGTTGTACCACTCCCATGGACTTGAAAAAAGTAAGTGATGGGAGTGTAGAAGGAGGAGTGATGATCTTAAACGATCAGATGAGTCCAAAGGAGAGAGAGTTCATGAAGTCTATCCCTTATAGACAAGTCGTAGGAAGCTTAATCTATTTTATGAATTGTACCAGGCCGGACATAGCGGCGGCAGTTGGTGTACTCAGTAGGAGTCTTAATGATCCTAGGAAGAGGGATTGGGAGGCAGCCAAGAGAGTCATGAGATATCTAGTGGGAACTAGAGAGTTATGGTTGTATTTGGGAGGGGAGCACACTGACATCACTACTTGGAGTGATGCCAGTTATGGAGACGCACCTATGAGACGATGCACTTCTGGGTATGTGTTGTATGTTGGAGAAGGTGCTTGCTGTTGGAGCAGTAAGCAACAAAAGGTGGTTGCTCAGTCTACTATGGAGGCTGAGTATATGGCGTCTTGTTCTGCTGTGAAAAAACTAATGTGGGTGAAGTCATTGTTGCAAGAACTGGGATATATGAAGGAGGGAGTGCATGAAATCTTTTGCGATAATCAAGCTGCAATCGCAATCGCAGCCAATCCAAAACATCACTTCAAAGCAAAACATATGGACATAAGATTAAGCTTCGTAAGAGAAAAAGTTGAAAATAAAATTTTAAATCTCGTGTATAGACCTGATGAAGAAATGGTGGCTGACATGATGACAAAACCTGTGCCCTCTCCTAAATTAAAATATTGTCGGGAGAAATGCGGGTTAAAAGAAAAATTAAAATTTGACTAGAAAATAAGGGGAGTGTTGAAATAAATGGTTTTTATTATATTTTCTAGGTCTAAATTTATTAGAAAAGAAAATGTAGGCAGCCTGCCTCTATTTCTTCTCTCTCTCTCGCCCCCATACTTGTTGTAGTCACTGAAGGAGAGAGAGAGAGCAATGGAGCCATGGCTACCTCAACTCCATAGGAAGGACTAAAGAGTGGCTTAAGCCACTCTCAACAAAAGGTTGAGTCCGGCAGGACTCGAACCCCCGACCGGCAGAGCGCGGCGTAGCCGTTAGCTCTAACCAGTCTGTCGTAGAAGTCCGTTAGGAGATATAGGGTTTCATTACTATTTAAACTATTGTAATGTACTAGATTCATTTAACTGAAACCCTTAACGCCACACATAGATACAGTTATGCGAAATACGAAGTACTGTACTTGTTTGAAATGGATATCGCGCATTTTGTTTCGAAAGCGAAACAAATATCGCGCAAGTATTTATTACGGCCGAGATTAAATTTCACGTCAAATCTAACGGCGCACATCATCGCCGAAATCCCGGAATGGTCATTTTGGCATTTAGTGACGTGGCATGACCTGGCGCCACGTGGGAAGACATCATTCGGTCGCGGGAATTCCGAGGAACGTACGGACGAGTGGAAAGTGGACACGCGTCCATTTAATGGCCGTGTCGTACAGAGGCCGTACAGAAAGTACATCGGCAGTAGTACTTTCTTGTACTATACAGTTTTGTGATTGGTTCGTACAGTCAGTAGATAGGAGCTGTGAGAGGGAAGTAGGAAAAACTAGGACTTAGGAAAATTTAGGTAGATAGTCCTCTCTCTGAGAGTTTGTATAAATTGGCATCTTTGCCACCCTATAACTTATCGGCTGGTTGGCCGTTTTCAGTGATTCTTTTTGCTACGGACTCAGAGGAGTCCAGGCTGTACAGGGGTGCAGTCAAATTGTCAGTTTGAAAGCTTGGACAAAAGTGGTCGTGGCTTAAAGTGGGTTAGTTAACCACTATCTAGAGGCTTCCTGTATTCTGTAGTCCAATGGAGGACATAGAATTGCACACCGGTCTGCCCCTCGTTTAACCGAGTCTCAGTAAGCTTAATGCACTCTGCCATGTAGTGCCCTAGTTTCTTACAAAAATGACATAAACCTTTGGGAGCCCTTGGTCCAAACTCGTCGGTCTGATTTTTTTGCTCCCTCCCCCCATAGTTTCTGACCGTTTTCCGGGAATCCTTGTTGCTATAATCGGTCACAGTTGCCAAGGATTCACCACTCTTTCCTCCCCTCCGGATCTCAATCGTATTCTCCCGAACGAGAATCATCCATACCACTGAGTTCCATATCCACCTTGAGTCCGGCAAGTCCTGCACACGGTTGACTATGTTCTCGAACTCATCGGGTAACTTCATCAGTAAACAGTTAACCTTTTCTTTTTCACTAAAATCTTTTCCCGCACTCTCTAGCTCCATGAAGAGTGTAGCAAGCTCATTGCAAAAATCCAACATCTTCCCCCCTTTATATACATACTCCTTAACTTTCTGATCAGCCAACTGTTGTTGCTGAATCGTACCACTTCGGTACATTTCTATGAGAGCCATCCAAAGATCGGATGCCCTTTCTACCTGCAAATGAGGACATGCAAGTCCTTGAGTGAGATGGCGTAGGAGGAAGTGTTTTGCCGCCATATTGTTGAATTCCCAGGTTTCAATATCATTCTCCTCGTTCCTCGGAGTAGGTGACATAAATGCCGAACCAGTTGCTATTGGTGTGGTCGTCTCCTTCTCCTTTCTTTTGTCCACCACCTCTCCTTCCTTTGTTTCCTCCGTTGAAGGTGGATCCTCTTTCTTGGTGAATATGCTTTCTTTAAACCTTGGAGGGATTCCAAGACTTGATGGACGCCCCAACCGTCCTTTCATTATCCCCCAAAACCTTTTTACACATAGAGCTCCTATCATCATACTTTCCAAGTATATGAAACCAATTCCATTAAATATAAGTACCCTAGAGGGTGGGCTAATAACTTGAAACTCTGAGACCTCCATAAGTCCTCAGAATGGACAGCTTCCAATAAGCCGCTAGGATAACCCTGACCCTTTTGTATTTCAGCAAGAACAACTGCAACCCTAGCAAACAATAACTTTGACCACCTTCACCTCTGTAAAGGCAAGACTCATTTGAGTCCATAGCAAAAAGAATCTCTGAACTTGCTCCCCTGGGCAGTAAGTTATGGAGGGTCAAAGTTGACCTTTTGTACAGAAGCTCTCTAGGAGAAAGGGTCATATCTCCTAATTATTCTAAGTCCTATCTCTCTCACAGACTCTATCTACTGATGAACGGAGCCAATCAGATTACACTTCCGTACACAAAAGTACAGCTGTCGGTGTACTTTATGTACGGACACTGTACAACATGGCCTAAATGTCGACACGTGGTATATCTGGATTCGCTCCCTTAATCCTCGGAGATGGCGCGATCCAATGTCATTCCGCTACGTGTCATCTGATGTGGCGATGACCAAAAACTGCCGAAATCCTCTTTCGCAATCTCGGCGTTAATACCGGCCGTCCGATTAAATTCACATTTAATCGTAGCCGTATTAATTACATGCGCGGTATACGTTTCGCTAAAAAAATAAATGCGCGGTATTGGTTTCTTATCCGTACCGTAATCCATACTTTTACATTACTGGATCTATGTCTTCCGTAAACTGTTTCATTTAAATGAATTATCCTACGTATTAATGTTTAATTAAATATCAAACCACATAGTACGTAACACTAGGTCTAGACTTAACGGATAAGGCTACCGGCTACCGGCTGCTTACCGTCTGGCAGGTTCCAAGATCGAATCCTGGAGGTATCACATATCCTTTTAGTAAATAAACCCCTAATGGTAAATAAACTAATATATATATTTCCCGTAAACCTTTGGATGGTCTAGGTAGCCATGGCTCTAGCTTCCTCTCCAATTTCTCAGTGACTGCGACAAGTTTGAGAGTTAGAGAGAGAAGTTAGATGTAGACTGCCTCGGCTTCTTTCTATATTTCTATTTAGACGTAGAAAATACTTTAAACGGACCATTAATTTCTACATTAGCCATTAGTAGGAATTTGGTTTAGGCTCAGCTGACAATTTTGTCCATTAATTACCTTAGGTCAAAGTCTGTCGCTTTTGTAGCATTTTCATGACTTTGTCTTATCTTAGTAGAACAAATAATTACTTCCGGCCGCGGATCTAGCCACAGTTCGGAGCACAACATTTTGCCCCGAGTGTAGTACGGATTATGTTGTCTTATGGCAGTTGAGTTACACTTGCTTGCCGCTCATTGGTTAATAGCGTAGCTTTGACTTTTGGACATGCAATTTGACAACACTTTGATATATAAGGCACCCGAGTCGAATAAGATAGGTTGCTTTTCAGTACTGTCGCTTGTGAAACCCTTACAAATTCCAACAAACCTTCTTTTGGAGAATCTTTGTGTTGTTTTGACTCTATTGTCATCTCGGTTTTGGATATGTCTTTTGTGAAAATCACAGTCCGGATGGGTAGTTGGTAGTATCTTCCTTTTGGGTGATTTTGGACTTTTTGCTATTTGGAACCGAGAAGAAACTGGTCGGTTCCGAGCTGCGGAAATTGAAAGTTGCAGGAGTACCATACCTTTTGACGATACTATCAGGGGAGTGGTCGCCTTTTTCTAATTGTCATCATTGATTCTTGGGGTATATTAAGCTTGCTTTGCTACATTTCAATTTTTTTATCTTTTATTCTCTTTTCTGGGGCAAGGTGATATTTTTAAATCTGGAAAGCCAATCATATTCATTTATATATATATCGACGTGGTAGTGCACTTGTGTGTTCTTCTAAAGTTCTCTTTGCTTTAGAGTGACCGTTTTGGAGTAAACCGAAACCCCTTGGATCAGGATAGTGGATTTTGAGGGAACAAGGGCGGTAGACTTCCCGTAGACAAAGCACAGTATTGAAAAGTAACCTTGTCCGCTCGGATTAGAGGGGATAGGAGCTTCGACGTTATACGTCCTCCTTCTGGAAGTGAGCTTGAGTTACATTCATTTCTCTTTCTCTCGTTACCTTTTTCATCATGGTGGGAGGAGAGACTCCAGATAATCAATTTGGAGATCAGGGTCGGCGGGAGAGGCGCGTGCAGGAGGAAAAGTCTCAGAGGTTCGAGGAGTCTGATCCCATAGAGTTTGTCATTGATTCTCCTACCAAGGAACCGGCTGGTGCCACTTCTTCTCCTCCTCCCAGTCTGACTCCACAACAATTCCCCTCCTTGGCGGAGGCCGCCAGGGCCTATACCGAGGAAAGAAAGGAAGCCCGGGCTTAGGCCCAGGAAAGGAATCTAATGTCTCCCAGGGCTCGGCCGAAAAGGCAGGCGCGGAGGGAGCCCCATTTGGGTCCCTTTCCAGATGTCGCACTTCACACCAGATCCGAGATTCCCCGGACCAAAATCTAGATTGACCCCGCAATTTTGACAGATCCTCGACGCCCAGGTCGAAAGGAACTCCTTGCCTTACACGATCTTCACAAGCTGAAGGTGAAGAAGGATTAGGTTCAGAGAGTGGCTCGGACCGATCGAGAGAGGGTGGTTAGAACCGTGGGAGGGGTTGTGGAGATTTTGAGCAGTTCTTCGGAAAACGACTCTTCACAGTCGGTTACGCACCGATTCTAGAGCGCTCTTTATTCTTGCCCTCCTCCATCCTCCTCTTAGGAAACCACAGATAGCAAACCTTTGCAAGGGCGCATCCCTTCGCGGCCTCGCCTGGGAGAGGGGGGTAGCGAGAAGGAAGCTCGAGATCCATTGAGAGGAAAACGGTTAAACCACAAGGACATCAAGGGGAGATTTGCTCCTCTTCCCAAAGAGGAGGCGTCCCCAACCCCTGTGTTCGCCTCAACCAGAAGAACATCTCCTGCAGCACCTCGTGTCCGCCCTGCCAAAGGGCTCTAGCGATCTGAACCGATTGACTCAAAGGTTTTGGGGACTGGATGCGATGATTTTTCCGAGGGATGGTGGCGGACCAGACCAAATGATCCTGAAATTTCGTGGATGGGGATAGCAGATCTCACTAAAGTTGTCGAAAAGGCGAAGGAACTAGTGGAGGTCCTTAAGTCCCAAGGATAAGCTATGGCGAGAGCTAAACCTGCCATCGGAGATTGGGAGGCCTTAGAAGTAGAAAGGCGAAAGGTTTGAAAACAGGAATTGATCTTTATTCGGGAAGCTAAGCGTAGGACCAGTGGGATTCTCCACGGGAAGATTCCTCCTCCACCTGAGACCAGGCCGCATTCTGAAGCGCCAACTCCAAAACTTCCCCTCTCGCAAGCACTCAGCCCAACGTTCCTTAAAGCCTAGCCGAGAGCTTCTCTTCAGCGAGAAGGGGGGGAAACCACAAAACCTTACAGGAAGGATTTGGGTGCAAATTTACCTACTAAGTCTGCTGCTGTTTCTCGTGAAATTCTGTGGTCTCCATTAACCCACAAAAATAGCAACCTATGTAAAGCCTCTAGGATAATATTTGCCCCTTTCACTTTCTCACTCAATAATTGCCTCCCAGGCACACAAATATTCGGACCACCCTCAACCCTCTGAGGACAAGAATCCCTTGAGTCAAACACAAAAAGAATCACTGAATTTGCTCGCCTGAGCAGTAAGTTATGGCTCGCCAAAGATGGCTCATAAATACAAAAGGTCACCCGGAGAGAGGCGCCTCAAATACGCTAAGTCCCTTAACTCCTACTCATAACTACCTACTACTCTACCCTAGGCTAATTTAAAAGAGTGTATAGTACAAGAAGGTACAGTGGCCGATTGTACTTCTTGTACGGCCATTGTACAACATGGCTTTTTGGTTGACACTTGTCAACTTGGGAGCCATCGTTCCTCCTCCCATCTTTCCCGGCGTCTAATGATGTGTCGCCATGAAGCAAAGCGCGCCGCGTTTTCTGGAAGCCGCCAAAGATTCATTTGGGTTCGGCGAGGGCGACGAAGGCCGTCCGATCATATATTTTACACGGTTAGATTCGCGTCCGCAAGCGCCGTTTGACTATAGATGTCGTTTTGTCAATTTTGGTCTGTTTAAGTCAAAGTGACGTTTCGATAACACTTTAATTAATAACCGAACCATATACGTGTATCGTTTTGTTAACGCCTAAGTGGATAAGGCGTACGTCTATATAGTACTCCGTAGACCCCCCAGGTTTAAATCCTGCTAAAAGCAATATTTTGGTAATTTATCAATCTGTTTGATTGCCTGCCTGTCTGCCTGTTTCTTTCTAAATATGTTTCTTTCTAAATATGGCGGCAGCTATGGTGACTCTCTCCCTCTCTTTACTATAGAGTTTAAATTAAGAATTGAATAATAATTACTTCTTTTAAAGACTCCCCTCAATTCTTAGTCAACTTTTTATTTAAGTCCACAATTTTCTCTACAAAATTTTAACTTAGGAGAAGGCACCGATTTTGTCATCATCTCTGCAATCATCTCTATGTTATGAACCGGTTTAATTATTTTATTCTCAACCTTCTCTCTGACAAAGCTTAGTCTTATATCCATATGTTTAGCTTTAAAATGGTGTTTTGGATTAGCTGCATTAAAAATATCAGCTTGATTATCACAAAAGACATTCTGAGTCCCAAATTTCATGAACCCAAGTTCTTCGAGTAGGGATTTAACCCACATTTATTCTTTAGTGGCAGCACAAGAAGCTATGTACTCAGCCTCCATAGTGGATTGAGCAACTACTTTCTGCTGTTTGCTACTCCAACAGCATGCACCAGATCAAATTTGCAAGACATATCCAATTGTACATCGTCTCAAAGGCGCATCACTATAACTAGCATCACTTCAAGTGTTGATGTCAGTGTGCTCCCCTCCCAAATGCAACCATAATTTCCTTGTTCCCACCAAATATCTCATCACTCTTTTGGCTGCTTCCTAGTCTCTTTTCTGGGTTCATTTAGACTTCTACTGAGAACACCTACAGCTGCAGCAATGTTTGGACGTGTACAATTCATAAAGTAAATTAAACGGCCTACGATTTGCCGATAAGGAATTTGTTCCATAAACCTCTTTTCTTCCTCATCCATCTCATCATTCAAAATCAATTTCCCTCCTTCTTCACTCCCCTCCGATACTTTTTTTAGATCCATGAGAGTGGTGCACCCATTTGCTTCCTCCATCACTCTTTTCTAGCATATTACAAATAACTTTTTTCTGAGTGAGTCTTATAATTCTATTCCCTCTATCTCTCTCCATTTGAATCCCCAAAATGTATTTTGCTTCGCCGAGATCTTTCATGTCAAACCGACTTCTCAGATCCTGTTTGAGTTTGTTAACATGTCTATAGGCTTTCTTAAGAATAACAAATCATCAACATAAATAGCAATAAATATCACTCAATTTTCATCCTCAAATATATATATGGAGTGATCTGAACTTATTCTAATGTATCCCAAACTTGTCAGAAATTCATCTAATTTTATATTCCACTGTCGCGGGGCTTGCTTAAGGCCATAAAGTGATTTTATCAGTTTGCACACCTTGCTTTCTTCTCCACTTTCCACGAATCCTTCCGGTTGCCTCATGTAGATTTCTTCTTCTAACTCTCCGTGTAAGAAAGCGGTTTTAATATCCATCTGAAGTATTTCCATATCCTCGGCTGCGGCTAAACTTAAAGGGATTTTGACGATTTGCGATCTGGCGGACAGACTACTAACTCAAATGTATTCGCTTCCATGATGGAAGCCATTTCTTCATTGATGGCAGTGATCCATCGGCTGCTCTCTTGGGTATTTATGGCCTCTAAGTATGTCTGAGGTTCATCCGGGTGAGACATATTTGTAAGTTGGTTATTTACTTGTCTTTCTTGAAGCCGTTTACTACTTCTTCTTCCTCTTTATCTGACGCCAATATAGAAGGCATCCTCGGATTTTGTTTAGGAAGATTTTCAACTCCCTTGTCTTCCAATTCCTGTAATTGATCAAGTTCCTCGTCGGTTTCCACTTCGTATTGTGGCGTTTCTTCGGATATTGTCTTTTCGTCCTTCTCTTTTGGTATATCTGCAAATTGTTCCTTCTCCTCGTCTTTCTTCTCTTCATTTCCAAAGTCAAAGTCAAAAAGCTGACCCGGTTCAAATCTGATTTTTACTTTTTTGTTATATTTGAATGGATCAATAGACTTTACTTCATTCATCACAACTTTGTGTTTTACCAAAATGATGTCTGTCTTTTTCAAGTCATACACTCGATATCCTTTTGGAAAACATAGATTGAGTGAGATGAGCTGATCCTGATATATCCCTGACTGGTAAGAAACTCATTAAGCTTCTTATTCCACTGTCGAGGCGCATGTTTCAAACCATAAAGAGATTTAATCAGCCAGCATCCTTCCTCCACAAACCCTTCGGGTTGTCGCATGAAGATCTCCTCTTCTAATTCTCCATGCAAAAAGGTTGTTTTGATGTCCATCTGGTGCACTTCCATGTCTTCCACTGCTGCCAGGCTGAGAAGTATGCCGACGGAGGGAAATCTGACCACCGGGCAAAGGTTTCCTCGTAGTCAATTCCCTCCTTTTGTGTCAATCCCTTTGCCACTAATGGGGCCTTGTAGCGCTCGATTGTGTTATCTGGGTTCAGTATTAATTTGAAAACCCACTTACAACCGATTGGTTTTCGGTTAGGTTGACAATCCACCAGCTCCCAAGTATCGGCTGCCATAATTGAGGCCATCTCCTCATTGATGGCTGTCTTCCACCAGTTTTTTTCTGGACAAGTCATCGCCTCTCCATAAGTTTGAGGCTCATCTTGATGAGATAGTTTAGTTACCTTGTTATTAACCTGTTTTTCTTGCAGTCTTTTGCTACTCTTACCAAATAACAACGTTTGGTTTCTTGTGACATTGTAGACGTGTAGGGTTTGTGACATTTTAACGTCACGCTCACTCATAATAACGTCGACGTCGGTAATTCTAAAACTTTTTGCTATAGTTTCACAATTGTGTTTTTTCGTCCTTTCTCACTTTATTTGCCATCAAGATGTGTCAAAAGATAGTAAAAATGTATTCTTTTCGGAGATCTTTCATTTGATACCATTATTGTAATTTTTCATTGTAAGAATTGTGAGATAGACGCGGTAGTGGGGGAGGGATAGAGAGAGGCACTTTTTTTCTCACTCTACTTACCATCAAAATAAGCTCAAAGACATTTAAAAGTAATATTTTTTAAAGATCTTTCATTTTAAACCATTATTGCCATTTTTCATTGCAAAAATTGTGAGATAGACGCGTTAGTGGGAGAGGGAGAGAGAAATAGGCGCCTTCACTACCTTCGTTTTTTTGAAATGGCATCCGTTGCTCGAGACCCCTCCACGGCCCCTACACGGAAAAAAGTACATACAAGCTGGAAATGGAGAGTGGTATTTTTTTTATGGTACTCCACGTAGTATCAATATTTTTAAAATAACCTCTAACGCGTGCGAAAACCTCTACCTATTCGTTCACATCTTCAAGCTTCAGTTAAAATCACCTCGCGAGGTGATTTCCGTAGAAGTTTGACGATGTGCAGGAGGGACGCTAAAGTGGGTCGAAACGCTGTAGAGGACAAACTATAATACATTTTAAATTTCAAGTTGACGCAAATTGTACTGTGTCAATTTCATTTTTTTGGTACGGCAACATATTTTCTCGTTGTAGGCTAAGTTTTGGAGGAAAACGATAGGAAAAAACCCTTACTTTATCACATGGGAAAGTGCCCTTACGTATCTTGAAATAAAAAAGGTAACGTTTCCGATTGTCTTCGCGCACTAAACCTAGGTGGGAGTTTTTTTGAGTATTTTCCATAGTTCAAAAGTGGGAGTTTTTTTGAGTATTTTCCTTAGTTCAAAAGTAGGCGTTTTTTCGTAGGCCTTAAATAGGCCCGCCTTTAGCGTAAGTTGTGTTACGGGCTTTCCATGTGATCTTCTTAGATTGCTACTTTCATCAGCGACTGTCCGATCGTTCGAATCTGACGATAGTCTTATCGTAAGTTGTGTTATTGGCTTTCCATGTGATCTTCTTATATCGCTACTGTTGAAAAGAGGTAATTAATAGTTCACTTCCCTATTTTAGTTTCGCCTTAAAGAAAGAGAGTGAGGACCAAAGGCGCGCCATGGCTGCCGCCATATTTAGAAAGTGGCAGTTTTTGCAGTTTAGGGTATTTTGGCTAAAATGATGCCTAGGTCTAGATTTGAACCTATGACCTCTAGATTATTTATAGCCTTACGCCTTAACCAATAAGGCGTTACGAAACGATACACGTGACGGGTTTCATAAATATATAAACATTAACGAAACAGCTAATTAACAACAGACTAACCAAAAGGAGCAATTTCTGCATGTACGCGAATCTGAACCGTGTAAAATATGTTTTGATCGGACGGTCGGCATTATAGCCGCCACGCGAAGTGAGCCTTTTGGCGGCATACGGATATAGCGTCACGGGGTGCCACGTGGCGCCACATTATTTGATACCGGAGAAGATGGGAGGAGGAACCATGGCTTCCGATATGACAGGTGTCACCTTGTAGACCTTGTCGTACAATGGTTGTACAATAAGTACATCGCCCATTGTACTTTCTTGTACTTTATAGTGTTTCTATTGGACTAGGGTTT
>JBBHKE010001244.1:164345-212116 GCA_037447655.1 Zygnema cylindricum
TTCCCCTTCTCTATTGGTACCTTCCTCTTTTTCCTCCTCGACGAAGAGTTCCCTGAGGTAAAAGTTCCTGCCCTGAGGTGATAGTTCCTGCTATGACTTTGAGACTCTGAAGGTATTCAGGAGTCTCACCTGTCGAAGGTTCTTTGGAGATTTCTGTACAAAAGGTCAACTTTGACCCTCCATAACTTACTGCTCAGGGGAGCAAATTCAGAGATTCTTTTTGCTATCGACTCAGGGGAGTCTTCCCTTCACAGGGGTGCAGGTGATCAGAGTTTTTGTCTGCCAGGGTGGCAGTTGTTTTTGCTGAAACACAAAGGGGTCAGGATTATCCTAGAGGTTTCTTGGAAGCTGTCCACTCTGAGGACTTATGGAAGTCTCAGAGTTTCAGTATCGTCCTTGATAGTGGAGTCCCGTCCTTGAAAATGGAGTCCCTTGAGAAGCAGCTCCTCCTTTTTCTCCTTCCATGGTTATCTCTTCCCCTTCCTCGTCATCTTTCGTGATGGTGGCTGTGCTGGTGGATGCGCCAGAAAAACGTGTTCCTCCAAACCCAGGTGGAGGTGGACATCGAATTTGCCCGGACACTATGCCCCATAGGTTCTTCTAAAAAAGTTCTCCCTCCATCATCATTTCCCAATAATGAAAGTCAGATCCATTAAATATGGGCACCCTAGAGGGTGAGCCCATAACCTGAAATTCTGTGGTCTCCATTAACCCACAAAATTAGCAGCCTATGTAAAGCCTCTGGGATAATATTTGCCCCTTTCACTTTCTCACTTAATAAGTGCCACCCAGGCACACAAATATTCTGACCACCCTCACCCCTGTGAGGAGAAGACTCCCCTGAGTTAAACGCAAAAATAATCACTGAATTTGCTCCCCTGAGCAGTAAGTTATGGTTGGCCAAAGATATCCTTTAAACACAAAATGTCACCTGGAGAGAGGCGCCTCAAATACGCTAAGTCCATTAACTCCTACTCATAACTGCCTACTACTCTACCCTAGGCCAATCAAAAGAGTGTATAGTACAAGAAGGTACAGTGGTCGATTGTACTTCTTGTACGGCCATTGTACAACATGGCCTTTTGGTTGACACTTGTCAACTTGGGAGCCATCGTTCCTCCTCACATCTTTCCCGACGTCCAATGATGTGTCGCCACGTGGCAAAGCGCGCCGCGCTGTCCAAAAGCCGCCGTAGATTCATTCGGGTTTTGCAGGGGCGACGAAGGCCGTCCGATCATATATTTTACACGGTTAGATTCCTGTCCGCGAGCGCCGTTTGACTATAGATGTCGTTTCGTCACTTTTGGTCTGTTTAAGTCAAAGTGACGTTTCGATAACACTTTAATTAATAACCGAACCATATATGTGTATCGTTTCGTTAACGCCTAAGTGGACAAGGCGTATGTCTGTATAACACTCTGTAAACCTAGGTTAAAATCCTGTTAAAAGCAAAATTTTGGTAATTTATCAATCTGTCTGTTTGCCTGCCTGTCGGCCTGTTTCTTTCTGACTATGGCGGCCAGACTCTCTCCCTCTCTTTACTATAGAGTCTAAATTAAGAATTGAATATCAATTACTTCTTTTCAACAAAACTTACCCGCAAAATTGGAATCTAATCACGAATCAATTCCCTAAAAATATTTGAGAAAGAGCATAGTGGTAAAAAACAAATAATAATTATGTGAAAACACAACAAAATACAATCAAATAAGGGTAAATATCATTTGAACTTAAGACCTTATCAGGCTAAAATTTTCCAAGTTTTTATTATACCATAATGCTGATATGGCCAAACATGTTAATTGTTAACCGTGTCAAGTCTTTGTGAAACTATATAGAGAAGACTTTACAAAACACAAAAATATAAAACAATGGAAATAAAAAAAAAAAACTCATTTACAAATTTGCAATCTCGTAATCTTAACGTACAGAGTATAACTTTTGTTATAACACGCTTCTAAAGTGTAGTTCTCTCCAATATTTTTTAATGTCTCTTTCAAATATGTGGAGTGTACTTATACATATATGGTTACTAGTAGTGTTGTGTATTGGAAACCATTTGCCGGTATCAAATATCAAAGGTCATAAACGGTCACCCTAAACTGTAACCGACCATTACCTGACCGCCCGCGTCGGATGCGAAACGGATTCGGGTGCCAAATTTGGGGGGCCTGGCAGACTCAGGCGGGTGATTTACCAAAAAAAAAAAAAACCAGTTATCGTCTGGTAAGCAAAAAACGGAAAAAACTGAATGTTTTGTATTGTCCGTACTAGCCAACATTATAAAACTTTATACTCTTGGTATCGTGGAAGGTATGAAGGAGATGTACCACTAATTTTATAGTTATTCATGTACGGGCAAATAAGGGTAGTCGCGAGAAATCGAGTTTCGATTAACTTTTATTTTCATAAACGCGTATCGAGTAACGGGTAACAGTTTAAAACCGCGACATAACCCAATCGAGCATCAGTTAATCTGATTTTGAAAAAAAAAATGTCGGTTTCGGTTATCTAAAATTTTGACTTTTGCGACCTTTAACATATATGCCCCTATTTTTTTGCATACAGGTAATCGATGTATTGGCACGAAATATCGGTACCGGTGTTATCGAGATAAAAAACCGATATTATCGGTTTTTCAGTTAAAAACACCGGGTCGATAACTATTGGCGACAATTGTACGATTCATGCCGTAAAATTGTATAGCTTAGTCCGTTGCATTGAACTTCCGTTCTTACGATATGTAGAGTTTGTAACAGATTGTCATACGTGTCATGCCACACTATATATAGTCAAAATGCAATATAGTATGTTATAGCTTACAAGGTACTATTACTAGTGTTGGGTATCGGGGACCACTTGCCGATACTCGGTATGTACCGAATTTGAGGTCCCCGATAATCGATATATCTCTTCAATATATCGAGAAGCTACATATCGCAATATTTCTACGATATATATATACATATACATATATATGTATGTGCATATATATGTATACATATACATATATATATGAATGTATGTATATATATGTATATATATACATATATAAATATATCCCATTATTTTTCCACAAGCCCCCCCCCCCTCCCCCCCCCCCCCCCCCCTTTCCGTGGCGCGCATTTAGTCGGGAGGGGGGGGGGGTTTCGTACGATTTTACCGTACTGGATCTGTACGGACACCCACATTTTACCAAATATATCGAGATAACTTTTTTTTGTCACAGTACGATGTATTGAGGCCTCTGACCTATCGATAACTGATATATCAAATATCGAGATTATCGCTATATGATTTTACCTGATACCGAACATTAACTATTGCATAAAATACTATAGTTTTTTCCACTTATCGGTGATAAGGAATTTGTTGGTCTCGGGGCGATATATCGATAACCCTCATATTTCGATAAGCGATAACTATTGGTGTTGGTTTTATCGTCACAAGTTTTTTTTCCTCATACACAACACTGGAGTACCTTGCCTGTTCTGTTTGATCACTGTGAGTATGTTGAGTCACAGGTCCCAAATGGTTATCAGCAACCGTAACAGACCGTTACCTGACCGCCCGCGTCGGATCCGGAACGGACTCGGTTGCCAAATTTGGGGGGCCGGGTGGATTCAGGCTGGTGATTCACAGAAAAAAAAAATAAGATCGGTTACGGTCGGGTAAGCAAAAACCGAAAAAGTTGAAGGTTTTGTACTCCATAATTTGTACTTTGTACTTTTGGTATCGTGGAAGATACAAGGGAGGTGTACCACTAACTTTGTACTTATTCGGGTACGGGCGGGTACAAGTAGTTGCGGGAAATCGAGTTTCGGTTAAACTTTTTTCTTCATAAACGCGTATCGGGTAAAGGATAACAATTTAGGAGCGTGACATAACGCTGTCGAGCGTCGAGTACTCAGATTTAAAAAAAAAATGTTGGTTTAGGTTATCTAAAATGTTGACTTTAACGACCTCTGTGTTGAGTAACGAGCTCGGTTTTGTTTCCCTCCGGCAACGATCGTCTAAACAAATTATATTGTACGGGAAGTCGGGAACCGTTCGAACAATGCCGAGTACTAAAGAATATTGGAACAAATGCTTTGCCGCAAACATAATCGGGTAAACATCATTCCTTCGAGTTAGGGTGCGTCTCCATGTGCCAAAGTAAGGGTTTTTTTATGTCGTTTTGCTGTAAAACTTAGAGCCGCATCGCGTAAGTTTCAATCTTACAAAAAAATAGAAAAAATGAAAAGTACATTTTGGGTCATCATCGAATTTAGGATGTACTACATGTTGTCGTCTTGTGTTCTTCGACGAACAACCACGCTAAAAAACGTCATCTCCAAACTTTTCTTTAAAAAACAGAGACAATGTGTTTTAAAACAAAGTATTTTCGAAAGACAAATAGGAACACGTATTAGCACGTGTAAAAATATTTACAAAAACTTCAAACGAATTAAATCTACGGTAAAAGGTACATTATTCGATATATTTTGTCCGTTTGTGTTCAAGTACATAGCGGCAAAGTACACAATTTGTTAGGTTTTGTCCGTTTGCGCCTGGTACGGATTTTATTTCACCAGGGGTCTGAAGATTCCGATGTCATTTCACGTCGAGCGGACAGGCGACGCAAAGGCAAAGTGCATCTTTGTCAATTGTGAAAGGGCACAAGCTGGAAGGGGGTACGTCTACAATGTCACGAAAACTTTTGCAACGTCAGAAGCAACTATAAAAAATGACGTGTGTCATCACAGATTGTAGACATTGACGGCCGTCACGGGCATTGCCAACGTATACATCGTCACAGCCTTATGTAATTATGTTGTTGTTAGTTTGTTACACATACGGACACTTGGAATCCGGGTCCGCCGGATCTGCGCTAAAAAACAAAGTAATTTTGCTAAGTTTCAAGTACATGGAGACGCACCTTTAGAAGCGGTCTAAGGGATCTTATCGTTCGGAGATCTACAAATTTCACGCGCTCGCTGGATCAATCGAATTTCTTATTTATGAACAAAACTATAACGCTACCAGTGACAAAATGTCTTCGCGTAGAGCTTCATATGAAGTGTTTAGTGCTGAACTCAAACTGTCATAGGTCGTCGCGCCTCCATTAGTGTACACCGCGCATAGTTATTAGTGTCAGCAACTCTGATTTGGATTCTTAAAATCTTGATTTTTTTCCAAAAATAGTATACATGATTTTAACTTTTCCTTGACTTTAATTGAGGTTCCGTATAGAGTAGCGTAAAGACCGAAACTACGGCAATATGTAATTAGTGTGGTGTACAGATGATGTGAGACCGTACATATTTGTACAATTTTTCTTGAAATTATAAAAAATAAACTATAAATTATATGCGCATGTATATGAACGTGCGCCAAAAAAATTGGTTAAATCTCGTCGCCAAAAACCTCGTTCGAACACGATCTCTTGTAATCGCCTGTTCTGCAGTGTGAGCGTAAGATATGTTCGCATGTGGGAGGTCATGATCTCTCAGCTAAAGAAGTGAATTGTTTGTACACGTCTACTTAAACCATCTTGAAATGCATACTTTTACTTCACGTGATTTTTTCCTGTTCAGTTTATATAAACACTATAACATATATTTTGTCCAATTAGTGTCAAAATGTACTCTATTTCGGTGCAACAAACGAATTTACCGTAAATGTTTATTCTAATAGGGTGTTTATATGTAATTTCACTCCAAATTAAAAATAATGTATACATTATTAAGGGGTCGAAGTGACAATGGACCACAAATTACAATTAATGAATTAAAATAAATAGAATAAAAATACAACATTTGGCGTTGGTGTTATTTGGGACGGTTGAACACCAAATGTGGACAATCCATAGAAAAATGGATCATTTTTTTAACGAATCACATCCATCCAATTTTTTTTTTGGTTTTTTTAGGGATCTGATGATGCGCTGTAATTTTGCCGCGCTGTAATTTTGGCAAATGTACAGATCTTATTCGTTTCATGAAAAAACAGGCGAAAATACCGCCGCCACCTTCATTTCGTTTCCATAAATTCCAGGTCGCATGAAGCTGCTCTTTCTCCCACTCCCCCTCCATCTCCCTCTCCCTCTTCTTCTCCCTCCCCCTCCCTCTCCCCCTCCCCCCCCTCCCTCTCCCCCTTCTTCTCCCCCTCCCCCTCCACCTCCCCCTCCCTTAATCTGCAGCTATCTCTCCCACCTCCTTTCCCTTTTCCTCTCCCTCTCACTCTTTTCATCAGCCGCACTACCTCCCTCCCTTTCTCCCTCTCCCTCTCCCTCTCCCTTTCCCTCTCCCTCCCCCTCTCCCCCCCTCCTCCCCCTCCCCCTCCCCCTCCATCTCCATCTCCCTCTCCTTCTCCCTCCCTCTCCTTCCCCCTCCCTCTTCCACTCTCTCTCCCTCTCCCTCTCCCTCTCCCTCTCCCCCTCTTTTGATCTGCAACTATCTCTCCCACCCTTTTATCTCTCCCTCTCCCTCTCCCCCTCCCCCTCCGTTGATCTGCTGCTATCTCTCCTTCCCCCTCCCTCTTCCACTCCCTCTCCCTTTCCCTCTCCCTCTCCCTCTCCCACTCCCTCTCCTTTACTCTCTCCCCCTCTTTTAATCTGCAGCTATCTCTCCCACCCCCTTTCCTCTTTCCTCTCCCTCTCCCTCTCCCTCTTCCACTCCCTCTCCCTCTCCCTTTCCCTCTCCCTCTCCTTCCCCCCCTCCCTTGATCTACAGTTATCTCTCCTTCCCCCTCTCTTTTCTACTCCCTCTCCTTTTCCCTCTCCCTCTCCCTCTCCCTTTCCCACTCCCTCTCCCTCACCCTCTCCCCCTCCCTTGATCCGCAGTTTTCTCTCCCACCCCGTTTCCCCTTTCCTCTCCCTCTCACTCTTTTCATTTGCCGCACTACCTCCCTCCCCTTCTCCCTCTCCCTCGCCCTCTCCCTTTTCCTCACCGTTCCCCTCTCCCTCCTTGTGAACTTCACCTTTACAATTACACGTTATTGACATTAATATTTTAAACTAACTCGGTTGTTGTATTTTTTTCTTTGTTGTAGGCTCGGAATTTCATTGAGGCAGCTGATTGCGATGGAGGAACAAATGCATGGATTGTGGACATTTCATCCAACTTTTTTTTATTACATTTAGTATTAGGTTTTCCAAACAAATTTGTACATGGCTTATAAAATAATATTAGATTATCATAGTTTACACATGATAATTCTCATGTGCGATGTACATTTGATTAATGTAGACTAATATTTTATTTTTCTTTTAAAAAGACGTATTGGTTAGTTCATATTATAGTTTTTTTACGGTGTACTTCTTCATTGTCATTCTTTGGCAAAAAGGATTGAATGTATATCCAAGTGTATTTTTTAATATTTTTTATAAATGTAAATCAATTTCACTTTGTTGCAATGACGGGTGCCATCATTTTATTGCTCTATGTTTTGTTAATGATAAACCATACATGCCATGAAGTGTGTGAACATCCATAACTATTTTGGTTGACAAACGTTTGATTGTTCTCTCTCTCACTATTTTTATTTACAATTGTCATCCTTTTTCATTTTGTTATATATTTTATCTTTGTCATTCTTTTTTTTTGTTGTCTATCTGTCCCTTAGTGGTAATCAACAACGACAAAAGGAGAGAGGGAGAGAGGGAGAGAGAGAGGGAGAGAGAGGGAAGTAGACAGTGGGAGAGAGAGGGGGAGAGATAAGGAGAGAGAGAGAGAAAGAGGAAGAGAGAGAGAAAAATAGGGAGAGAGAGAGGGAGAGAGGGAAAAAGAGTGGGAGAGGGATAGAAAGGGAAGGAGAAGGAGAAAAGGAGAGAGAGGGAAGGAGAGATAATAAGAAAGAGAGAAGGAAAGAGAGAGGGCGAGAGGGAAAGGGAGTAAAAGGGAAAAAAAGAGGGAGAGGGGGAAAAGGAGTGGAAGGGGGAGGGAAAGAGAGAGTGTCATTCTCTCTTTTTATTGTCTATCTGTCTCCTTAGTGGTAATCAGTGTAACTCTGAGACCTCCATAAGTCCTCAGAGTGGACAGCTTCCAAGAAGCCTCTAGGATAATCCTGACCCCTTAGTGTTTAAGCAAAAATAACTGCCACCCTGGCAGACAAAAACCCTGAACAACTTCACCCCTGTGAAGACAAGACTCCCCTGAGTCGATAGCAAAAAGAATCTCTGAATTTGCTCCCCTGAGCAGTAAGTTATGGGGGGTCAAAGTTGACCTTTTGTACAGAAGCTCTCTGGGAGAGGGGGTCCTATCTTCTAATTTTTCTAAGTCCTATCTCTCTCACAGACTCTATCTACTGATGTACGGAACCAATCAGAATTGAGTTCCGTACGTAAAAGTACAGCCGCCGGTGTACTTTATGTACGGACATTTTACGACATGCCCTAAATGTCGACACATGTCAAATCCGGATTCGGTGCCATAATCTCCGGAGATTCTACGATCCAACGGAATTTCGCCACGCGTCATCCGATGTGGCGATGGCCACAAACCGCCGAAATCTTCCTCCGCGATCTCGGCGCTAATCCCGGCCGTCCGATTAAATTCGGATTTAATCGTGGCCGTAATAAATACATGCGCGGTATTTATTTCACTTCCAAAACAAATGCGCGGTATTGATTCGTAATCCGTACCGTCATTCGTACCGGATCTATGTATCCCGTAAACCGTAACAGTTAAATGAATTATCGTACATATACATGTTTAATTAATTATCAAACTATATACTACGTAACACTAATCTTAGACTTAACGGCTAAGGCTACCGGCTACTTCCTATCTGCCGGCCGGTAGGTACAGGGATCAAATCCTGCCGCCGGCGCTTAACTTTTAATTAAATAAATAAACCCTAGTATTAAATTCCCGTAAACTTCAGGATAGCCAAGGTAGCCATGGCTCTAGCTTCCTCTCCAACTTCTCAGTGACTGCAACAAGTTTGAGAGTTGGAGAGAGAAGTTAGAGGTAGACTGCCTCGGCTTCTTTCTATATTTCTATTTAGACCTAGAAAATACTAATAAATCCATTAGTTTCTACACTCCCCTTATTTTCTAGTCAATCTTTAATTTCAGACCACACTTCTCCCTGCAAAAAATTAGCTTAGGGGAAGGCACAGGTTTGGTCATCATATCTGCTACCATCTCACTATCTGGTCTGTACTCTAAACTGATTATTTTGTTTTCTACTTTCTCTCTAACAAAACTGAGTCTGATGTCCATGTGTTTGGCTTTAAAATGGTGTTTAGGATTGGCAGAGATAGCGATTGCTGCCTGATTATCACAAAATATTTTCTGCACACCACTCTTAAGGTGACCAAGCTCACCAAGCAAAGACTTGACCCACATCAATTCTTTTACAGCAGAGCAAGAGGCCATATACTCAGCCTCCATGGTGGACTGAGCAATAACCTTTTGCTGTTTGCTACTCCAACAGCAAGCCCCATCACCCACATATAATACATATCCAGAAGTACATCTCCTCATCGGAGCATCACCATAACTGGCATCACTCCAAGTAGTGATGTCAGTATTCTCCCCACCCAAATGCAACCATAGATCTCTAGTTCCTACCAAGTATCTAAGGACTCTCTTAGCTGCCTCCCAATCCTTCTTAGTGGGAGCATTTAGACTTCTACTCAGCACTCCTACAGCTGCAGCTAAATCCGGCCGGGTACAATTCATAAAATAGATTAGACTTCCCACTACTTGCCTGTAAGGAATAGTCTGCATGAACTTCTGTTCATCAGGAGATAATTCCTCGTCTAAGACTATGACTCCTTCTTCCTCACTCCCCTCACTTCCCTTCTTCAACTCCATTGGAGTTTTACAACTATTAGCTTTATCCATTTGAAATTTTTCAAGCATGTTCCCTATTGCTTCTTTTTGAGTCAATCTTATAATTTTCCTTTTTCGGTCTCTCTCTACTTGAATTCCCAAAATATATCTTGCTTCTCCCATATCCTTCATTTCAAATCTCCCCTTAAGATCGGTTTTCAGTTTGTTAATTTTTTCCATTGATTTACTTAATACAAGCAAATCATCAACATAAATTGCAATAAATATCAAACCTTCCTCATCTTCGAAAACATAGATTGAGTGATCTGAGCTGATCCGAATATATCCCAGACCGGTAAGAAACTCATCAAGCTTCTTATTCCATTGTCGAGGTGCCTGTTTCAAACCATAAAGAGATTTAATCAGCCGGCATACCTTACTCTCCTCTCCTTCTTCCACAAACCCTTCGGGTTGTCGCATGAAGATCTCCTCTTCCAATTCTCCATGCAAAAAGGCTGTTTTTATGTCCATCTGGTGCACTTCCATGTCTTCCGCCGCCGCTAAACTGAGAAGTATGCGGACGGAGGGAAATCTGACCACCGGGGCAAAGGTTTCCTCGTAGTCAATTCCTTCCTTTTGTGTAAATCCCTTTGCCACTAATCTGGCCTTGTAGCGCTCGATTGTGTTATCTAGGTTCAGTTTTAGTTTGAAAACCCACTTACAACCGATTGGTTTTCGGTTAGGTGGACAGTCCACCAGCTCCCAAGTATCGGCTGCCATGATTGAAGCCATCTCCTCATTGATGGCTGTCTTCCACCGGTTTCTTTCTGGACAAGTCATCGCCTCTCCATAAGTTTGAGGTTCATCTTGATGAGATAGTTTAGTTACCTTGTTATTAACCTGTTTTTCTTGCAGTCTTTTGCTACTTCTCCTCCCCCCCTCAAAATCTGAGGCCGGAATAGATGGTTCTCGTGGATTCTTTCGAACAAACTCGGCTTCTCCCCTATCCCTTGATTCCGAATCAATTTCCACCACGTCTTCCGCTTCGAGTAGAGTTGTCACTGGAGTTTCCACAGCCGAGTCCTTTTCAGTCTGATTTGTTCCTGCAAGAATGTCATCTTCTCTAAAACCTGGATAGTTAGGAAGCTCAAAGTCATCGGAATTTTCTGACTCAAATCTGATTTTTACTGACTTCGTATATTTGAAGGGATCTACAGACTTTCCTTCATCCATAACTACTAGATGCTTTACTAAGATTATATCTTCCCTTTTTAGATCATAAACTCTATATCCTTTAACATCTTCATCATATCCTAATAAGTATCCTGGTTTTCCTTTAGGATCTAGCTTCCAATTGGACCGATCAGTATCTAGACTGAACACTTGACTGCCGAAAACCTTTAAGTGAGATATGTCTGGTTTCCGGCCTGTCCATCTCTCATAAGGTGTTTGATCTTTTATAGCTGAAGTAAGAACTCTATTCTTGAGGTAATTAGCACAGTTCATTGCTTCTGCCCAAAACCTTTTCCCTATCCTTTTATCTGACAACATACTTCTAGCACTATCACTTAGTGTTCTATTTAACCTCTCAGCTACCCCATTCTGTTCAGGATTTTCTGGAACTGTCTTTTGGTGTTGAACCCCATCTTCCCTCAGAAAATCCTCAAACTGGTTAGAAGTATACTCTCCACCATTGTCACTCCTTACTCTCTTGATTGGAGTTTCATGGAGTTTTTCGCTCCATGCTTTATATTGTCTAAAACAATCCTCAGCTTCGGACTTGTTTTTCAAAAAATATACCCGGGAATACCGAGACCAATCATCAGTTATAGTCATCATAAATCTCTTCCCCCCCGGTGAGGGCACTTTAGCCGGTCCCCAAATATCTGTGTGTACTAGATCTAGAATTTTTTCTCCCTTATAGGTGGCTGACTTAGGAAAGGGTAATCTGTGTGCTTTACCTTGAGCACATCCACTACAATCACTTATATCATCACTCTCACTGAACTGAATCCCTTCCACCACTCCCATCTTTTTCATCTCTCTTAACTTATCTAGATTCACATGCCCAAGCCTCTTATGCCACATCATAATATCATGAACACCAGCATAATAAAGTTTCTTCTTTTCATTACTTAAGATCAGCCTAAACATCCCATGGCTACCTTTCTCAGCAATGAAATAGACATCATCCTCAAAACTAGCAGTAAAGACTCCTTCCCTAGTGCTAGTAAAAAAACCCTTATCATCTAATACTGATGTAGAGATAAGATTTTTGTTCAGCTCCGGAATAAACAATACATCGGAGAATGTTAATATGGATGTCTTTCCTTCTACTAACACTTTTAGATCTACCGATCCTACAAGAGTAGTGGTGACTATCCTCCCATCCCCGTACTCTATCTCTACGGTGGGAATCTTTCTTATCTTAGTGAACAGGTGTCTATCCTTACACATGTGCATGGAGGCACCTGAATCTACAATCCAGCCTGCTTCACCTTTCAATCCACCGTAAGCACATTTCTGCCTCCGTGGAATTTCGACCTCATTTTTCGCCTCCAACTCCTCATCCAAAAGGAGCTCATCGTCCTCGTCCTCGGATTCAGCCTCAAGTACCTGTGTGACAAGGGCCTTTTTCTTTCCTCTCGGGGTACCACCGGTCTGCCCCTCCTTTAACCGAAGCTCGGTTAGCTTAGTGCACTCTGCCATATAGTGCCCCGGTTTCTTACAAAAATGACATAGTCCTTTGGGAGCCCTTGGTTCGAACTCATCGGCCGGTTTTTTCTGCTCCCTACCCCCATAGTTTCCGACCGGTTTTCGGGAATCCCTGTTCCTCCAATCAGTCGCTGTTGCCAAGGCTTGGCCACTCTTTCCTCCCCTTCGGATCTCAATTGTATTCTCTTGAACGAGAATCATTCCTACACTGAGTTCCATATCCACCTTGAGTCAGGCAAGTCCTGCACACGGTAAACTATGTTCACGAACTCATCAGGTAACTTCATCAGTAAACAGTTAACCTTTTCTTTTTCACTAAAATCTTTTCCCGCACTCTCTAGCTCCATGAAGAGTGTAGCAAGCTCATTGCAAAAATCCAACATATTTCCCCCTTTGTATACATACTCCTTAACTTTCTGATCAGCCAACTGTTGTTGCTGAATCGTACCACTTCGGTACATCTCTATGAGAGCCATCCAAAGATCGGATGCCCTTTCTACCTGCAAATGAGGACATGCAAGTCCTTGAGTGAGATGGCGTAGGATGAAGTGCTTTGCCGCCATATTGTTGAAGTCCCAGGTTTCAGTATCATTCTCCTCGTTCCTCGGAATAGGTGACATGAATGCCGAACCAGTTGCTATTGGTGTGGTCGTCTCCTTCTCCTTTCCTTTGTCCACCACCTCTCCTTCTTTTGTTTCCTCCGTTGAAGGTGGATCCTCTTTCCTGGTGAATCTGCTTCCTCCAAACCCTGGAGGAATTCCAAGACTTGATGGACGTCCCAACCGTCCACTCACTATCCCCCAAAACCTTTTTTCGCATAGAGCTCCTATCATCATACTTTCCCAGTATATGAATCCAGTTCCATTAAAGATTGGTACCTAGAGGGTGGGCCCATAACCTGAAACTCTGAGACCTCCATAAGTCCTCAGAGTGGACAGCTTCCAAGAAGCCTCTAGGATAATCCTGACCCCTTTGTGTTTCAGCAAAAAAAACTACCACCCTGGCAGACAAAAACTCTGACCACCTGCACCTCTGTGAAGGCAAGACTCCCCTGAGTCAATAGCAAAAATAATCTCTGAATTTGCTCCCCTGAGCAGTAAGTTATGGAGGGTCAAAGTTGACCTTTTGTACAGAAGCTCTCTGGGAGAGAGGGTCCTATCTCCTAATTTTTCTAAGTCCTATCTCTCTCACAGACTATATCTACTGATGTACGGAACCAATCAGAATTGAGTTCCGTACGTAAAAGTACAGCCGCCGGTGTACTTTATGTACGGACATTGTACGACATGCCCTAAATGTCGACACATGTCAAATCCGGATTCGGTGCCATAATCTCCGGAGATTCTACGATCCAACGGAATTTCGCCACGCGTCATCCGATGTGGCGATGGCCACAAACAACCGAAATCTTCCTCCGCGATCTCGGCGCTAATCCCGGCCGTCCGATTAAATTCGGATTTAATCGTGGCCGTAATAAATACATGCGCGGTATTTATTTCACTTCCAAAACAAATGCGCGGTATTGATTCGTAATCCGTACCGTCATTCGTACCGGATCTATGTATCCCGTAAACCGTAACAGTTAAATGAATTATCGTACATATACGTGTTTAATTAATTATCAAACTATATACTACGAAACACTAATCTTAGACTTAACGGCTAAGGCTACCGGCTACTTCCTATCTGCCGGCCGGTAGGTACAGGGATCAAATCCTGCCGCCGGCGCTTAACTTTTAATTAAATAAATAAACCCTAGTATTAAATTCCCGTAAACTCCAGGATAGCCAAGGTAGCCATGGCTCTAGCTTCCTCTCCAACTTCTCAGTGACTGCAACAAGTTTGAGAGTTGGAGAGAGAAGTTAGAGGTAGACTGCCTCGGCTTCTTTCTATATTTCTATTTAGACCTAGAAAATACTAATAAATCCATTAGTTTCTACAATCAGCGACGACACTGTGTCGTCGCTTGATGGTATGTGTTACGTTCCTGTCAACCAATGACGAGAATGTCTCGTCGCTCAATGGCATAGTTGACTTTTTCACCATTCAGCACTGACATTGTGTCAACACAAGATGTCGGGATCCATTTCTCCATCACATTATTATTTGTCCCATAGTTTTCATCTACGTTTACTTTTTAACTTAACTATAATAACCGACCATCTTGCCCTTATATTATCCGACTTGTGTTTTTATGTTTCACATTTTTAATTTTTCATTCTCCATTTTCCTATTCGTTTATATCCCATTAATTTCATATATTTATAGTCCTTTGTATCAGATTTTCTCTCTATTTTATATCACTGTCTGTCTTATCCTTGTTGTCTTTATGTTATTCTTTAATTTATGCCATCCAACGACGACGATGTGTCGTCGCTGAATGGTATATTTCTCATTCGGCCAATGGGCGACCACAATGTCTCGTCGCTGAATTGTAGCATGATACTCTAAATATAGATACGAATTTACATCGTCACTACAAATACATTTCATCCACATTTTTGGCCATTCACGTATCGTAAACAATATGAAAACAAAAAATGAAATAGGGATATATAATTATCAACGTCAAAGAAAAAAATACAATGTATACTGCATACTGCAATAACACAAAAATAATTGTATTAACCTATAAATAAAAAACTAAAAATATATATATAAAAAAAACCACACTATTAGTAAAAAGTTATGCAAACGGCCCATTATCCATTATACCGCCACTCTTAGTTAAACCACCTCTCTAAAAAGTGCCTCATAATCATTGTACTCCTCTAAGTCTTCGTCATGAATGGCTTCATCATCTTGAATGTCAAGCGTGTTTTGATGCATCGTAAAAAAAACCATAAAGTTTGCGTGGATAAAAAAACGGACACGTGTAATCTTCGGCAACCAATCACGTGACTTTAATTATGAGTTGGTTGGTCACTATGTACTTTTTGATTCATTTTAGTGTCAACATTTACTATAATACAGGACAACGTTGACGTTAATACAGGTGAGACGTTTGAAAGACAGACGAGGTAACACACTTATTAGAATTAAGACACTTATTAACATAATTAACTCTAATAAAACCACCCAAAAGGGACGTTATTAGAATACATGAGATACGGACGAACGGAACTACGACCATAGGTCTAAGTTACACGTAGAAACGGCGTGGCGTGTTAACCCTTTCCGTAAACGTCAAACAAAAAAAACTGAAATTAACCTTTACGTTACGTGGTATAGCGTTGACAAGTAACAGCCGTAAAATTGTCTGATCGGTACGGATACTCGATTTGGCAAAGTCGTACAATTTTTAAGATTGTGTACGGTTACAAATATTAATGTGTATAATCGTACGGAGAATATTCCATTTTTGCTGTCCCCAAATTAGCGTTAATGCCGAAATTAGAATAACTTTTTTTTTTTTCATATTTTGAAATTCTTAATTAGCATCAATGACAATATATTTACTTCCACACTATTTAAACTTTGACACTAATAACGATGCGCGGTGTAGTTTGCTGAAATTTCGTAGCGTATCGCACAGATCGTTTTGTTTGCGCTTTGCATTTTTTGAACTTTAATCGGGACATTCTTTGGTCACATCGCCAATATATACCGTCAGTTTGCATCGTTGAATCGTTTTGTCGTTATTGTATGTGACTCGATAAGCAAGAAAAACTTTAGTACAGCAGTACAGTACATTAAAGTACAGTAATGTACTTTCAAGTAGTACTGCGTGTCTAAAAGTAATAACAAGTAATAACACGAATAATTGTTTTTTGTAACAACTTGCGAAACCAAAAATTCGAAAATGCAGCAACACCGCGAATCATAATTAGAGTAATGAAAAATTTAGAGTAAAAAAACAAAAAAAAACAATTAGAGTAATGAACACTAATTTATGTGATAGAGTTTTTTCAACTATGAAAATTACTCTAATTTATTTAAGCATTCTATATTAGGTTATGTCGGCGATAATTTTTTGCGTGATAATTATAAACACTAAATTACGTAGACATACAAAATGTGTCAGTCCGTATAGTATTGACGTTATTATGACGCTAGTACTATTTGTCGCATTGAATGTTAGTTAATGTTCACACTGACGATGATGTTGTCAACGGACGAGAGTTATGCGAACATATTTTTTTCGATGTGATTTATTTTTTTGTTTAGTGCAATTTCAAGTGCGACCGCGATTATATTAAATCATTATTTGTACCTTTTTACTTATAAAAGTACAATTTTGCACGGTCAGACGTCATCGGTACTCCACACTATTAAAAAATAACCTATATTATATTTTTTTACGTTAATTAAACCTCACCTAAATTAGAATAATGAAAAAATTAGAATCGATTACTCTATTTGATGTGATAGACTCGAAATTTCGAGCGACCGAATTAGAGTAATTTACTCTAATTACGATTCACGGTGTACAATACAGTACAGTACACCGCGAATCGTAATCAGAGTAATGAAAAAATTAGGGTACAAAAACCAAAAAAAAAAATTAGAGTAATGAACGCTAATTTATGTGATATGGCTTTTTCAACTTTGAAGTTTAGGGTGAAGTTCCACTAGGACATTCTGTAATTGTACGATCAACATTACAAAATGCTACAATTTGAACGAAATTCCATTGCGGAGAGTTTGTAATCCACGTGGTAGCAAAGTAGCGGTGCCACGTAGCTATATATTGTTGTTCATGTAACCAGCGCAGCATGGCAGCATAACAATGTGATACAGAGAGGACTAAAGGTTTCCAAAAACCAACATATAGTTGATATTAAAAATCGTCAATGATTTTACCACCGACCAAAAATCTTCATTTGTGTACCATGTACGTGTGTACCAGGTCATCGTTCAACACATGTTTTGTAATTTTCCACATATTTTGTATTTCCTCCTGAATCCCCCTCTCAAGGTTTTGACATCCTTTTTAAAGTGGCTTTTGGGGTGGCTCGGGGGAACGTCCCTCACCATGTTATACCTCTTCTCTCTGCGGCACGTATTGTCGCTGTTTCCAAACTAGCCGGCGGCATTCGTCCTATTGCTATTGGAGAAGTTCTTTATCGATTAGTGGCTCGTGCAATGTGTATCCAAATTCAAGGGGCTTTCCATGACCACTTTACACCGCACCAGTTTGGAGTTGCTACCAAGGGGGGTTGTGATGCAGTTGTTCATGGCCTTCAGGCTCTTCTAGACCTCCATCCGGATTGGGTGGTCCTTCAGGTGGATGTTGCCAACGCATTTAATACAGTTAGCCAAAATGCTATCTTTCGCGAGTTAAGGCACGCTCCATTGCCGATCAACCAGATTTTTCCTTTTGTGCGTGCCTTTTGTTCTCGTCCAAGCCCTCTCATTTTTCCTCTTGGTGGTCCTTTTGGTGATGCTGCCACGATAAAATCTGCGACTGGCACTCGCAAGGGTGATCCTTTGGGGGCACCCTTTTTTGCATTGGGTTACCTTCAAGCACTACGAGACCCTGCTTCTGCTTTTCCTGGTTGTTTATTCCCTTCGATTGCGGATGATACGCATATTGTCGGGCCGCGAGATCAAGTTTTGTCTGCCTTCGCCCATTTTGCAGAGCAACTTTCTAAGATCAGTTTATTGGTTAACCCATCTAAGTGTGTAGCGTGGTGCCCCCAAGGCTTACCTTCCGACTACCCCGTCCCTATGGGTTTTCGTATTGTGTCTTCAACAGAGGGAATTAAAGCTTTATGATCCCCTATTGGAACCCCATCCTTTGTGAATCAGGTTGTTACAGATGCTTTGTTGGAGGACCTCTTGCACTCTGATGACCTTCCTAAGCTCTCCGAATCCCAGGTGGCTTTTGCAATCCTCACCCGTTGTTTTGCTCAACGTCATCTTTATCTTGCCCGGACTGTCCCACCAACGACTTCGTTTTTGTCTTCTCTTAAGGACTTTGACGACAAACTCTTTAGCGTACTCCACCACCTTATTGGGCATGGGATTTTTGATTAGCCGGAGGGTTCGTTTGCGCGCCAACAAGCAAGTCTCCCTATTTTGAATGGCGGCTCAGGTTTGATTCTTGTGGCTAGAGTTGCTCCGGCGGCATATTTGGGTAGTTGGTCTTTGGTGGCACCTACCATCACCTCTCGTTTTATCGTCGATGACGTTCCAATTCTGGCCCAGGTCGTCCCTAAAGTGGAGGAAAACCTTTTTCATTTTCATGAGACTCTTCTCTCCGCGCGTGCGCTCCTCCCACCTGATGCAAGAAACCAGGTTCCACCCTTTCAAACTTTTATTTCCGACAACAACATTCATCTCCAACAACGTATAACTAAGCAATTGGCAAACGTTGAATTCCAAAACCTTTTAAACGCGCTTCTTTTGCTCAATCGCGTGCTCGAATGCGTTTGTGTTCTAGGTTAGGGGCTGGTAGTGTTGGGTATCGGGTAGTTTCATATCGCGATAATCTCGATATTCGATATATCGAATATCGATCGAGGAAAGTCCTCGATATATCGTACCGCGACCAACATAAATTATCGCGATATATATCGCGATATATTGAATTATTATTATTATTTTTTTTTTTTTATATGTTGTTTTAGCGATAATGAAAATTTTTGTGAAACGCGACGTACGCCGTGGTTTTCGTTCCGTTACTTAAAAGGTAACGCCGCAAAATGCAACGGACGCAAAAGTACTAATACTGTAATACATATAGTTACTTATTTAGTACATACTACGGTACAGAAATTCACATATGAAAACTTGAAACCCACACTAATTTAGTCAAAGTATGATATGAAAAATAAAATTTGCAGACTGTTTGTTTCGAGCAGGAAGGCAGGAATACCTACCAATTTGCAATCTGCAATTTGCAGACAAATTGGTATCAATTAGTACATTAGTAATTATCCATTTCCAGCGATTAATATTGTGCAAAGGTTACATTTTTTGTTTTCTCCATGGATTCCCAAGAGATGGGAGGCAGCATGGGAGGTGAAGAGGATAATGACAGCTATGGACAGCTATGGACATGAAAATAATTCCTCTCAATTTTCAGTTTCCAATCATTTTTTTGTTTCCAAAACCACTTTGTTTTCGTTTCTCAAATTCTGGTTCTCAATTAATCAATTAACAATTTCCGATTCGCAGTTTTCGGTTCACAGTTTCCGTGAAAAAAAAAAAACATCCTCCACCACTTTCACACATGTCCTTCTCTTCTTCAGAGAATTGACTGGGAATTTTTTTTTTTTTTTTTAAGAAGCCTCGATATATCGTCGATACGATATATTGGCGATATATCGGCGATATATCGCGATAATTTGAAATTCGATATATCGAAGCGATATATCGAATATCGGGTACCTGAAATTCGATATATATCGAATATCGGCAATGGGTCCTCGATACCCAACACTAGGGGCTGGTGCATGGTTGCAAGCCACGCCGATTTTTTCAACCCTTCGTCTGACGTCCGACCAGTTCACATCTGCCTTACGTCTTCGTTTGGGTTTGCCCCACCCTACACTTCTTGGGCGACCCCATTGTGTTTGTAATCAACCTATTGACTCGGACGGGAGTCATCTACTCCGTTGCTTTAGGGGCGGTGAACGTACGGTTGGGCATGATTTGGTTCGTGACTCAATTGCTACAATTGGTACCGATGCAGGCTACACTGTGAGGCGCGAAGTTTCTTATATGCTACCTCCTCGCTCCCAGTCTAACGGCCTTAGAAGTCCTCGGGTTGACTTGGTTTTCCTTCATGGGGCTGGGAGGACTGTGGGTGATGTGGTCCTCACGGATCCGACTGGGACCAACGTTTCTTCTCGCGCGGCGGTACACATAGGTGTGGCGGCTCGCGACGCAGCAACTTATAAGGAAAGAGATTATGCTCACCGAGACCCGGCGGACCAATTTGTGCCATTTGCCGCAAATATTTTTGGTACTTTGGACATGTCTTTTGATGATTTCCTCCGCGACTGTGCGAAGAAAACATTTGAGACCCGGGGTCCAATAAGCCCTCCCTCGAGCCTTCTCGTCGCCTTTTACCCTCAACGAGTATCAGTGGCTCTTCAACGAGCGCAAGCCGCGGCCCTTCTATGGTGGAGTACGGTGGTGGATGACCGGCGAGGCCGCCCAGATCTTCCACCAAGGGATCTAATCCACATCCACGATCTTCGAGGGTGTAGAGTTTAGCTTGTTAGGGTTGTGTTTATCTTTTTCCTTTGTTTAGTGTCATCTTTAGTATATTTGCTTAGTTTTGGCAGTTTTTTTTAGATAGATTTGGTGTCTTCACATGTTTTGTTTACCTTATTTTCCTTTGGCTATTCTTTAGCAACAAACGTCTATTTCTTCTTTTTGAGCCCCTTTGTACTTTGATGGATTTTTCCATCGCACTTTTTGAATAAAGTTTGTTCTTTTCGCAGACGCCTTGTGAGATACCACCGCATTTCTTTAGGGTTCCTATTTTTACGCGTGACGAATGAGCACTGTCATAAATAGTGTGACGAATGGGCGACAACATAAATAGCGTTACAAAAGTGCGTTACGAGATTTCGTTTGTATTTTTTGCTGGATTTTTGAATGCGTATATCGTGTGCGGAATTTTTTGACTTCCGTTGGTTGCCAACTTGACACGTATGCTCATTATCCAACGTGTCGCGGCTCAATTTTTTTTGTAATTGGTGATGTACCTCGCGAGGTACATCACCGATTACAAAAACTTTCGAAGCGAATGCTTCGCGAAAAAATATCCAACGGTCACTGGACTTTTGGAGAATATTAGCAAGATTCTCTGTAATGTTGTTTTCCGCATAAAAACGAAATAAGATGTACGGCGTAGTACGGAGAGGTCCGAATTTCTGTAAACAAGCTCACTTTTCGTCCAATGGAACTTCACCCTTACTCTACTTCTTTCTAAGTATTTTATATTGGGCTATGTCGGCAATAATTATGATCACTAAATTACGTAAACGTACAAAATATGTCAGTCCATATAGTATTGACGTCATTATGACACTATTACTATTTGTCGCACTGAATGTCAGTTAAAGTTCACACTGACGCGCTGCTGTCAACGGACGAGAGTTATGCGAACGACTTTTTTTCGATGTGATTGATTTGTTTTTTAGTGCGATTTCACGTGCGAGCGCGATTGTATTAAATCATTATTTGTACCTTTTTACTTATAAAAGTACAATTTTGCATGGTCAGACGTCGTCCTTACTCTACACTATTTGAAAATAACCTATATTAGATTTTTTTTCGCTAATTACACCTTACCTAAATTAGAATAATGAAAAAATTAGAATCAATTGCTCTATTTGATGTGTTAGAGTCGAACTTTCGAGCGACTGAATTAGAGCAATTGACTCTAATTACGATTCGCGGTGTACTATACACCGTGAATTGTTATTAGCCTTATGTACGTTGTATCGGCACCCCAAAATTTTGACATTGATACCTTAAATATATTAAACTACAATATTTTAGGTCGTTGACCATAATCTGCCACGTCTCTTAGAAGTAAATTAGAATGAATGACGCTAATTTTTTCTTTACACACCGCGAATTGTAAATAGAGTAAATTACTCTAATTCGGTCGCTCGAAATTTTGACTCTATCACAGGAAATAGAGTAAACGATTCTAATTTTTTCATTATTCTATCTAGGTAAAGTTTAATTAGCTTATTTAATTATATTATGGGTTCATTTTAAATAGTGTGGAATACGGAAGGTGTCAGACCGTGCAAAGTTGTACTTTATTAAGTGAAAAAGTAAAAATAATGATTTAATACAGACCGTTATCATGTAACTGCGTTTTAACAAACCGCGTAGTGCAAACGTCATAGTGACGATAAACTGTACGTTTTGTCAGATTCTGTACGAAGACCTTATATACAGTAGAGGATATTAGCGTGCCAAATTAGAGTACTTAAATAAATTAGAGTAAACTTCATAGTTGAAGAAGATCTATCACATAAATTAGCGTTGATTACTCTAATTATTTTTTATAGTTTTTGTACTCTAATTTTTTCATTACTTTAATTACGATTCGCGGTGTAATAATTTGTATACGCTAATAACGATTCAAGGTGTACTGTAGTCGTACGGACGTGCTGAACCCTTAAATTTTAGCAGAATGGTTGGCGTACAAAATTGGTCAGCGTACGAATCGCAACGGGCAAGTCATGAACAGTTGACATATGTATAGTCCTTTTGTCAAATACAAATCCGCCGCCTCACGTTATTCATTTACTTTCGCTAACGCCATATGTTACCCCAAAATCATAAATAAAACAAAGCATATGTGGACCTGGCGACTTGGCTCTGCCTTCTTGGAATCCCCGCTGTCGGATCTTCAAAATCGGTTTTCACGGTCAGATGGCGTCACATTATGTCACTCACTAGCAGAATTTTGAAATTTGTTTTAGGGCAGAATGAAAAATGTTTGTGACCGTTAGATCATGTGAGGTGGAACCTCGATGTCAGTGGCATCTTTTTGTGTTGGTCAAAGCGAACGTTACGCAAAAATATCAGGGGACCAGCACAGTAGATTCTCTTGAAAAGGGACGTATGAATGGCGCTGTCTTGTCACATAATGTCACTTTAATTATGGGCTATTGTCTGCCAAGTTACATCTTAATTGCTCCCTTCCAATGGCAATTTCATGTGGAAAAGCCTGAGTGAACCGTGTCTTCTTCGGAAGTGTAGTAACCTGTTTTTTTTTCCGGAAATCTGCAGCAAGAGGGTAGAAGGGAGGGGATTCTAGGAGAAAGACAGTTTGAGTTTTGTTTCCCTAGTATTTGAGTAACAAGATCTTTTTATTATGGCCATGGAGGTGACGAATGTTCTTCTCAATGCACAAGCTGTAGATGCCAACGTTCGGAAACTTGCGGAAGAAAATCTAAAGAATTTTGAGGAGCAAAGCTTTCCAGGGTTTCTGTTATCACTTGCCTTGGAGCTTGCTAATCAGGAGAAGCCACCTACTTCACGAAACCTTGCAGGACTTATTTTGAAGAATGCTCTTGATGCTAAAGACCCTACTGTTAAAGCGAGTTATGCGCAGAGATGGCTTGCTTTAGACCTTTCTGTGAAGGCTCAGATAAAATCTGCGTTGTTGTCAACACTCTCTTCTGTATCGCCCGAAGCCAGACGAGCTGCAGCGCAAGTAATAGCAAAAATTGCTGCTATTGAACTTCCTAATGGACATTGGCCAGAGCTTGTGGCAAGCTTGTTGGCGAACATGGGGGCACCTGGTCAAGCATCCCAAGGACATGTCAGGCAGAGCACTCTAGAGACCCTCGGTTTTGTTTGTGAAGAGATAGCTGGTACAGAAGTTCTGGCACAAGAGCAAGTGAATAGTATTCTTACTGCTGTTGTGCAAGGAATGAATCAAAATGAGACCAATAATGATGTGCGCTTGGCAGCAACAACTGCATTGCTTAATGCTCTGGACTTTGCTCAAACGAATTTTGAAAACGAAATGGAGCGCAATTATATTATGACTGTCGTCTGTGAGGCGACTCTTTGCCCTGACAGTCGTGTTCGTCAAGCTGCCTTTGAATGCCTGGTATCAATTTCGTCAGCATACTATGACAAGCTTTCGCCCTATATGCAGGATATCTTTGTGATTACCTCTAAGGCTGCCAGGGACGATGAGGAGGCTGTGGCAAAGCAGGCCATAGAGCTCTGGTCTTCAATCTGTGATGAGGAGATTGAGATTCAAGAGGAGTTTTCGGCAGATTCTGAAGTCACGAATTTTCAATTCATCAAACAAGCTTTGCCAGCACTGGTCCCGATGCTCCTAGAGACACTTACGAAACAGGAGGAAGATCAGGAGAGTGAGGATAATGTCTGGAGTTTATCCATGGCTGGTGGCACATGCTTGGGTCTTGTGGCCCGCACTGTAGGCGATGATGTTGTGGAGCTTGTTATGCCTTATGTGCAGGAGAATATTACCAAGTCTGATTGGCGATGTAGAGAAGGGGCGACATATGCTTTTGGTTCTATTTTAGAAGGACCTAGTCTGGAGAAATTAACTCCTCTTGTGAATATGGCGCTCAACTTCATGTTGAACGCCATGAAGGATGAGAATACACATGTGAAAGATACTACTGCCTGGACATTATCTCGCATCTTTGAATTTTTGCATGGCCCTAATGTGGAATCGCCGGTGATAACAGCAAATAATCTTGCTGGCATTCTGAGTGTTCTTCAAGAAAGCATAAAGGATGTACCAAATGTAGCTGAAAAAGTGTGTGGCGCCATCTACTGGTTGGCACAGGGATATGAACAGGCAGAGGGTTCATCCCCTTTGACGCCTTTCTTTGAAAGTATTGTGTCTGCTTTGTTGGCAACAGCAGACAGAGAGGACTCTGGTGATCTACGGTTACGCACTTCAGCATATGAGACGCTAAACCAAGTGATCAGATGTTCAACAGAGGACTCTGCTCAGATTGTTGTGCAGTTGGTGCCAGTCATCATGCAGAAGCTTAATAGCACTCTTGACATTGTAATTCTTTCGAGTGATGACAGAGAGAAGCAAAGCGGGCTGCAAGCATTGCTCTGTGGAGTTCTTCAGGTTATTATTCAAAAGCTGGGATCTAGTGAACACAAGAAGTCTGACATCGCCCAATATGCAGATCAAATGATGCAGCTATTTCTGAGAGTTTTTGCGTGCCGGAGTGCCACTGTCCATGAAGAAGCCATGCTGGCGATTGGCGCGCTGGCATATGCCATAGGAGTTGAGTTTGGCAAGTATATGCAGGAATTCTATCGCTATCTAGAGATGGGGCTACAAAACTTCGAGGAATACCAAGTGTGCTCTGTGACAGTTGGTGTCGTTGGAGATATTTGCAGAGCACTGGAAGACAAGGTCTTACCTTATTGTGATGGCATCATGACACAGCTGCTGAAGGACCTATCTAGCAACCAGCTGCATCGCAGTGTGAAGCCAGCAATTTTCTCTTGTTTTGGTGATATTGCATTGGCTATTGGGGAGCACTTCGAAAAATACTTGGCATATGCGATGCCCATGCTTCAAAGTGCTGCCGAACTTTCAGCACAGCAGATGCAAACACGGGATGATGAGATGTTGGAATACAACAACCAGTTACGCAATGGCATTCTTGAAGCTTACAGTGGAATTTTCCAGGGTTTCAGAAACAAGCCAGACGTCATGCAGCCTTTTGCTGGCCATATTCTTTACTTCATTGAAAACGTCTTCGTGGACAAAGAGAGGTACAAATCCCGTCTTGTAGTTAACTGGATTGCAATGGGTTATTCATTTCCCGTTTTGTCTTCTGTTTGCCAGGTAGTTCTGTTTCTTCTTTCTGTAGGTCTCTCTTTTTTGGGTAGGTCACACTGAGTGCCGGTATGTTTGTCAGTTTATCTTGTTGCGTTGATTCTATGCTTGCCATGTTGTTTTAAATGCAGCTTAGCGTGTTGTTTTTCTTATGAATGTAGAAGAATATGGATCTATGCTTGCTGGGCCATCACTTTTGTCATCGTTTTAGAAGTATCGGGGTCAGATTGATGTCAACTTTATGTATCTTGTGTGATGGAGAAGTGAACTTGTTTTATAGTGCTTTTCATTGTGTTCAGTGGGCTCAGGTTACTTACATTCTTGTATGATGAACAAGATGCCTCTTGAGAGCAGTTTTGGCTGTTAACGAGTATTCTCTCATGTTTTGAGGGCGTTTCTTCTCACATCTGGAAGATTGGCTGTTGTGTCACCTAATGCATGTTGCACACTAACAGTAGTGGTTTGCATGTTTTTTCTGTGGAACAGGGATGAGGCTGTCACTAAGGCTGCAATTGGAGTGTTGGGTGACCTGGCCGATACGTTGGGATCAAGTGCTGTCCATCTATTTTCACAGAAGCCATTCTACAGAGAGTTTATTGAGGAGTGTCTGATGTCGGAGGATCCAACTGTGAAAGATTTAGCAGATTGGGCACAAACCCGAATTTCAACATTTTTGCCCAACTAGACACAAGCAGATGATGGAGTGAATTATTTCATGTGATGCGTATTCGAGTCTTTAAAAGTACGTATTGATTGTGTGGTACCTTGGCCACAGAAAGTGAGGATAAATTGCACTCTTGTTGATGGTGGAGTTCATAATTGCAGTGATCAGCTTTTGGCTGTCTTGCTTAGATAGGTGTGTCTTTGGGTCAGGAGGGGTAAATTCATAATTTGTAGAGTCAACAAGTTTTTTTGGAGGAAATTATGGTCGGTTCCGTTTGAATAGCTATTGTTCTAGCATTTGTTTTTCACGTTAGTGTCCACTTCTTGGTGGACAACTTGTTGGCTGGTTTTATAATAAACTCGCATTGACAATATGGGCGACAGGAGGTCGTTTTGTAATTGGATGAAGGTTTTATTGGGGAAGCCTTTGAATTATCGCACTGCATTATGAAGGTTTAAGTGGGAAAGACTTCAATTATCACAATGCTCTAGATGCTTTAACTTTGTTTCTGTCTCCATGCTGTGCCCATTCCCTTCCATTCATGTAAAATTTCTGGCTATTTGGTGTGACCTATTTGCCACCTGAGGTTTACTTCTACTGTATATGGCAGCGTCACATATTACATTTAGGGTTCAATATGGTTGTAGGACATGCTTAAGTGGGGAAATGAAATGCGGCTTTGCTGGCTTTTATTTTTTACCTGGGCTTTAGAAAGAGATAAACAATCATGTGGCAATGCATCATATTTTCTTAATGGTGCTATTAGGTATCTACTCGTCAGCAGAGCCAAAAGATCAATGATGGGATTTGTCTAGAGACTTCGCAGGGTTGTTCATGAGGGAAAGTGTGCCGACTAATAATGGAACTATAAGTTCTGCTTTGCAGTCATGGTACTTATATAGACAATCTTACAATTATTGTTCTGTCTTTCAATGACAATGAGAGCTATGAATGCAAGTGTTGCTGTCGTGCACTGTTAAAAAAATAAAAGCAAGTATATAGGAAAAATCTGCACAATTCAAGTGGGGGTTAAGATGCTGGAAAATGGTTTGCAGGGCAAAATGTACTACATGTTCTAGGGTCAATTATGTATTTCCTCTGGATTTTAGTGCCAGCTGGTACAAGTTTATTAAGAAATCAGGATTGCAAACCATCCGAGGAGCTCATCTGAAGCAACTTCCAAATAACCAAAGATCCCGACCGCTATCAAAATACATTACACTAATAAGTATCTCGGTGTGCATAAGTATGCTCCGCCATCCTAGCAATGTCACATGAGGCCTCTCCAAAATGTCGAACTGTCGTACTTACGACTGTAACCGAGGTAGTAATGTCACCAAAAATTCGACGAGCACCAACGAGCAAAAGAATATCAGTCCGCCGCGAAGGAATTATATGTGAAACCTCCCGGTGAATAGAATACGCCCCTAAGAAGCTACACTCGTTTTAGTCTTGTGAATAACGGCATGTACATGAATTTACAGTCCACACCACAAGCAAATGGATGCCATCGGGCTAAAGGACACGGCCTCACGAGCAAACGAGAGATATGGATGATGGTGGATGAGGTAGACCAGGCCAAAGCTGAGAGAGGTGGTGAACTATTATTTAGCACTCAACCAAAAAGTGGGAGACACATGTGTAGGTAATAACCAACTCCTCAAATAGGCAGTAGGCTCCTTGTGTGCCGTGGATACTAACCCAAATCCCCTTGCTGGGATGGAAAGGATGCCTTAATGCGGGCCACAATCGATCAAATCCCAACAGCCCAATAATGTCCATGAGGCGATCGTGGAAGGCCGAAAGAGATGAGACAAAAGTAGGGGTGGGAGGGGAAGTGCGGGAGAGGTAGCCTCTTTGTGGAAATCCGCCTCATGGTGCGAGTCCTCCTCGTGCGAGTCCTTCTCCTGGTGCATGCCCGTGGGCTCCCGCGACACTTCCCCATTTGTCAGCATCGACCTCTATCGTGCCATCCAAAGTGGCTTTCTCGAGTAGATTAATCGTTTTTTTTCCCATCACTTTAGCCCCCTTAGTTTCATACATCCACAAACCGGACCCGTGGTAGAACAGAAAACTAAATGACCACCCAAAGACAAGTATCCATATAGGTTTATAGGATTATCTCCTCCAAAAGTTAAAACAATAAGGGGAGAGGCTAAAATAAGATCACGAAGAAACACTCAACTGTATCCCTCGTATCCCTCCTCTCCACTTTTTTTTTCCACTTTACCTTATTCTTCTTCCCCCACACCATCTATTTCACCCTCCGTTACATGGTTTTTCAAACTTATCGTTTTCCATATGCTTCCCTTTTACTGAAATACTATGTTAGGTAACATACGTATGCCTCTTCTCCCTCACCCAAATTGTAACTCCTCCCTCTCCGACCTCCTCCACCCAAAGCTTGCAAACACAACTCGACTCGTTTGCAAAGTTATAATTATTCTACATCGGGACTAGTCACACCCGCCACACAAAGATTATTGTTATTTTGTAGCCCGTGAAAATCCTTCCTTGAGTGCCCTTTCTTTACTGTATTCAACTATGCTTCCGTTCGACACTACGGGCAAGGATTGGGCTTCCTTTCATGATCTTGATGACTTAGCGGCTTATGACATGGGATCCCCTCATCCTAAACTATAAACCCACATCCCTTTTGTTGTAAGGACTTTGGTACAAAACACCCCTCACCTTTCTTTATCCCTTTTTATGCCACCGACGTCGCCCTTTGGTACCTCATTCTCATGTTTCCTTTGTAGATTCTTGTATGCCACGTTATAAGGGCGCCAGTGGGGTTCCTGAGACAATGGCTCATTGTCGGTGTTTTCTTCATTTGTCGGTGTTTTCCTGAGGTCATTGAACGACCCTCCATGTTAAGCACGAGGATCATGCTTCTGGGTTCCTTTACACCCCGTCGTCCACTTGCGTCTTTCGATGGCCTTTTGACGTTCTTTTCATTTGAGTCGCGTCGATTCTAAGCCTATTACGACCTTCCATCCATTCTTCCCAGCTCTTACGTCTTATGTGACACAGTCGAGGTTGGCTCAGCTCTATATCCGCTTTTGAGCCCATATAGTGTCATATTCTTAACCGTGTGGTTTTTTTAAGGCACGTCACATGTCTCCTCATACTCCACGGTCAATCCGAATTGGTCTATGTTAAAACGTGCGTATTTTCTAGTCTACTTCTCTTTCACCTCACTCTTAATAACAAAACACAATTATATATATATATATTTTTTTCCTTTTCCTTTTTCTTTTCCCCTCATAAAACTTTAAGTGAATACCCCCATATTTGAAACAGTGAATTAGATGAACCGAAATAATTAATGTATCACACATTTTATTTTGCATGCCATTTTTCATAAATCCGGGCTTTTGGAGCAAGGAGTTTATCCACCTCGTTTCTTTTTCATCCGAGCAAAATTTAGATTCCCACTTGCATTTCAAACAGCAAGCCCCATCCCCAACTTGCAACACACACCCAGATGCTAACCCTTTTACAGGCACACCTTCATAAATGCCATCACTCCCATTAGTGATGTCAAATCCATTACCCCCCAAATTTATCTTAAAATCACGAGTCTCCACTAAGTTCCTCATAAAATCTACATCTTCCGTACTCATATATTTGTACATGATACTTACCCCATTTTCTGAACTTCCCTCACTCTCTCCCATGGAATTCTTTCCTCTATCACTTTCTATTTTGATTCCCAAAAAATATTTCTCCTCCCCTAAACCTTTCATTAATTATTCCTTTTCTCCCCTATCCTTTGGAGCCCCCTCTAGATTTACTTCTCCCCTTTCTATAGAATCCGTTGAAGTCTCCTCTTTCAACCAGTTTTCTGTCACCAAAACACCTATGAGAACATCCTCATTATTTTTACCTTTTTCAAGTACCTCCTTTCTTTTTCCCTCTCTTATACCTCCAAAAGCACACTGTTGTCTTCGTGGAATTCATGTGTGCTTTTCTATCTTCCCCATACTACTGATTTGGAGAAGCTCCGAAATATCTTCATCCTGTTTCTCCTCTTCCCCTTCTTCCTCCTCATTCACATTCCATCTTCTAATTTATTCCAAACAAGGGCATTCCGCCATATAGTGACCGGGTTCCCTACAAAAGAAGCAAACCCCTCCTTTCAAAGCTCCCCTTTCTTTTCCTTTTCCTCTCTTTCCACCGAAGTTCCGATATGGCTTATCTTTATCTTTCTTCCTCTCATCACGCTTCCGCCAGTCACCATCATTCCTCTCATCACGCTTCCGCCAGTCACCACCAGCTGTCAGTGCATTCACCCTGTCACTTCCCCTACGAAGCTCCAAAGTGCTTTCCCTCACAAGAATCATCCCCATGGTAATGCTCCAAGTCCATGAGGAGTAGTCAATTTCCTGCATACAGTTAATGATGTTTTCGTACTCATCTGGGAGTTTCATGATTAGTGTGTTAATCTTTCTCACCTCAGCTTCTACATATCCTGCACTAGCAAGCTCAACATATAACGCAGTAATATCATTGCAAAACTCTACCATGCTACCGCCTTTATAAACATAGGCGTCTATTTCCTGTTTTACTAACTGCTGCCTCTGCATAGTCAAACAAAACTGTTATAAATATGAATTAGTGTTTCCCAAATTTAGTAACTGCTGCCTCGGTATAGTCTCACTCTTATAAATCTGAATTAGTGTTTCCTAGATTTTTGAAGACTTGGTTAGGTTTATAAGAGTGATAGCTATGGGTTTAGACACGTTTCTAAGTATGATATGTTTTGCTATTGTGTTTTTGTAATCCCAAATTTTATTGTCATTTTCTTCAGTTTTTGGTTTAGCTATAACCCCTACAAGTGGAACTGTAGGAGAGAGCCTAGCTCCCCTCACCAAAGGCGTTCCTTTACCCTTGTCCCTTTCTCCCTCTTCCATGGCAATAATTTCCCTTTCACATTCTGTTTCATCTGTACTCCATTTGGTTTTCTGGGAAGCCCTTGTTGAATCTCCATAGTGAGTTCCACCGAAGCCCTGTGGCGGACATCTCACTTGTCCCGAAACAATTCCCCATAAGTGCTTTTCGAAAAGCAATCCCTCCATCGTAAATTCCCATTAAGTGAAGTCTGTTCCATCAAACATAGGCACCCTAGATGGTGGGCCCATAACCTGAAATTCTATGGGTTCCATTTCCCAACAGAAATCCAGCAGAAATCGCAGACCTAAAGAAGCTTATCTAGAGAGTGCCGACTCGAAGTTGATACAAACCCAAATGACTGACACCTTGACAGTCAGAACTCGTATACAACTTCACCCTTGTGAAAAAAGACTTTCTGTGTACTTGGTTTCACCACAGAATGCAAAGCTTGAACATGTGTTTTGGACAACTTTCCCCACTTTGACTTTCACTTAGAAATGCCGCCACCCTGGCAAGTAAAAACTCTGACCTACCACACCCTTGTGTAGTTTGGACTCCTTTGAGTCCGCGGTAAAAAAAATCACTGAATTTTCTCCCCTAAGCAGTTAGTTATGGCTGGCCAAAGATGGCCTATAAATACAAAAGTTCACCTGAAGAGAGGCGCCTCAAACACGCTAAGTTCCTTAACTCCTACTCACAACTACCTACTACTCTACCCTCGGCCAATCAAAAGAGTGTATAGTACAAGAAGGTACAGTGGCCGAGGGTAGAGTAGTAGGTAGTTGTGAGTAGGAGTTAAGGAACTTAGCGTGTTTGAGGCGCCTCTCTCCAGGTGACCTTTTGTGTTTATAGGCCATCTTTGGTCAGCCATAACTAACTGCTCAACGGAGCAAATTCAGTGATTCTTTTTGCTGAGGACTCAAGAGAGTCCAAGCTACACAAGGGTGTAGTAGGTCAGAGTTTTTACTTGCCACGGTGGCGGCATTTCTAAGGGAAAGTCAAAGTGGGGAATGCTGTCCTAAACACATGTTCAAGCTTTGCATTCTGTGGTGAAACTGAGCACACAGAAAGTCTTCTTTCACAGGGGTGAAGTTTTATACGAATTATGACTGTCAAGGTGTCACTTATTTGGGTTTGTATCAACTTGGAGTCGGCACTATCTAGATAAGCTTCTTTAGGTCTGCGATTTTTGTGGGGGAAATGGAACCCATAGAATTTCAGTCTATAAGGTGTTTCACGATATCTTGCCCTTTGAGTCAGGTGCTTGGTACTTTAATATATTTTTGCAAGTCCATTCCTTTATTACCATTCGAAATATTGCCCTCAAGATCAATGATATCCTCACTGTGTCAAGTATATTGTTTGTCACCAAGTGAAATGGGGGCATCCGCCCCATTGTTTCGAGTGAAGTATTATATGAATTTATAGCTCATGCCACCTACGTACATCTCCCGTTTCTGTTCCATCATTACTTTTCGCTTCATCGGTTTGGCTTGGTTAGTAAGCGTAGCCGTAAGTTCACCGTATTCGCGCTTTGTTCGATATCCATCAGGATTGGCTGGTCCTCTCGGTTAATGTTTCAAATGCATAAATATGGTGGATCAAAACGTTTTTCTTTCAAGGCTCATGGTTGTCCTCCATGATTTTCTAGATATTCCTTTTTGTGCTAGCCTTTCATTCTTTTACGATGGTTTGATTCCTCTTTAATAAGGGTTACACTCTTGGTGGACCTTTATTCCCCCTTGCTCATTATCGCACCCTTCAATCTTGCCTCTTCCCTTCGGTGTTGGGCAGTACACATACCATCGGCACATATCATAAGTACAAAGTTGTTTTGACCTATCTATTTTGAAGTGATTTCTTGGCATAACTTGACCTTTCTATTAAGCCATCTATGTTGTTGCTTGGTCACTTTCTCATATTTCTCCTTCTTTCCCCCCCCTAACATGGTTTTCAAGCTCCCACTACATCCGATTGCACTCGTGGGTTAAGGTTTCCGCTTCTCTCCATTATTTTTGTGACTCAATTTTTTAATTTCGCTCTTCAGACTAATTTGTCCCATGTGGATGACCTCCCCAACCTCTCGACCCTCATGTGGGTTTCAATCTTATGACGAGGGGTGTTACCTAACGCCCCCTCAAAATTTTGGCTATGTATGGAAGCCCACTGAGTCTCACTAGGAGAAGGACTCGTACCTGTAAGAAAACTCGCACCAGGAGGCAGACTCCCACCATACGGCCTCTAAAATTTGGCTAAGTACCCGAGCCTACGAAATCGCACCAAGAAGTGGACTCGCACCAGGACGAGGACTCGCCACATGTAACTAGCGATAATTCAACTTCACTCATTGAGAACACATTTCGCAAACGTTTTACGATAGCCTAAAAAAAGGATAAACAAGGCACACCCTCTTCACACTATTCGAAAAACAATATTTGTTCACATTTTCCAATTTCGTTTTTTTGCCTAAAATCCATAGGAGCAACGAAGCAAAATGAGGCCACCAGGTTGAATGACACTGTCGCACAAGCAAACAAGGGAAATTAAAGGTTGATGAGGATGGTCAATCATTAACCCGAGGGCGGTGGTGAATTGAGGAGACGTGAAATGTAGAGTGGATAAATTAGGTGTAGTCAATAGCCAAGCTAGAACCAAGCCCACCCCAAGAGAGAAAACGGGCATGTGGAGATTTAGAGGGAAGCGACTCGAAAAGCTCGGATCTAATGGTGGCGACAACCTTATGAGAACGATTCCTGGACACGTGCAACTAATGCAGTAACAACGTTGTGGAGGACCGACGCCCTCGCTAAATCAAGAGAAGGAATATAACAAGAAGCATTCAAAATGAATTGCTGGAAGGAAAAAAACAATGTACGAAACACGAGGTACATCGATAGCAAGAACAAGAGTATTCCCAACCAAATAACGAGAGACAAGAGTGGAGGCATCAAAGCACCAATGGTAGGCAGAGGGCGCCACACGTGCCGTAACTATTAAGCCCAACCCTCCTACAGATAGGAATGAATGCGAGCCGTAGGCCTTGACTCGAGATCAAAGCCCCACGGCCTAACAATGTGAGAAGTACGTCCATGAGATGATCATCGAAGGCGGAGAGAGATGAAACAAATGCTACAATAGAAGGTGATTTGCGGTTAGGAGGGGAGTTGGAGGAAACACATTGTCAAAAGAGCAAACGCCACCTGGGGATCCGGTTGGTGAAATCAACCGTTGGTCAAAGGCGAAAATATTTGATTGGATGCTTTGTTAGTTTTCACCTCATAATTTAGAGTTTGTCTGTTGGAATATGCTGGTTGTGATGGTAGAATGTCCCTTATTTGATCCTAAGTTTGGTGTCTTTGTTTTACCTGTCCTTTTTCTATGGGTTCCTTGCTTTTGCTTTGCTTTTTCCTTTTGTTTGCTTCCCTCCACATGTAGCTTTGCAGTTTTAGAATTGCTGCCTCTTTTTGTTCCCATGGAATCAGATGACTTACCATTGCACTTTTCAGTAAAGTCGGTAATATTTTTTTTTTTTTTCTATGATCCAACAAACTTATTGTTGTGAGAAATAAGTGACATTTCTTTTAGGCAGAAATGGAACTCAAAAGTCACCCCTTTCAATTGTCAAAGAAGTACAAATGAGATGATCCAGCAAAAAATGCCTTTAGTAAAGTCGGGTTATCTTCATTCTTCATGTGCTCAAAGAGTTCAAAGGTGCAACATCGAGTTCTCAACAGTCCCATATCAGTTCAGATTTGCGAAAATTACTTTACGCAAATTATAGGGCGAAATTCACAGTATATGTTGACCGCATAGAGCATTTCCAATTGTTTTCACACATTTGAACTATGTCACATACACAGAGAACGTCTGATATTCTAAACATGAAATTTTGTGTCAGGAAATCAATTCACGGTTAGATAAGATTTTCAGCAAAAGACACTTCTTGAATTTGAACCAAGTCAGTGCACACGGCTTCAAACTTTAACAACTCTGTCACACTTTTCTTTATTAACAACTCTGCATCAGTTTCCAACATCCGTAAGAACACAACCGTTTGATTATTAGAGGACCTCTGGCCGGAAGCCAGTACTCTACTTTTCAGCCACAAGGAAATCAGCACCCATTTGACAAAAATTGCCGAAGAAGATTTTATTATTATTCCCTAAATTTTGCCCTCAAACCTAAGACAAACAAACGACAGTTCACAATTAAACAGTAAATTTTATTGTGGCCGAGGAGCTAGAGGTTGACCACTTAAAAAACTGCAAGCAGCAATCTATGCTTAAGTAAAAGATTGGAGGGAGTAATATAGGTTTCATTAACACGATTGTTAAAGAGAACAAAGCCCTCCTTTTCCAGAATCAAAAAGATTGCTAAATCATGCCTATCGCACGAAAGGCTTTTGAAAGTTTGTTCGGAAAAACAAAAGGTCGAGGGTGCAATATCACCTCAAACTTTCGGCCAGTCTACAGAAGCAGTGTCCTCCAAACCAAAATGTCGGCCAGGGTCCTCTTTGACCAATGGTTGCTCTATAAATTCTTTCTGTAAATGCCTATTGTCGTAACCCTGTGAAGTTGAAACTGTTTCTTGATTACATCTCCCTAATGAACAGAGTCCTCTCGCATGCTCCAAGCTAGGATTCCTCAATAAGAACTTGATTCCAGCCTCGACTCCGGAGTCAGCTGCTGCAAGTTGACTGCAATCAAGCATCCTATTTCTCTGCTCTTCTGTACTAGGAAAGTTTTTATCCCGGATCCTGGACCTACACATTCCAGTAGTTGAGTTCTCTCTAACGCCTTCCCCATTTCCTGACCCGCGAAACCGCAAGGGCGGTTCTATGGATTGCCCCTGATATGTGAAAGACCTTGTCTGTAGATCACTTCCTGAATCACTATCATTCAAAGTTGACAGGAGATCCTTCCCTAGGAGCTTTAGCTCTTTCCCCACCGAGGCTACAACGTCCTTTACAGAACAATGACCAGCGTTCGCATGAGTACGCCAAGCTCCTTCAGATGCAATATGATGACTATCATGTTCCTTTTTCTTGCTAACGGTTTTATGGGAAAGGTCTGCAACAAGCAATGGTTTCAGTTCTGGTATATCGAGAACCTTCGTTGCTGAAAAAGCGGCGAGAAAACTTGAACTACATGGAACAGTTGCCAAAGCTTTTATAAGTGGTTTTTGCTCCAACGAAGGAACTTCGGAGTGGTCACCAGTGGACATGCTACAATCTTCTGGTGCAGGCACCAGGGTCTCTGAAGGCGAAGGCAATTTTACTTTGACAGGAAAGCTGATTTCTACACCACAATGTGAACGAGAGCAATTTTGATTACTGGGACAAAAGCTGTTACTAGTTGTGGGTGGAACTGTTGACAACTGAGAGGATGCGGGAACTTGTGGTTGCTCGAAAGAGTGGGCGAACTTCTCCTTGCTGGGAAGAGCCTTGCAATCTTGTTTAATAAATTGGTTCTGAAGGATAGACATCACCTTTGGTGGCTCACCTTCAGATACAGCCAAAGGTGTGATGCTTTCTCGAGGGCTACCCTCAGAAGGGGCATTGAGGTCCAGAGGAAGAGCAGGTTCATTCAAGTCTGGTTGCTGAAACCTCTGTTCAGAGGTGCAGCCATTCATCAGAGACTGGTTTGGCAAAAGAAAATCTTCTTGACATTTGATCAACGAACCAAATGGAAGGCCTTGCCCCACGGACGAGCAAGCTCCATTCTTGTCCAAACTCCATGCGTCCCTTTCAAGGTTTTTACCTGGACCTCCAGTAACTCCCACTTCATCACCAATTTGTCTTCCCTCCCTTTCCAGCAGAGATCCATTGCACGGATCAGATGATCCATCCTGAGATTCAGGCGAGGGTACGGGCAGTGAATTTAAATCGGGGCGTTCAATCTTCACAATGGCAGGATAAACGGGCAAAGGACAGGAGCTCTCCTCTTTCACGCCTGCAAAACAGGGAATCCTGCCAGTGATTTGCAGATGAAGTAACTGGTCATTCCCATTTCCCTTGCATGGTGATGAGAGCACGCTAGTCTCACATTCTTGACTCGGTTTCCAGCATGATCCTGAACAATTGCTTGTGTCCCTTCCTGATGGTAACCGTACCAAAGATCCTGTAGTACATCCTGAATGAAGAAAAGTCACGTTTGCGATTTCGATCCCTTCATGTTGCATAGCACCTCCATCACAAGGTTGTCGAGGCATTGTACTTGTCATTGTTTCCACTATGGGAACTTTGCCACAAGCAGCATCAAGAGCCTCAACCGAAGTCGTATTTGCAGACTCTACTCTTGACTGTGAATCTGCCACCAACAGACAAGAAGCCTGATTCTCACAACGATGTCCACCTTTGGCGTTTTCCGAACCAGAGGACCTTGATTGCAAGCTCGTAGAATCCCACATGTTGCTACTGTCCAACAGGCGGCTCCCGTTGCCACCAAAATGGCGTGCCCCTGAATTCTCGAAGCCAGTACAAACTACAGATTGAGGAGTTGCAGACACGCAGATGTTGTGGCTTGGGCTACTCAATACACGATTCACTGACATTCTTACAGTCATCATCTGATCGATAAACTCGTCAAATCCGTCTTCTGCTTGAGCTGGTAGTGCCAACACATAGGGAACTTTCAAATCATCATCCTCGTCCTCACTAACAATAACAATTGGGGAACTGGCTTCACAACCTTTCTCCTCAGCCATGACATAACTAGAAGGCAGCTGAGGTGAGCCACTTATTTCTCCACGCTTACTACACAAAGCACCTCGAACAATTGATGACCTTTTCCTTGTTACCGAGCGTTTCCCTGAAACTACCCTGCTTCCTAAGAAACTGTGACCCACTGCTTGTGTCTCTGTTAAGGGGCCTACTCCCATGAGTTCTGAACCTAGACGAGGAAGGATGGCACAATTTGTCTCAATTGACCTGAAGTTACAATTCTTTCCTTTGTCATTTACCATCTCTCCAGTGTCGTCATTCCACAGATACTGCTCACCTTTCTTTCCCTCGGAAGTGCAGTTTTCAACACCCTCATCCTTCACTGCACTCACAGGCTTCTCACGATTGTCTAAGGTCTCTGTCACATTTGTACAAAAAAGCTCCATGCCAGCAGCCGTCCCAGCAGCTGACGATCCACAGAGTTGGGCACCGCTTGGAATTGGACATACAAGCAAGCCAGTTTCCTCCTCTGTACAATCATCATTGCAAGACCAATCCACATCACTGATATCACAATCGTCCCCACTGGAGCTCTGTCCTGAACAACCTGCGGCCAACCCAAAACATGTTACAAATATAGACACTGAAGCATCTGCACTAGAAACACCATTCAACAGAGTATGAAAAGTAAACAACAGAATGCAACGACTAATTTTCTCAAAAAGCAGAACTCCTGTTTCAGAATAATATCAGATGAATACATATGGGACCCAAACAAACAAAATCCAGCAATATGAATTTCAATATACCTTATAAAAGTCCATTTATTCTGTACCTTCACATCTGATGAAGCACAAACAATAACTGTCTAATATCAGTAAGTGAAAGGTCAGAGAAGAAAACCTCACTGGAGAGAATATTAAACCCACCCTAGTCACTCACCCGAGCCGCATGCAGGAAGTCCCCAGGGCCAGTTCTCCTGAAAACGTGCTTTCAGGGCCTCCACTTCACTGTCCGTTTCATTTGGGTGCGTGTTGCGGAAATACCGGAGTAGATCTAGGTCACTTTTAAGGGCATTCTTATAGGTTCGAGGAATTCCGGGAGGCCATGAACAACGGTCAGTCCAAACACCTTCCCTTGAACGACGTCCCACTTGCCAGCCCCAACCATCTGGCACGTATGGAGGGCCTTCGCCTTTAGAATTCCTAGAAACAGGCGGGAGAACCACCTGAAGGTAGCAAGTGAAAATCAACAGCATGTAAACCTGAGTACTCTGACATGATGACAAGCGGTTCAGAGCAAGTGGCCATAACACTATGTACTAGAGTTGCTCATCGGTGGGCTTAGAACGGTAACTGATACTCGGATTTTTTTGACTTACCGATAATTGATACATCCGCCAATATATCGTTAGTCAACATATTGTTGATATATCGCGATACAACATATCGCTCAAAGAACAATAGATTGGATGCAGTGTTTCTGATATCTTTTAATTCTTGTCGGCGTAAATGACTTCGTGACCTTTTGGGGAGTTACAGGTTTGCCACTCGCCGGATAATTTTAGGATGTTGATGACATTTTTTGAAGAGTCCAGATAAGTATGGGTCATCTGCCGCCCAAATTACGCTTTCAGAAAACTAAACGACACCGCATATCTTTGTAATTTGTGAACGCGACTAAATGATTTCTGCAAATATCTCCCCTACTTACAAACTAACAGTAACAGTGTTCAACAATATAATTATTACAGCATTATGGGATACAATTTTGCAGCTATTGAGTATAGTAGAAATAGTACCGATAATTACATCCTATCGATTATCCGCAACCATATCTATAATAACTATTGATGGTTACCTACCAATATTCTTGGTTAGCTAGATCGATCAATAACCGATACATCGTTATATTACCTGTTTTTGAGTCACACAGGATGAGCAACACTACTAGATACACACGTAAGTTTAGAGCTCCATGCCCTGTTTCACCAAAACCAAAGCACTGCCTACCATGGCATGCCCTGTTCTTTGCTTTCTTCCAACTTGACCAGCATATCATGGATATGGCTGTAAAACATTTTCAAGGTGGGGCCGTGTCTGGACATTAACAAGCAAGAGAGCAGAATTCCTTCGCAAAACAAAAGTTTTAATAGGAAGAAATGCTTCCCGAAAAAAAGATAGCGATCAAGGAAATCGGATAACTTGGAAAAATAGTAGAAAGGTGAAGGGACCAAAACAAAGGGAAAAGTAGCAGTATATGCAAGAAAATGTTCTGTTGCGGAGGCCATGCAATGATAGATGATGTCTGCCTTTTTCAAGAGTACCGATAACCAATACATCAAACAGATATTTCATTATAAAACATCTCAGAGGTACATTGCGAAACATGATCTAAAGTCCCAAGGCACAGGTTTGATGAAAGCCGTGATTACATTAAGAATCTTGATGCTGGCAACTACATCACATTTCATGCTCACTGAATTGTACTCGCTGGAAGGGAACTTTGTAATTTGAGTCCAAATCAGCCGAATATAATTGCAGCCACATATTGTACAGACAGAAAGTACTGCCCTATGCATACATCGATACATAACAATATCCTGATGTATCGCCACAAAAAAGAACCTCGCCAGTCTCTAATAATTTCAGAAAACTTTTGACAGGGGTTATTTACCATATAGATTGTCAGAAACTAGCCTACCTCGTTGGTATTTTTGGCATTTGTACAAAGTCCGAATAACCCTTAGTTTGGCTAGAAAATGCGTCAAGTTGAAGTAATCAATATCTGGCTGTCCTCAGTTAACTCTAACCTACATTTGCTGTGAAGATAAAAACAAAAAATGGTTCCAGGACTAATCTGTTCTGGATTACTTGCAACCTCATTAGCAACTAGGCACATGCAGCTGGTTTGCTGCTCTCTCCAAACTCTTCACACGAACGTCATAAGCAATCACGCGAATGGCCCAGTTAAGATACATATATCGCTGTACAAAAACTTCTGTGCAGACTGACAATGACTCCATCGCAATACCCAGTAATAATAGCTTAATTTACGCACTAGCCTGATTCAAATCTAAAATCACCAATCAGTTCCTAAAAGGTAAAGCTATCATACCTTTGTTTTCAACCGTTTGAAAGCAACCTCTTGCTCACTGCCATCCTGCAGAATTGCCACGGAGTGCAGAGAAGAAATGCGCAAATCCTCCAACTCCTCCTTTGCCGATGCTTTTTCAGCCTTAGAGATTTCACAAGGAAGATCCTTCTGGACAAGACCAGCTTTTGCTTGTTCGGTTTGTGTACATCTCTCAGATTTCCTAACAGTAATGTCAGATAAGGTGCCTTGTGGCTTTATCCTTCTCGCTGTTCGCTTGAAACCTGACACTGCTACATCTAAGGGTTGTGATGCAACATGAAGATTTGCTTTCTCAAGCTCCAGAGTCTCCTCCTTAACCTCCAGTGTCTCCTTTTTCTCGACATCCAACATTTCCACTTTCCCATGATCCAATATCTCCTTAGGTTCCAAACTCCCCAACAAGTCTGCATCAGTATGCGCTTCCAGCTCACCAATCAAGGTCTTCACAGGATAAGAATCTTCAATCTTCCGTCGCCTCTGTCGTCTTAAATTCACGCGTTGGTAGTCAGCTAACTGTGCGATGTCCAAACCAGAGCTTAAAACATGACTTTTTGTATTTACACATTGTTCATTGGAGTCTCTGTCTGGATTCATACTCTGGCCATTAGCTTGCTTGGATGATGGCCGGACAGCATGAGGGAGATTAGCATGCCCCCTTGCCTTCCTTACAGTTTTTGGATTGCCTTTCATCAGATGACATCCCCTGGTAGGAGTTCTTCGACCAAGCTTGTCATGACAGGCAAGCGAGTGCCCTATAGTATCGATGCCTGTTCTGGTTGTGCCATGTCTATTCAACTGATTTATGTCCTTCACATCTGTTGTGACCTTTCGACGTTTCTGCATCAACTCAACCCTGGTTCCTCCGCCAGCTTCAAACGCCTGACAGCTCCGTTTTTCATGAACAACTTTCAAATCTCTCTGTCTATAGCAACTAGATTGCTGCTGCTGTTGACGCTGCCTCTGCTGCTGTTGCTGTTGTTGAAGCAGCATAAAATTGTTCACAATTTCTTCTTCATTTCCATGGTTGGGAGGCCCATTCCAGTCTACCTTCTCTAAAAGCTTATCTACATTCTTCATGCTGTGAAAAACATCTCTTACTAATTGGCCTTGTTGATTTCCAGGTTCCAACATCTTTTTTGTATCTAACAAGGCTACAAGGCTCCGTACTGCTACTCTAGCCTCACTCACAGCCCCGTGAGTAAACTTGCCTTTACCCGCCAGACTATGAAAGAGCACACAGCCTTTGGACCAGAAGTGTTCCAAGGTTCCAGCTTCCTTTTCTGCAGATATTCTCCAGCCTTGTTCCGCTTCCAGGGCAGCTTCCAGCTCTGCCACCCGCATCTGGACGACATAGAAAGTCGTCGAGTGGCCACACTTAATGGTCAGTCTTCAGAAGCTAAAACTTTTTTCTATGAACAGAATTAACAACTTGTGTATTCAATCATGCGAGCCTCGATAAAAAATCATAAATCCATCGACACCTTACCCCAACTTTATAAAGACCCCATTCTGAAGGCAGAAAGAGCAGAACACCCTCAGTTCGATTAGACTTAAAACTAACTCAGAAAAATCTGCAACCTAGAGCTTTGTCTTTTTTTCAAATGACATTGTCTCCAGCACTGAAAACCATTAACAAAACCCTTTTCTCCCTTCCTTTAAGTCAGCTTGGTGACAACCTGCAGAAACCTGCTTGCGTGTGCGTGAAAAATAGTCCATGCCCCGAACGAAGCTGCATTACCTTTATTTTTATTACATTGAAGAATGCCAATTGGGATTGAGAGCTATCCTGTACCTTTAGAACAATACTTGCTTCACCAATAGTCGTGAAGAATTCACGTCATATTGACTTAACAAAGTCCAAAAAAGATTACATCTAAACTACAGCATTCCGCAGTGAAAGACAACAGATATCATTACTAGCTGTTCACAGTAACATAGTCTCTGATACAAGGCTACAGGAGCTTTCCGGCCATTTATGTTTTCCGCAATATTGTATTGTATTCTAATTCATTTTATGTGGCCCAGAAAAAGTTTTATATATATATATATATATATATAAATCAAATTTTGCTAAATATTACAAGATTTAAAAGCAAAACGAAACATATCTGCATTACAGAGGTTACATGCAGAACGGGATTGATTATGAATTCAAAAACAAAATCGCACTTGCAGCATACCTTAGAAGCATGAAGCTCCTGCCCCAAATCTGTGTTGCTAGCTGGTAAGTTTTGAGGTTGACAATTCACAAACCTGCTGTGCAAAACGTGCTGTATAAGGTCACATCCAGGCAATGACAAAATTGAAGTGCAAAAGTCAATTGTAACAGGAATATTTCTGGAAAACACAGCAGGAAGCACAAGAGACTAACACACAACGGTTCTCTTTATCCATAAGGTTGCAAGAAATGAAACGATCAGCAACACTAAACCAGAAATTACAACAACCATAAGTTGATTGAAGCAACGACAGGAATTGAAAACAACCTGTCATTAGCCACATTCCGTGAGCATGTCACCTCCAGTCCATCTGGGAAAAGTTTCAATCGGATGTCCGCAATCTGACGGTCAAGCCTGCACAAATACAAATTCACCGGACAACAGCATCACGTTTGTGGCCCCAGTGCAAACTTGGAGACCTAACCTTGATGAAAAGGGAAATGGCACTAATAACAGGAGGAAAAACAGGAAATGTAGAACCATCAGGATGTGAGCACGCATCAGCTACATTCATGCAGTGAAGGTTATAAAAAAGTGATAGCAATTTAAGGACATTGACAAATTTAACAACCGTCCCAAGGATGCATTGATAGATTTAACAACAGCATGGATGGACAACAGAGAACAGCAAAAAACTGTACGACCAAGACTTTCCCTCGATGACAAGAAAGGTAAATACAGGCATCCAGTTCTGACGCTAAGGCTCTCTTTTGTAGCAGCTTGGCTTAAGAGTTTTCCAGATACTTGATTTCCAGCAAAACCATTGTTTCAAGAAGTTCCATGCAAAATCTGTTCAATTAAGTTCAGCCTTATCAATAATTAAAAGAGTTCTTCCAAACCTGAGTGCTTCAAAAGGCCGATGACCCAAACTGACTTTACATTCGGGACAAAAGTTCTCTCGGCCATCCTCCAACCGCTTTGTGATACATTTGTGACAAACTGCCAGAATTACACAATTTTCTCAGAAAGATGTTGAAGAAGAATGACGTCATGAAACTATTCAACAACCTCTGCCCTAGCATTGCCTTGAGCTATTATTACCATGGCAAAAACTTATCGAATGATTCACATTTATCCAGTAGGTTCACTAATCAAAACATAAAAAATAAATAGCTTCACTGCTTTTTTTCCTCTTGTTACCTATAATCTTCCCTAATGTAAATACACTTGTGATTAACATGGGCCAACCCTGAACAAAATATTGCATGAAGTCCCTGCGTCTCAAATACGAATGAAGAAAATTCACAAGCTCTAATACCCTGAGAAAATTCAGAATTTCTACGATGTTTGATGCCTGATTGGGAGCATTAGCACTCACACGTGTGGAGACATTCCACAATGGTTGTTGCCTTTTGACAAAGACGGCCGCAAAGAGGACATTCTAAGCACTTATACAGCTCGTCCTTTGATACTTTTGTTATCTTGGGAGCCATGGCATAAACATATCAGCCCAGAGGCTCCACTTCTAAAGGAGACAGAACTTGGTATTAATCTATATTCCTTTTGTTAGAGTCTTAGAGAGCTCATTTCCGCAAGCGCGGCTTAATTTTGCTACTTCGCGCGCAAGCTCTTACGTATTGAACGTGCAGATATACATATATACTTATGGCCTTATGCACACCATGCAAGCCTGTCAAAGATTTCTGACCAGAATCAAGTGGCTAACGTGATGTTGTATATCGAGCGATTTCATGGACGCTACATCGCAGTATCGATACAGCCACCTTGAAAGTCCGAAAGTACAGTACTGAATTTTACAATATAGTTCGATATTCAATAGATGCCAATGCCCAATATATACACCCGATATTTTGTATGGTAATTTGTATGAAAAATCTTCACCAAACAAAGGGCAGATGCTTTAATGTATCGTGTTTTTTCTGTCTTTTTGCTCCAAAATTCAATCCCCAACGAGGAAATCTATTGCCGTATAAAAAAATTGCTTTTACGCTTTTACCACATTATAGTGAATGTTGCAATTCTGTGTCCCCCATTATGGACCAAAATTGAGGAAGCCTCTAGGTAGTTTTACTCTAACCCACTTTCAACTAGAGCAACTGCCACCCAAGCAGACAAATAGACAATCTGACTACACCCCTATGCAGTCTGGCCTCCCTTGAGTCCACAACAAAAAGAATCACTGAAAACGCCCAACCAGACGATTAATTATCAATTGGCAAAGATGCCAATATTTATACAAGCTTGTTGGGAGAGAGGCGGCTACCTCCTCCATCCTCTAAGTCCTAAACCCCTTTCACAACCCCTATCTACTGATGTACGAACCAATCAGAAGACTGTACAGTATAGAAAGGTACTAAGGTCGATGTGCTTTCTGTACGGCTTGTGTACGACAAGGCCATGGAGTAGACGCCTGTCTCCTTCGGACTTGTCCTCATGCTCTCGAGATTCCTACATCCCAAATATATCTTGCCACGTGTCGCCAGGTCATGTTACGTCCGAAAACTTCCAAGGCGGCTATTCCGGGGATCTCGACGATGATGCAGGCTGTCTGATCCAAACCGGCTTTTAATGCTCGCCCTTCAAAACAAATGTCCGATACACTTGTTTCGTGCGCACTATAAAATCCAACTGGTTTCTATGTTTGTCTAATAGTAATTCCGTTAATAGGACTAATGCACTAGTTACTGTTTAAATAGCAATCACACCTTATGTATCCTAACGGACTACTACGACAGACTGGTAAGGGCTAACGTCTACGCCTCGCCCTGCCGATTTGGAGGTTCGAGTCCTACTGGACTCAACCCGTTTGGTTGAGAGTGACTTATGTCACTATTTAGCCCTGCCTAAGGAGCTAAGGCAGCCATGGCTCCACCGCCCTTTCTCTCCTTTAGTGAATACAACAAGTGTGGGGGCTAGAGAGAGACGGTGGAGGCAGGCTGTCTGTGCTTTTTCTTTTAGCTAATATAACTAATTAAGACCTAGAAAATACATCCCCTAAATTTAGTGATGTCAACACTCCCCTTATTTTCTAGTCTAATTTCAGTTTCTCTTTAAAACCACATATTTCTCTACAATACTTAAGCTTGGGAGAGGGCACATGTTTTGCCATCATATCAGCCACCATTTCCTCATCACCCCTGTACACCAGATTCACAATTTTATTTTCTACCTTTTCCCTCACAAAACTCAACCTTATATCCATGTGCTTAGCCTTGAAATGATGTTTACAATTGGTAGCAATTGCAATTGCAGCCTGATTATCACAAAACACTTCATGCACTCCCTTCTTCATGTACCCCACTTCTTGCAACAAAGACTTGACCCACATAAGTTCTTTCACAGCAGAACAAGAGGTCATGTATTCAGCCTCCATAGTGGAATGAGAAACCACCTTTTGTTGTTTGCTTCTCCATCAACAAGCACCTTCCTCCACATACAACACATTCCCAGAAGTGCATCTTCTCATAGGTGCATCCTTATAACTGGCATCACTCCTGGTAGTGATGTCAGTGTGCTCCCCTCCCAAATGCAACCATAAATCCCTAGTTCCCACTAGGTATCTCATCACTCTCTTAGATTCCTCCCAGTCTCTCTTCCTAGGGTCATTAAGACTCCTACTAAGGACTCCAACTGTTGCTGCTATGTCAGGCCTAGTACAATTCATAAAGTAAATAAAACTTCCTACAACCTGTCCGTAAGAAATAAACTTCATAAACTGTCTCTCTTCTGGACTCATCTGATCATCTAGTATTATCACTCCTCCTTCTACACTCCAATCACTTACTTTTTTCAAGTCCATGGGAGTGGTACAACTATTTGCCTTTTCCATCTGAAATTTCTTAAGCATATTGTAGAAACTAATGGTTTTTAAGTATTTTCTAGGTCTGAAAAGAAATATAGAAGCCGAGGCAGTCTATCTCTAACTTCTCTCTCCAACTCTCAAACTTGTCGCAGTCACTGAGAAATTGGAGAGGAAGCTAGAGCCATGGCTACCTTGGCTATCCTGAGGTTTACGGGAAATTTATATTAGTTAGGGTTTATTTATTTAAAAGGTATGTGCCGGCGACAGGAATTGATCCTTGTACCTACCGGCCGGCAGACAGGAAATAGCCGGTAGCCCTAGCCGTTAAGTCTAGGATTAATGTTACGTAGTATATAGTTTAATAATTAATTAAATATGTATACGTACGATTATTCATTTAACTATAATAGATTACGGGATACATAGATCCGGGAATATATAAAGTACGGATTACGGTACGGACTAAAATCAATACCGCGCATTTGTTTCGTAAGTGAAACAAATACCGCACATGTATTTATTACGGCTACGATTAAATTAGATTCTAATCGGACGGCCGCAATTAGCGCCGAGATCGCGGAGGAAGATTTCGGCGGTTTGTGGCCATCGCCACATCGGATGACACGTGGCGAAATTACGTTGGATCGTGGAATCTCAGGAGATTATGGCACCTAATCCGGAT
>JBBHKE010001244.1:212126-307440 GCA_037447655.1 Zygnema cylindricum
CACAATATAGTGGGGGGGGGGGGGGGGAAAATGTGACACACACACTCAGTAGACTGTTCGTCGGTACCGACGGAGTCAGATGACTCACACACACAGTGTAAAAGGGGGGGGGGGGGTGGTGATATAACACTCAAGGGGGGGATGGTGATATAACACTCAAGGGTATTGCACACACTAACAGGACATTCCACTGTGTCCTAACCACACTAGGTTCTAGAACTACAAAATCAAATCACATTCCACTGCGTTGCTATGCTGCTATGCTGCCATGCTGCGCTAGTCTGACATCGCAGTTGCGCTAGTCAAACATCGTAGCCATAGCAGTTGATCCATTCCGCCCTCAACGAACTAAGTCTTTGTAACCCTATTACACACGGAATTTGATAAAAATATGTCGAAAGTTGATAAAGTTGTGCACACTAGGTTGTATAACTACAAAATCAAATCACATTCCACTGCGTTGTTATGCTGCCATGCTGCGCTAGTCTGACATCGCAGTTGCGTTGGTCGAACATCGCAGCCATTGCAGTTGATCCATTCCGCCCTCAACGAACTAAGTCCTTGTAACCCTGTTACACACGGAATTTGATAAAAATGTGCCGAAAGATGATGAAGTTGTGCGTATGCCAGCATTCGAACCCGCCCTCAACGAACTAAGTCATTGTAACCTTGTTACACACGGAATTTGATAAAAATGTGCCGAAAGATGATGAAGTTGTGCGTATGCCGACATGCGAACCCGTGTGTGACAAAACTTGAGCGTAGCGTACTTTCACATTCTCAACTACCAATTGATGATAGAATTCCGATCCTTACATGAAGTGCCATTTTTATCTAAATATTTATACATTTAACGGAAAACTTGCGAACTGCGCTATACGTATTTTTGTTTTTTTTTAACTGTACGGAATTGTACGGATAAAAATTCATTAACGATTTTTTACGATTTGTTCAAAAGGTTCAATGCGTTCGTTACGTATAACTCGTCACCATTGAAACGTTCGCACTAATGTTCAAATCGCGTTGTTTTTTCCTTTTTTGCGATTGAAACGTATAATTCGTGACTTTTGAAAAAATCGTAAAAAAACGTGTACTGTAAACTGAAAGTGGAAATTTACGGAAACCTGTAAACTAATTACTGTAACTGTACATTTTTTTACGGATATGTGCGGAATAAAACGGGAAATAAGCGTCGTACTTATTGGTACTTTCTGTTTAGTGAAATGAACAAAAATACCACGGAAGTTGTACGTTATATAATCGAAAATGTATGTACGTACATTTTCGAAATGTACGTACATTTTCGAAAAGAGACGTTGAACGTCACAATAATTTCTCGCGTTCAGTTTGAAATTTGTACAGGCGTCTTCTTCAATATTTTTTGAAAGAAGACGCCATGGAACATTGAAAACGAAACCTCGAGGAAGCCGCTTCCCCATATCCTACCCTCCTCCCTCCCAAGCTTTTTACTATCCTCGCCTCCGAACTTTGGACTTCGGCTCGGACAGACGAAATTTCATAAAATTTTTCCTTCGTGGCATTCGAACCCGGGGGCGTTAAGTTTGTGGTTTGCCCTGTGGTGAGCGATTGGACTACCAGTTGGTGGAGTTCCGATACCATCAATGAGTGTGATAAATTTATAAAGAGTTTTTTGTCTTACTACTCATTTCACTAAAAAAACTTGCAAACTGCGTTATATTTAATAGTTTTTTGTTTTTTGTTTTTTATGTACGGAATAGTACGGAAGGAAATTCATTAACGATTTTTTACGATTTGATCAAAAGGTTCAATGCGTTTGTTACGTATAATTCGTCGCGTACGGTACGTTCGCACTAATCGCCGTGAACAACTATGCTTTGAAGTGCTATAACTGTGGCCAAGTATAGTACGCACTGTAATATATTCAAAATTTTGCATTCGATTATTATAAAAATGAAAAAGCCGCAAAAAACGAGCAAACGCTTATAGTACGCACAATGACGTATCTTAGTGTGGACAAAGGTTTTTTGCGCTTTGGAACGGAACTGCGCTAAACCTTGCGATTTTTCGCACGCGCGAGCACGCTGATTGGGGCCACAACTCGTTTTCTCCGCGCGACTGAATGTTTAGGGTTATTTTTTCTCTTGTTTTTGTTTTATTATAAAAAACACAAAACAAACCCTATGATAGCCTATTCCCACCAGAGAATTTGATTTTCCGGAAACTCATCGGAAAACGTACACGCTTCGACGTCATCAAACATAGGCGCGAAAACAAACCAAAGAGAACGATTTTATTTCCAAGAACGCGATGGTAATACCATCAAAGTACAGAACATGATTGTCACTAAAAAGTTTTGATGACCAACAAAGGTTAAAGACCAAAATCCTAAAGGACTAAAAACACAACAAAAATGCGTGAAAAGCCTAAAAGGAATGGAAGAAAGCAAGTACAACAAAACCAAACTATGGAAACACTACAAACTAACATAGACGCTAAACCCTCAAACTATACATATCTAAAGATCAAAACTATGGATATCGTCTATATGCGTTGGGTGGCGCGGCAGTAAGTCTCGCAGTCCTCGACCATCATTCACAACCGTGCTCGGTCGAATAATGGTCGAAGCTTGGGAACGTTGAAGGGCGTCAGAGATGCGTTGGCGGTAGAAAGCCGACATGAGAGCTGGAGAAAGGCTATCTGGCCCTCTAACTTTGAAAGATCGTCGAGCGCAGTCGCGCAAAAATTTGTCGAAAGACGGGTCCAAGGTCCCAAATATCTCCAAAGCAAATGGTGTGAAGCTATCAGCTGGGTCTCGGTGAGCGTAGTCACGTTCTTTTGAAGCCGCTGCATCCCGAGCTGCAACACCAGTATGTAATGCCGCGCGCGAGGAAACATGGGATCTCGTAGGGTCTGTGAGGACTACATCCCCCAATGTTCTCGCCGCGCCATGTAGAAAAATTAGATCCACACGAGGTCCCCGTGTACCTCTAGATTGAGAACGTGGTAGTAATATGTGCGACACCTCGCGCTTGATTGTGTACCCTGCTTCAGAACCCACGGCAGCGATAGCATCCCGTACCATGTCGTGTGTTGTTGTTCGCTCCCCACCGTGTGAGCAACGTAGCAAATGTACCCCTTGCTCGTCTATCGATTGACCACCAATGCAACGGGGCTTGCCTAAAAGGGAAGGGTGCGGCAAGCCAAGTCGTAAGCGAAGCGCAACAGAAAATTGAGGAGAAGATAAACGGAGCGAAGTGAAAATTGGTGTAGCAATAAGCCAAGCTCCAGCCCCAGGCCCGGAGCACGATCGAAGTCGGCTTCGCGCTTCAACCGTAGGGAGCGCCTGAGGTAGATCATTGAATTCGGCGGCGGCTACCTTATCGGCGATGTGTTGTTGCACGCGTGAGTGAATACCGGTGATGAGAGAAGGGAACGCGGGAACTTCAGCTTGGGCCTCAACTGGTAAAAGCGCTCGAGAGGACAATAATGCTTGTTGGAATGAGAGCGAACCCTCGTCGACGTGAGAGACCGCATGAGCTAGAATAGGAGTGTCGTCCACCAAAAACCTTGAAGTAATAATTGATGCCACCAAAGCCCAACTCCTTAGGGAAGCGGATGGTGCCAATGTGGCTGTAGGACGCAAACCGAGACCCCCGCAAGAGACTGATAAAGCAGCTTGTCTACGAGCGAGGAGGCCTTCCTGCCTTCCACGGGCACGCGAATCGAGCTCATCAAATAACTTTATCAAAAATCACCTTGCGAGGTAATTTTCGTTAAAGTTTCAATGAAAAAATGAACAACGAATGAAAAAATGTATACGCACGCGCCACACGAGTTCATAAATTTGAGTACTCGCTATTTTTTTCATTGGCCGTCAAGAGCATGTACGAAATAAATCGCAGGGGTCTACGACCTTTGAGGGTCCTTAATTAGAAGTTTACACCGTCACCTCCTCTCCCTCTCCCTCTCACACTCCCGCTCCTATCTCACATTTCTTCGAATAAAAGACGACGGTACAGTACTAGTATAAAATGAAAGAGCTTTAACAAATAAGCTTTTTGACTACTACACCACGAATCGTAATTATAGTAAATTACTCTAAGGGTGGTGTTCCATCAAACGAAAAGTGAGGTTGTTTACATAAATCTGGACCTATCCGTACTATGCCATACCTCTTATTTTGTTTTTATACGCAAACAACATTACATAAAATCTTGCCAATATTCTCTAAAGGTCTCGGAGGTAACAATGACCATTGGATGTTTTTTCGCGAAGCATTCGCGTCGAAAGTTTTTGTAAATGGTGATGTACCTCGAGGAGGTACATCACCATTTACATAAAAAACTAAGCCGCGACACGTTGGATAATGAATGTACGTGTCAGGATGGCAACCAACAGGATATCGAAAAATTTCGCACATGATATATGTATTCAAAAATTCAACGGAAATCATGAAAGTGATATCGTAACGAGTTTTCGTCGCGCTATTTTTGTTACCGGGCATTCGTCACACTATTTGTGGAAACACTCATTCTTCACACGAAAAAGGAGAAACCTTAAAAAGAATGACCTGCATCAGACAAACGTTTGCGAAAAGTACAAAATTTGTATGGTACAATGCCCTGCTCCGCACGTACATGTAGTGTTGGGTATCGAGGACCACTAGCCGATATTCGATGTGTAACAAATTTTAGGTACCCGAAAATCGATATATCGCCTCGATATATCATTTATCGAAATATCGCGATATTTAGCCAATATATCGTCGATATATCGTATCGCCAATATATTGAGGCATTTAAAAAAAATAAAAAATCACAGGTCTCCAACGTCACGTGCCTTCGGACAAGGTGACCGTAAAATCTTTGCCGAAAAGAAATATGGTTTTTTCCTAAAGGTTAGCAGAGTGAAGGAGATCTTTGAGGTACATTGACGCGGTACACTTGCGAAGTACAGGTACATAATACGCAAATACGGATTTCCATACCAAAATGGTCAGTTCTCAAATCTTTGACGATTTTAGAGATTATATCGTCAACTTACAATGAACCACTCAAATCAAAACACGTATGTAAAAACTTGTTTACAGAAGATACGCGATGTTAACCGAGGCCTCTGTAATAGATAAAAAAAATTGTTGTCCGTACTATTACAAAGACCTCCAAATGTAACCATACCCTAAATAAATAATCATATGAATTACAAAATTTGTACATTTTTGTCGGTTACATTTTGCGACGTCTAACGTTAAGTCACGTAACGTAAATCACGTCGTACGTGGCGTATCAGACAATTTGTTTTTTTCGCAAAAATAACATATTATATTAAAATATTAAATATTAAATTTTAAAAAAAATACTATATATCGCGATCATTTATGTTGGTCTCGGTACGATATATCGAAGAGTTTGCTCGCTCGATATTCGATATATTGAATATCGAAATTATCGCGATATGAATATACCCGATACCCAACACTACGTACATGGCATGCAAATGACGATTTCGAGTTGAAGTTGGTCGGTGTCAAAAATATTTGACGATTTTCAATATACGATCTTATCTTACGTGGTACCACTCATTTATGAGCACGTGGATTACAGACCATGTGCGAAAGAACAGCGTTAAAAATGTAGCATTCTCCAATGTTGTTCGTACGATTACAAAATTTCCTGATGGTACGCCACCCTAATTCGTTCGTCAAAATTTCGACTCTATCACATGAAATATAGTAAATGATTCTAATGTTTTCATTACTCTATTCAAGGTAAAGTTTAATTAGCGTTTTTACTTATAATATAGGTTCGTTCTAAATAGTGTGGGTACAAACGACCTGCGACCGGCAAAATTGTACTTTATTAAGTAAAAAAGTACAAATAATGATTTAATACAGGCCGTTTTCATGTAACTGCGTTTTAACAAACCGCGTAGTGCAAACGTCATATTGACGATAAACTGTACGTTTTGCCAAATTCTGTACGAATACCTTATTTACAATAGAGGTTATTAGCTTGCCAAATTAGAGTACTTAAATAAATTAGAGCAAACGTCATAGTTGAAACAACTCCATCACATAAATTAGCGTTCATTACTCTAATTTTATTTTTTAGTTTTTAAACTTTAATTGTTTCATTACTCTAATTACGATTCGCGGTGTAGTGTTGGGTATCGAGGACCTTTTTTCGATATTCGATATAAATCAAATTTCAAGTACCCGATAATCGATATATTGAAAACCAAATTATCGCGATATATCACCGACATATTGCCAATATGTCGTATCCCCGATATATCGAGGCATTAAAAAAAAAACATTTTTTCCCCGATTTTTTTTTTCAAACCCCCCCCCCCCCCCCCCCCCCCACTTAGAGCGCGCGGGGGGGGGGTATCTGTTCAATTCTCCGTACAAATTTCCGTACTAATACTGTACGGACACTGGAAGTGGGTCGCGATGATAATACTGCCAAATCGCCGTACCTTTCAAGTTCCAAGATGACGCAAAATGTATTTGAGTTTTTGCCCATTTTTCGTACGGCGTAATATTTTCAAGTTGGAAGTCCCATTTTTTGTGTAAACGACGGAAAAAAATCCTTACTTGAACACATGAGGACACGCCCTAAGGGTTAGAGCAATGGCGTCTCTGATATATATATTTTTTGAACAATGGCGGTACAGCCTTCAGTATGAACAGCCTCAGTTTTTCGCTAATGGAAGTCTGCCTAAGGACCGAGCTTGCTAGACGACAACACATACCGAAAGTACACTATACCGCGAATCGTTATTAGAGTAATGAAAAAATTAGAGTAAAAAAGCCAAAAAAAACAATTAGAGTAATGAACTCTTATTTATGTGATAGAACTTTTTCACAGAAGAAGTTTACTCTAATTTATTTAAGTACTCTATATTGGGTTATGTCGGCTATAATTATCCGTGCTGAAATTATGAACACTAAATTACGTAGAAGTACAAAATCTGTCAGTCTGTATAGTTTTGACGAAATTATGACGTCAATATTATTTGTCGCGCTGAATGTCAGTTAATGTTCACACAGACGACGATGCTGTCGACGGACGAGAGTTATACGAACGGCTTTTTTTCGATGTGATTGATTTTCGTTTAGTGCGATTTCACGTGCGAACGCGATTCTATTAAATCGTTATTTGTACCTTTTTACTTAAAAAAGTACAATTTTGCACGGTCGAACGTCGTCCGTACTCCACGCTATTTAAACCGAACCTATTTTACAATTTTTTACGCTTATTACACTTACCTAAATTAGAATAATGAAAAGATTAGAATCGTTTACTTTATTTGATGCCATTGAGTCGAAATTTCGAGCGACCGAATTAGAGTAATTTACTCTAATTACGATTCGCGGTGTAGTTTCCTTGGGAGACTAGCTAGACATTGGACGTGTAAAATAATTACACGTGGAAATCTCACGTTCAATTCACGATGGATGTCAGATAAGAACCTTACATGTGGCATACGCCACGCGCCTTCGGACAGGCGGGAATCAAATCCAATGAAAACCACCAAAAAATATTTGTTGAACAATGTGTCGTGAGTCCGTGACGCCTCCTCCACCATCCGTTGACATCCGGAATTTGCGGTGCCACGACGAAACATGAACGACAAAAAAACGACAAAAAGAACAAAATACGAACGTATAAGCGGTTGGATATACGGATACGAATCGTAATGTAAGGAGTCGCTTCCATACTGTACTCCTTTTCCTTCTACGATAATTTCACGAATCCGGAATATCGTCGGAACAGGCAGACGAGTCCCCCTAGTCCCCTTAGGGCCCTATGCTATTAGTCCAGCTTTTCCGGTTGTAGAATATGTACAAGATATCATACACAAAGTCGTCAATGCATTTCGTACGAGTGGGGAATCCAGACGCAAAAAATAAAGCAACCAATGGGAGGATTGAAGGTTATAGCAAGGGACAAAAGAAAATCCAGAAAGAGTCGTTAAAAATCGACGCTTCAGGATGACGTCAAATATCCGGGTTACCGTTGGCCTGTTTCGAAATCATTCACTATAGTTCAGTACAGTAAAACTTTTGCTTTGGGACATTTTTTGTAAAAGTTTTTCCGATAAAATTTCCGAAAAAAAATTGTCGTCGCACGGAAATCCGCACATAATTCGAACGTCCCTCTGTTGCGGTCGCCAGAAAGCATAGTTGTTCAAAACGCATTTTACGCACGATTCAAACACGCGTACAATATGTAGAAACTGGAGAGGTCGATTTGAACAACTCGTAGAAATCGTTAATGAATTTATGTCCGTACAATTCGGTACATGAAAAAATTGAATTGAACATGTACCGTTGTTTGGGCGTTGACCGTTAAACGAGCGGTAGAAAAAATAAATTATTTATATACCTATCACACCCACAGCGTGAATTGGAACATCTACATCAATTGGTTTCCAACGACATCTCTCATGGCAGTGTAGTTTAAGAATCTGCAAGACCAGGTTCGAAGCCTGGACAAAGGAAGGCTTCCTTTCTGTCAGAATAATATTGTCGTGGCGTTAGTAATGGCGTCTTCCTTCAAGATTAGCTTTCAAGTTTTCATGGCGGCTTATTTTCAAAAATTTGAAAAAGATATTTGTACACATTTTGAACTTACTGCGCGCAAATAGTGTGACGCCGCAATGTCTCTTTTTGAAATTGTCCGTAAATGTACGATAAAATTTCGTACGTATCCGTGAACATTCGGTTCTGTTTACAAAACAAAAAGTAATGATACGTGCATCGTATCTTTTCTTCAACCTCGTACAATATCCGTAAAAAACCGTAATGTTACCGTAATTTGTCTATACGTTCCCGTAAATTGCCCGTTTCAGTTTACAATAGAAGTTTTTTTGCGATTTTTTCAAAAGTCACGTACAATACGTGGAAACTTTGGAAAATATGGAAAATTTGCGCGATTTGAACAACTAGGCCAGAAAGTCATAAAGTGTTAGGTGGTAATAGGCTATAAGAATAGAAAGCTTTTTGACACGGTGTCGAGGCTCGAAAATTTAAGCACCTCGTGACTTATCATGGCAAGTCACTCTAACTCTTAGCGTCTTCACAAGACGACAAACGTTAAAAAATACGAACAACAAAAAAGGTATCTCATTTTTTGTGATGGCCCCAATTGAAAATGCGGGCGGGGTAGGTCAATTGCACACCGTTTTACGTTACAGTACACTACACCGTGAATCGCTATTAGCGTAATGAAATAGATAGCGTAATGAAATAGATAGCGTAATGAAACAATTAGCATTGTTTACGCTAATTGGGAATTTCAGTTTTTTCCAAAAATGCTTTTATTCTAATTTAACAATAAGGGTCAAGTTCCATCAGTCGTTTCTGTAATCGTACGGCCAACTCTACGGGCCGGGTTAGTTGATAGCCTATTCCCGCCGAAAAAAAAATCACTTCCGCAACAGACGGACGTTCGAATAAGGTACGGCTTTCCGAGCACCGACTTTGTAAATTTCGGAAGTTCTCGGAAAACCGTACAAACGAACTTCCTCAAAATATTGCCGGATATAGTAGTAGGGTAAAAGTTACGTCTTTCTGTGAAACTGGCCAACGGTAACCCGAAAAGCTGACGTAGGAAAAAAACATCCGAACGGCTACTTCATTGTACTCGCGCGAAAAAGGTGCAGGACTTTTGAACCACCGTCGTCGTCCTTCTAACATTCATTATCTCCATCTCTCTCTCTTTCCTCCTCTCCCCCTCCTCTCTCTCTCTCTCTCTCTCTCCCTCCCTCCCTCCCTCCCTCCCGCCAGGTTATTGCAAAACCGGATACTCTGCGATTGCCGATAACGGAAATTATCTCCTTGCCGGACCTGCGGTAAGATTTATGCATCTCTTAGTTTTCATTTAATTATCGATTTTTTGTTGTTTCTCACTTGTTTGTTAATTTTTTTTTACCTTTTTTTTATTATTATTTCTTTGTTTATTTATTTTTAGAGTCGTCATTGTCCACTTATCGGATACCAAAATTGCTCTCTTTGCTGGATCTGCTGTGATTTGTTTTTTTTTGTTTTTTTCCTTTTCTTTTCTTGTATGTATTTATTTTTGAGGGGGGCCTGGCTTTAATTTTTGTCGTCTCTCCTTCTCTCTCCCTCTCTCTTTCTCTCTCTCTCAGGCATTTTCTGCCGTCAATCTTATTTTTGCCGGAATTTTACTTTTCTCCTCATATAAGGTGTGTTTTTTTTTCCGTTTTCTTTTTCATGCAATTAGTATTAGTACAATTTGTATAATAAGTATTTTTACAGTTATTAGTCTGTCTAATTAGTGTTAGTACAGTTATTAAATAATTAGTATTAGTACTCATAGGAAGGATACATTGCTAATAACTGTACTAACACTAATTATAAAGACTAAAAACTGTACTTTGACTCAATTTTTGGCTCATTTTTTGGCTCAGTTTTTGTCTCAGTTTTTGGCTCAGTTTATTGCTCAGTTTATTGTTCAGTTTTTTGTTCAGTTTTTTGTTAAGTTTTTGTTACGTTTTTGCCTCAGTTTTTGGCTCAGTTTTTGGCTCAGTTTTTGGCTCAGTGTTTGACTCAGTTTTTCGAAAACAAAAAGAAGTATTAAAGTAATCATCATATTTTATGTATCAAACAATATAAAAAATAATGCGTGTTTGTAGTGTTAGTCGGCCATCGAGCTGATTATGATGTTGTTCCAACCTTTTATGTCTTTGGACTAAGTTGGTCGATCCCTTGTTAAGTCTGATGGTTTTGTTTTTCTTATTATTTCTTTGTTATGTTTACATTGGTTTTTTTGTTTGTTGTTATGTGAACAAGGTTGTATTGTGGTTATTTATTTTGTTTGTCTTCTTTTTTGTTCGCTTCTTTTGTAATATTATGTATTGATAAAAAAAATAAAATAAATTTTTTTTAATATCTTAATATAAAATAAACAAAAACGATATACGAAACGCGAAATAAATCATCCACTTGGCTTCGTCATTTTCCTCTACATACATGAACCCTTTGCGCCATGGATGTTGATAGCAAATAATTAATAAACCCGTAACATACGAGTATTTAGCGTAAAATTGTCTTTTTCATGAAATATACCTATTATATGTTAACTTATGTCGTGTGATACGATTTAGTATGTCGTTTCATTTCTTCGTGTCGTTTCAGTGGTTGATTGTGCCCCCATGTAGTTTTCATTTATCATACATTTTTTTGGTTTCAATTGACTGTTGACTATCATTGACAAAGTGTCGATTCAACTACACTTATTAGAGGAATTCTACAGTGTAATTTCAGTTCATGCCTCATTTGTTTTTGTCGTTTCAGCTTATTTCCACGTTAAATAGTCTATTCTTATTTTGCATGGGGTTCCTAAATTGTATACAATGATTTATTTCTGCCGACAGATTGAAATTAACAGTCGCGACGTTATATAGTGTTGGCCGTTACGTTACACGTTAATCGTTTCTCCTTTTTTCGTAAGTTCGCTTTAGCCATTACGTTTTTCAAACAAATCGATAACGATTTCGGGTACAATATGGTACAATACCATGTACAATGCGATAGTACAGTGCCTACCATGTACGAACATCGTACGTGACGCCAACAATGAAATTACGATACACCGCAAATTGTAATTCGAGTAAAGAAAAAAACTAGAGTAAAAAAAGAGAAAAAAATGATAGAGTTATTAACTCTAATTTGTGTGATATAACTTTTTCAATAAGGAATTTTTATCTAATTTGGCACGCTAATATATCTACTGTAAATAAGGTAATCGTACAGAATCTGACAAAACGTACAGTATATCGTCACTATGACGTTTGCACTACGCGGTTTGTTAAAACGCAGTTACATGATAACGGCCTGTATTAAATCATTATTTGTACCTTTTTACTTTTGACATATACCGGACTGACAGATGTTGTACGTCTACGTAATTTAGTGTTATAATTATAGCGCACATAATTATCGCCGACATAACCCAATATAGAATACCTAACTAAACTAGAGTAGACTTCATAGTTGAAAAATATCTATCACCTAAAATAGAGTACATTACTCTAATTGTTTTTTTTTGTGTTTTTACTCTAATTTTTTCATTACTCTAATTACGATTCGCGGTGTAGCGTTTATAACTCTACTTACGATTCGCGGTGTAGTGTACGGATGTTGAGACGTCACGCTAACACTGAAATTACGGTAACGCAGATATTGAAAACACGACAACGTGGCGTGATGTGACGGGATCGCACGAGCATAAATTAAAAGTACGATTTCGTACGTTACTCAACCGGTATTGATAACACGACATTTTGGCGTGACGTCAAATTTGTCCCGTTCATCATACCATTACAGCCACGCGAAATACAATAAATAGAAACGTACCACGTGTCTCTTTTCATTACATCGAAATTGGAACATGACAAAGCCAATCACAACTCAAATCACTCAACGGCTCACGATCTTATACAGAAACAATCGACGAACAATTATCGTTGTCACCAGAGACGCCAATCAAAACTCAAATCACTCAACGGCTCAAGATCTAGCACAAAAACAATCAACAATCAATTTTCGTTGTCACCAGAGACGAAGGCGACTACAATGCTTTCCCCTTTTAGAAAAAGGGCAAAGCAAAAAACCGAACTGGTCGATAGGAGGGACCAAATAGAATGGAGGGACCAAATAAAATGGACATAAGGACAAGTGACGTCGATAGGAGGGACCAAATAGAATGGAGGGACCAAATAAAATGGACAAAAGGACAAGTGACGAGAAGAAAGAGCTGTACTTTAGCGATGGAGCAGAGGAGAATAGGGGGACGAAGGGAAGAGACGTCCCGGTAAATTTGAAAAAATGCAGGTTTGTTTTCGCGCCTATGTTTGATGACGTCGAAGCGTGTGACGTGTCACGTGACACCTTCAATCGGAGTTACGTGCTAACATTTTGGTGTGAACAAGACCCGTTTTCCGATGACTTTTCGGAAAATCATCGGAATGGGCAAAAAGTTACAAATGCTCCGGTGGGTATAGGCTATGAGGGCAAGGTTCCATTAGGGGAAAAATGCCAATTTTTACTGAAAGTCGTACTGTTTCGTACATTGCCGTACAAAAAAAAAAAATTGTCAGAAAAGCAAGCCTACTGAATGACGGATTTTATTCTCCACGTTTATGGGTGTAAACGTGGACCATCAGATGCCAAATCAGATACGCCATCGTCTGACACTTTCAGTTCGGAAAAAGTGACCCGGAGTAGGTCAATTTTCAGCGCCTGAACGAATACCATTGTGCCTCGTGGAAAAGTGAACCAATTTCCACGACGAACGCGCGACCTCGTGGGTACACGTCGCATATTATGCCTTGGAGGATGCAATGTCACCCACCGACATCATCCTCCTGTGACGCTCCCCCCTTCAAAAATGTTTGGTTTGATTTTTTTTTAGGGTTTCGCTGTTTGCCGTGCGCGTTTCTCTCTCGTTTATAATCCTTTCGTACTTTGCGCGCTTTTTTGCTAACCTGTTTTTAAATTTTTTTAAAGTTCACAATTTTGCCACTCCTTTTTGATAATCCGTTTTTGAAATTTTACCCACTGGTTCAAATACGAACCATAATTTTAGAGCACTTTTTAGGGTTTGAACAGCAAAGTGTAGCACTTCCCACCGATTTATTAGTTTTTTTTAAATAGGTTATTTGCCTATATAAGTAGGTGAATATGGAATCCATCATTCAACCAAACCACATATGTATTTTCATTGTATATTTAATTTAGATTTTCATTTTCAGACAGCACTTGACAGGTGCTGCAACTGTTCAGACAGCTGCTGCTGCTGGGCAGACAGCTGGTACTACTGTTCAGACAGCTGCTGTTGTTGGGCAGACAACTCCTGTTGTTGGGCAGACAGTTGCTGTTGTTGGGCAGACAGTTGCTACTGCTGGGCAGACAGCTGCTGCTACTTTTCAGACAGTTGCTGTTGTTGGGCAGACAGCTGCTACTACTGTTCAGACAGCTGCTGTTGTTGGGCAGAAAACTGCTGTTGTTGGGCAGACAACTGCTATTGTTGGGCAGACAGTTGCTGCTGCTGGGCAGACAGCTGCTGCTACTGTTCTGACAGTTGCTGTGTTGGGCAGACAGCTGCTGCTACTGTTCTGACAGTTGCTGTGTTGGGCAGACAGCTGCTGCTACTGTTCTGACAGTTGCTGTGTTGGGCAGACAGCTGCTGCTACTGCTGTTGCTGGTGCAGTTGTTGCTGTTGTTGCTGGTGCTGCAGCTAGTGCTACTGGTGCAGTTGCATGCACCAAGTCAGCAGCTGCTGTTGCAAGTCAGCTGCTGCTGTGCGGCTGGTGGTGCTGCTGTGCGGCTGGTGGTGCTATTGGTGTTGAGGTATTTCGAAATAAATAAAAAATAAAATAAATATTTATAAAACAAATTGACGTTATGCTTTTTGATTTATGAAAAGATGTCCAATTTAGATTATGAATTATAGAACTTTGACTTCAAACATTAGAAATAAAAAATTAGATGATGATGCAAATATTTGCACTCGAAAAGTAAACATTCACATTGGAAATAAACCAAAATAATTTTTTATTTAACCCAAAAAATTCAATTCAAGACATTAGAAGAGAGAAAGAGAGAGCGTGAGAGAAGGTACGTTTTTTTGGCATAATTTGATTATCGTGATTTTATTTCAAACTCGCAGTGTGAGTACATGTATACAAAAAGGAAAGCCCTACATTGATAGTATTGGAAAAAGAAAAACAATCTTACTTGCTATGTATTCTTTAAACATTTATTGTCAGACCGGAAAGCATTCCTAACATTGCAACAAATATATCCCTATGCTAAAAAATCGCAAACTACTTTATTCTTAGAAATATTATTGATTCAAGAAATGCATGTAAAACTGGTTGTTCCTTATCATATTGAACACTACAAATATAACCCAAAGCAACAAGAGAAAAACCCAATCCTAACACAAATCACGCCTACAAATTAAGCCCATATCAAAGTGCTTCAAAGAAGTGAAGCTCCACCGATTATCGGACCACCGATACACCCATGCAGTAATGGAGAGACAAATAACAGTGCAAGATATACCTCCTCGTCACTGGAGGGAAATAAAATACAGAGCAACAAATAAAAATGAAACGTGGTCAAAATTCCCCTTTGGAAGTAAAACATTGTACGGCTCAAAGTTCAACCAAACACGAAAACTATAAAAAACCACGGTATTTCAGTCACAATTTAAGTCTACTGAAAAGGGAACAAACATAACAAACTACATAAATATGGCATTGATATAATATTGTATTATATTATCTTTGTATAATAGTACATAATTATATTGTGTTATATTTTTAAGTATTAATGCATTGTATAACAAAATTAATGTATATTATAAAATATACATTATACTACATTAGGTTATTGTGACACATCTTTATATTGTATTTTATTATGTCACAATACATTAAATGATATATATTATATATAATATAACATTAGAATGTTATATTGTATTACAGTATATAATACAATGACATTCAAATGTTTTGTATATTACATAGTATTACATTGTACAAAACTGAGCAAAAAACTAAACAATAAACTGAGCAATAAACTGAGCCAAAAAATTGAGCCCAAAACCGAGACAAAAACTGAGAAGAAGACGGTGCCAAAGCGTGACCAAATAACTGAGCCAAAATACTAAGCCGAAATACTGAGCAAAAAACTGAGCCAAAAACTGAGACAAAAACTGAACAAAAAACTGATAAAAAAACAGAGCCGAAAACTGAGCCAAAAACTGAGACAAAAATTGAGCATAAAACTGAACATAAAACTGACAAATAAAATGAGCAATAAATTGAGCAATAAACTGAGCAAAAAACTGAGCCAAAACTGAACAAAAAACTGAACAAAAAAGTTATAAAAAAACTGAGCCAAAAAATGAGCCAAAAACTGAACAAAAAACTGAGAAAAAAACTGAACAAAAAACTGAAAAATAAACTGAGAAATAAACTGAGCGAAAAACTAAGCAAAAAAACGAACAAAAAACTGAGCAATAAAAAGAGCAATAAACTGAGCAAAAAATTGAAGAAAAAATTGAGGAAAAAACGGAGCCAAAAATTGAAAGATAGACAGAGGAAGACAAGACCCTCAACCAAATTTATGAAGGTTTGGGAACTTGCCATGATGTTCCTTTGAACAAGGAACATCATGATGGTTAGAATGATAATTTATTCCTCGGATTGGTTACCTTCATGTTCATTAAGGATGATAAGTATGGCCAACAACTGTTCCATTTTGAAAAAATTGAAGGAGAATGAAGACTAGCACCGCTGCTGCGGAGGTTTTAGGTCAAAAAGAGGCGTTAAGGAGAGAGCCATGGGAATATTTTAGAGACGCTGTGTTCCCTGTTACATGACCGTACATTTCGTACATCATCGTACATTACGTACGACGTCCTTTTTACACCTAGTACTACAAATTTTGCGTTATCAACTTGCTGCCAAAGATTCTATATGGATTAGCATTGTCGGAATAGCTGTTTACGTGTAACCAACCAACATGCGCCAGGCAAAATAAATGTCGGTTACTGACCCGACACAATGGAACGGTCGCTTCAGTAAACGATTTTTTGACGTTTACAGAGACCGCCTAATGGAACAACGCTATGAGTCGATGTTCCATCACGAAGAGTGTGTAGTCCACGTGTTATACATTGAGTGGCACCACGTAGGTTTTGACCGGATTTTTAAAATCTTTTAAAAATCTCCACACCGACAAATTTCACTTAAAATCTTCAATTGCGTACTATGTACCTGCGTACCAAATCATGATACGACAAAACTTTTGTACTTTCTGCAATCGCCAGTCTTTTACGCCAATTCATTGTTTAGGGTTCGTGTTTTCGAACATGACGAAAGTCCTTTGCCGAAAATAGGGTGACGAAAGAAATTGCGCGACGAAAGAAATTGCGCGACGAAGGACCGTTTCAAGATTACTTTTCTAATTTTCAGTTGCATTTTGAAACGTACATACCATGTGCAAATTTCGTCAATTTTCGTTGGTTTTCCATCGTGACACGTAGCTTATTTGTCCAGCGTGTCACGATTTTTTTTTTTTCTGTATATGCCAACCCACCTCTTACAGGTTCGTTGGCAGCTACAGAGAAAAATAAAGCGAACGCCTCGCAGATGAACATCTGACGGTCAGTATTACCTCCAAGACCTTTGGAGAGTATTGGCAAGATTCTCTTTAATGTTGTTTGCGTATAAAAACAAAATAAGCGGTACGAATTGGTACGGATAGTCGCGAATTTCTGTAAACTACCCCACTTTTCGACTGATGGAACTTGACCCTAACTCTAATTTGTAAACTGCTTTGTAAATAATTTCGGCGCATAATATATCTATACTAAAATATGTGCATGTACGAAATTGTTAAAATCGTACGCCGTCGCGTTTTTTTGACATCCGCGTATGCCGGAAAATATTTACGCAATTACATGTTAGCGCGACTACGGGATATCGTGAATATTTTTTCTGTACTTTTCTACTTGAAAAAGTACAAAATAGTACGGCTCTGACAGTCCTTACACCACCCTATTTAAAATGGCACCCTATTAGAGCTATGAACCCTATTTAATGGGGTACCTCAAATAACGTTTAGAAACATTTAGAATCATTAATTCGTTTTTGAGAATTTGCTGAAAAAAACAGGATACCTCAATTAGAGTCATGAACGCTAATAGCGATTCACGGTGTACTGTACAGTACGGTTCTGTACAGTACAGTACTGTACAGTACACCGCCAATCGTTATTAGCGTTGTGTACGCTAATTCCGTCCCGCTTATTTTATTTTTTATTCTCCATTAGTGTAGTTCATTCTATTTCTTTCTTTATTCTATTTAGGGTTATTTTCAGTACGTTGCCTATTAAATAGAGGTTATGAAAGTCAAAGATGTCCAACCGATTGACCGTCAAATTTTTACTCAACGGTACTTTATTTGTACCAATGTGTACTTCAAACGTACGTTTTTTGACAAAATGACGTAAGTGACTGTGCGCAACCAAAACAGTCACTGTCATGATCAATTCCCTTTATTTATGTGGCTGCCGCAGTTTTGTTACAGTAAACCTGCGCCGGCCGTGTGAATTGTTCATTTTTTTATGACGGTCGACGTTCGCAAGCGCGACACTTTTTTAACCGCCAGTACAATATTTCGCCAGTCAGAGTTGTTCGACGGCTTGACCGTCAAATCTGAACTTAAAGGTACGTAGCTTGTACGAAACTGTAATTCAAATGTTCAATTTCTGACAACTCCCTGCGCGCAGCAAAATTCGTCTCTGCGATTAGCACTTCCCAAAAGCTTTTATTCTAAGGGTGAAGTTCCATTAAGACATTCTGTAATTGTACGGCCAACATTACAGAATGCTACAATTTGAACGAAGTTCCATTGCGCAGAGTCTGTAATCCACGTGCTCGAAACTGAGTGGTACCACGTAAGTCAATATCGGATTCTAAAAATCGTCAATGATTTTCACACCGACCAAAAATCTTCATTTGCGTACCATGTACGTGCGTACCAGGTCATCGTGCAACACAAATTTTGTACTCTCCGTAGACGTTTGAACCGCCAAGGACAGATTCCAGCTTGCGCGATTTCCGCTTGAGCAATTTCCACTTGCGCAATTTCCGCGTCTCGATGCCGAGGAATCAAATCTGAGTGCGCTTCTTGTTTTCCGTATAAAAACAAAATAAGAAGTACGACGTAGTACGGAGAGGTCCGAATTTCTGTAAACTTCCTCACTTTTCGTCTAATGGAACTTCACCCTAATTTATCATTAACTCTAATTTGTAAACTGCTTTGTAAAAAATTTCGGCGCATAATATATCCATAATAGAATATGTGCATGTACGAAATTGTTCAAATTGTACGCCGTCGCGTTTTTTTGACTTCCGCGTATGCCGGAAAATATTTACGCAATTACATGTTAGCGCGACTACGGGATATCGTGAATATTTTTTCTGTACTTTTCTACATGAAAAAGTACAAAATTGTACGACTCTGACAGTCCTTACACCACCCTATTTAAAATGGCACCTTATTAGAGTTATGAACCCTATTTAATGGGGTACCTCAAATAACGTTTAGAAACATTTAGAATCATTAATTCGTTTTTGAGAATTTGCCGAAAAAAACAGGGTACCTCAATTAGAGTCATGAACGCTAATAGCGATTCACGGTGTACTGTACAGTACTGTACTGTACTGTACTAAACCTCACACGGTCTTCAAGGGGACATTGAATGCGAAACGTACCACATAGAACCGTATCCATTTTTCATGGCGCCATGCAGTCTGCTATTCTCCGGTTCTGTGGCGATTATTCGTGGCACTTACTTTGCTGCTCTGCCGCAGTAATCTGCCTCTTTTTTGGGCTTTTTGCAGGCAAAGATGCCGCTTTGTGGTGCCAGGCACATCAGGTATTTGCTGTCCTCCCGGACACGTGGCAGAGGATTAAGCAAGCCTAGTCCATGGTTGTTTTGAGTCGTAAAAGACAGTCTCCCTATCTTAACATTTTAATATTTTTCGCTTGAAACAGAGTATGTCACGGAATGAGGTTTAAGAAATCCGTTGGCATCAGTGTTTATATTCAATCAAGAAATAAAAAATCATGTGGCTACAACTTTTTTATTTTCACTGCACATTTTACCAAGAAGAATTCCTCTGCACGTGTGTTTGTGATGTTAAGAGAGAGAAAAAAAAATAGAGATTGTAGGAGGGAGAGAGAGAGGGACAGTGATAGGGATAGGAAGGGGAGAGGGAGGGAGAGAGGGAGAGGCGAGGGAAGGAGAGGGGGAGAGATGGAGAGGGAGGGGGAGAAAAAGAGAAAGAGGGATAAGGCGAGGGAGAGGTAAAGGAGAGGAGAGGGACGGGTTAAGTGTCGATATCAAATGAGGCCAGAGGTCAAATGAGGTTTAATTTTCGCTCCATGTGAAATTCGAGATTAAATTCAGAGTTTCTTGGAGACCTGAGTGGTCAGTCTAGAGGTGGATCAATATTTTTTGGCTTTTTTAGTACATTTTACGTTTGGACTAGTCTAGTCAATCATTCTGGTTTTAAGAACGCAGCTGTGCTAAAAGACTTTGTTTTCATGTAGGTCTTCAGGTTAACCGGTTTTCTGCGCATTTTTTATTCCTTATTAGATTTACGTCATCAAGTTGAGTGGTCTGTTTCATGAGCACTAGACGTGCATCTCATAGCTAATTTCTATAACCTCACTTAGGAGAGATCAGAAAGTTGCCTCTGACAAACGGGATGCTGGCACGATTCCTCAACTACTCTCAATGGTATCTGGATACTTGTTTGTAAAATTTGGAAGCTAACGATTGTATTTGAGTCTTAACAAGGACTATTGGCCAACATGTTCACAACGCGATTCTTATCAAACTTGTCTAGTCTCAATGAACAATTTTGACGTCAGACGCATGCAGGAAATTGAATCCAGAAGTCACAAATGTTGAGATTTATATAAATTTGTCTCTTTCTCAAGATTCGCTCCCAGTCATTTACTGGTTGGAAATCTGTGTAGCTTATTTGATTCAACGTATTGCCATTCCTAGGAAGTTTTGTCGACTTCTTGCAACACAAGTACACGGAGTGAGACACATAAGTTGGAGCGTGGATGTGTTTTATGGATGGATAACCGCTCATTGACATTGAACAGATCCAAGGGTGCAATGGGAACTGATTTTGAAGACCTTGGGGATCCCCCCCATTGGATGACATCCAGGTTCATAAACAGGTTAGTCTCTTGAGAATATGGGTTTTTTTTGTCAAATGAAATGTTGCTTCTTGTTTTTCACATTGCCTCGTTTATTCTGTCAAGAACAGCATTCAAAGCAGTGTTTGATGAGACATAGACATCACCAGTGAATGAAACTTATCGTTATCTGTCAAATTAAGCAGCGTCTGGGATGCCCATGTGCAGGCATTACGCTGACACCCATGAATATCGTTTTGTTGTAAGCAATGGAAAGGAGTTCGAAGATTCATCAAAACCCAGAGCTGCCTCTTGGTACAAGGTGACATGTCTTTCATGACTGCTATTGTTCATCTCTCATCTATGCATTGACTGTGTCCTTTCTTACATTAGGCCGTGAACGGAGGTTTGTCTTGTGATCTGCATTTGTGTAACTGTCATCTGCTGAAACCACTGGATGCAGACGTCAATTCTCATCATTCGAGTTTGCTTCTGACACCCTTGGTTGTTCGTACACAGGTTCTATTTGCTAAACAGCAATTACAATGTTGTTGTCACTGGGTAATGTTCCTTGACTCAGACGCATATTACAGAATGGAAAATCATGCTCTTTCGATCAAACAGTGGCTTTCCAGTATGACTGAGGAGGTGAGAGGTGGAATGGCAACTTCTTTGTGCCACGTCAGAAGCGGCTTCTGTTACTATGTGATTAAGTGGTGTGCAACTGAAGGTTATGCTTTGAAGGGGGATTGTGAATGTCGCCAAGAAAGAGTCTTTGTAGAGTTCGTGCTATGATGCACCTTCTAGGCTTTAAATCCAGGGAGGTCCAATGAAATTGGATAGTGTCTTTTCAGCCTCAAATCCACTTGTCAGAGCTGATTGTTGAAAGATAATGTACTTTGTATGGCATAGTGGTAGGGGTTACCTCCATGTCAGATGTTCTACTTTGATATTTATGGCTATTGCAATGTAATGCATGCATCAACGTTGCCGGGAGATGGTATTTGTCGAGGTACTATTTCTTTTTGTTTTGGAAAAATCCGTCTGCCCTTTATTCCTTTCTCTGCATTTTCTTATAGCAATAGCAGCAGAATCTTTCCATTTTTGGCTTTTTTCTCATGACTTGCGAATTTTGTGTCATTCAGAAATACTTCTCTCCACTTGTAGAATCTGGAGTGAATATGACAAGACAGACATGGTTTCCAGAGGAGCCCCTCCACATATTGGATCCACCTGACTCAGAAACACGTCTTATTGGCCTTTTTCCTCGGAACGGCGACAACATGGACGGCTTTTGTGGAGGACACGCGCCTCGAAATAAATTTTTTTTATTTCCACAGCCGCCAGAGAAGTGCATTGAATTCATCAATGCAGGAGTATTTATCTTGCGAAACTCATCTCTTACTCATCAGGTTTGGTTAAGCGTACAGCCAGTATGTCCTTGCCTGCACTTTTCTTTTTTGGATTGTTGAAGGAATGCGGAACTTCCTTAAACTTGTGACAGTTCATTAGAGCAGGTTGGAGGATAGTGCTTGTAACTAGTGTTAAGCAGCTGCTGATTGGTGGTACAAGGCATAGTGAAGGCATAAACCTTTTATGTCTGCTTCTATGGTCTATTCGCGCTTAATTTTGTTTCCCCATTTTTTTGTTGCAGAAATTGAGGCCAAAACAAGTTTCCTTGAATATGTGTGTCTACCTGCTTTACATCTCGAGTGAAATTTTGACTTAGTAGTTGTCCTGAGTTCTAATCTGGTCTTTTGTCCCTTGAACAGTTTTTGGACGAATGGTTCAATGACACTTCCAACAAGTATTTCATGTTACATCCATGGGAGCAACAACGGCTGAACTCTATATGCAACAAGTATCGAAACAATCTGATTCTTGTGCCGTTTATGGAACTAACTGGCCCTAATGGAAGGCAAGTCCGTCATTTTTGGACTCGGTTTAAGAGAAAATCAACAAAAATGCGAAGTCGAATGATTCAAAAAGCAGCGCTTGGCCTCCTCTCATTTGTCGAGGCACAAAAAGATGAAAAGGCTCGACTTGCATAACATTTTGCAACCTGGGATGCTCGGCTACAGAAGCATCATTGTGACAAAAACTCGAAGTTGAACTTCAAGCCTTTCAAGGGAAAGGCTTCAAACCAAGTTTCTCTCGATGCTTTCCCACATTTTTTAGTATTGTAAGGAATGTAAACCATTATTGAATATTATAAGGAATGTGTAGTTTATGTTTTGGTGCTGTCAAGAGCCCATCGGCTACACAAAAAGAGGCGGTTTTGAGGAGATACCCAGAGTTTTAGCTATGTGGATCAGGCCTGTTGCAAAATGCTGAGGTGGAGTGTTGAAACGTTCAACACTCCAGGTAGGATCCTTCCGTCAAGCACTATTTCAGTTATCCTTATGATACTGCTCAACTTAGTTAGGATACCTATTCTTATACCTATTCTATGTACTTATAATGGCCATATACAGAGTATGTTTCACAAACAGGGTAGGAGCACCTGTAACAAAGGATTTGTCAAGTCAGCAGGGATAGTGCGACCCTATATAAAGTCTTCCATGTACAAACATGAAGGAGGACTAGCCATGAAAGAGAAGTTGCAAGAATTGTAACTTGAGTTGTAAGAATTGTTGCCGATGATGATGTACCGTTATTCAACTTCAAATAAATGTTTCCAGGAAAGTGCGGTATATTTTTTGAAGGAGACGTCCTGCATGAAAAAAAAAGACAAAAAAAAAAAAAAACACAAATAAATGAAAATTCCTAATGTCAGCTGTATTTTGAAATGCCCTGAAAGTAAAGATGCGATTTCGATTTCTGTTTACGCCATAAGAGTACATGAAGAACCTTAGAGTTTTGTAGTTGTAATGTACTTTCTGACCACTTCATGGATGCTGTAAATGTGTTTTATATATATATATATGCATGACTTAATTCCTTCGAAGTATCGTGTGCATTACATGTGTTTTGTGTACTTTTATTCACTTTTATGTACTTGAAAATACCTTGTGTAAATTAAGTTAAACTCACAGTAAACAGTTTTTTCAATTTGTTCACTTGGTACAAAATTGATTGCCTGTCACCTCAAATGAACCGGCAACAAAATACAACAAAAAACAAGAAAAACATTCTTGAACTGTAAAATCTGGTTTATATACTGTGTCGTTGCAGTAGTTCAATCACAATCCCTTCGCCCAGTAGACCAGTGCAATGGACATGGTGTAAAAAATGCGTACATGATTTAGTTTTGCATCAATTTTTGGTGTGACGTCGTTAGTATGCGGTTGCTTAAGGTGTCTTTTTGCTTGTGATAATGGTCCATGACTTTGTTACCCATTGAAAGTTATGCAATTGTTTTTACTTTTTAGTCAGGTGTATGTTGAAGACTGTCGCAATCTCTCAGTATCCGGTTCGGTACGTACCATAACCAATGTACTGTGACGAATTGTACATAATTAGATTGTGGTCAAATAAAACAATTTCCAATATTTTATGGCGATAAAAAATGTAATTTAATCCAAATGTCCAATTATCCTACATTTTCCGTGTCGAGCCTAGCCTCCATGCTTTTTGTTTAAGAATGATTCGTATTTAGATTAAAGACAAGGTGCTTGAGATTTGATTATATTACTTTAAATAGTGCAGCCGCTGTAGTTTGAGATCACATAGTCGATGTTTGAACCGCCAAGGACAGATTCCAGCTTGCGCGATTTCCGCTTGAGCAATTTCCACTTGCGCAATTTCCGCGTCTCGATGCCGAGGAATCAAATCTGAGTGCGCTTCTTGTGTCGGCGCCACTCACATTCGCATGTAGACGTCGTTCTCTGTTTATGAACTGTTGTAAAAAAAAAGTGCAAATTTCGTACACGTTGACACATTTCGTTTACTACACTATTTAAATATACCTAGACTAGTATAGAACTATAGATGATGTTAAACAAACCGTACCTGTATTATAGTAGAGGAAAAGTTAGCGTTATTAATTATATTTTAGATTGAAGGGTCGTCGTTAAGTGGCACCGATTTAGTGTTAGGAACATAAATAGGGATTCACGGTGTGGTCTGTAATGAAAAAAGTCAAAAATGCTAGGAAATATTAAATATACTCCTATACCCACACTAAATCAAAAAATTGTAGTGTTGTGTATCGGTAAAAAATTCATCGCGATAACACCGATACCGATAGCTATCGGTTATCGAATGGTGAGAGTTACCGATATATTGTACTTTCTGTACTTCCTGTCCGGAATAAACGTGACAGGTTTCCAGTGGATCCCAAGGAAGAAAGGGACAAAGTCATGGCGGCGTCGGATGTGAAAGGTACATCGTTTTAACTGAGCCGTACTAAAGCCGTACATAACCAATGTCGGCTACTGTACTTTCAGCTTGTATAAATGATCTGATTGGTAGGCACCTCAGTAGATAGGGTTGTGAGTAGGGCGCCTTGGGGGAATAACACGTACAGTTGCGTGAACTTGTCGTACATTTATCTGTATGTCCGTACATATATTTCCATACCTATATATCTAATATCGGCTACCCGAAAAAGGCCCATATCGGTTATTGGCAAATCCTTACCGATACAAAACACTAGAAAATAGCCAGCCACAATCATACAGTTCGACACTTCGACGAGCTTTAAGCTAAAGTACGGAGAGCAGTTCAAAAGTAGGTGACCGTACGCCCATACAATATGCCTATTGTACGCAAAACATACAATATGCCCTTAAGACCCATATTGTATTGGCCGCAAAATGAAATAAAATAGGAACAGGGTTGAGTTGCACATCGATCGATAGAGAATTAAACGACATGTCTAAATTTTGAAAAAAAATCGGACAAAAAAAAATATTTCTGTGAGTTTTGAGGGACTTTTAATTTAAACCGTCAAATCTGGACGATCGGACGGTAAGTGATCAAAGTAGGCGATTTTAAAAAGATCACATGAAAATCCCATAACACAACTTACGAAAGGACAATCTGCCATATTAGCGTCTTCAATTTTGAGGGCCACACTAAATAAAGCCTCAAATTGACCAACCAGACAGTATGGGACGATAAAAAAAAAAAATACCACACTGCCAAAAAATATACCAAAACCTACGGACCAACCCCGTTGGCGTTCACACGGTCGAAACGCGGCTGTCAGACAAATCTGTGTGAATGGGATTTTTTACGACATGGTTATTTTCCCTTTTTAGAAAGCACATTCTCATGCGTCCACTGTTACTAAAACTAATTTATTGTATTTTTTTTAACTTAAAAAAAGGTGCATTTATGTACGGTCTGACACTGACCGTACATCACTCTATTTAAGAGACACCGTACTTTCATTATTTACGGTACTTGGAAAATAGCCCTAATTAGAGTAATGAAAAATATAGAGTAAACTACGCTATTCGAGAATTTTCCCGGTTTTTTTTCCCGGTTTTTTTTCCCACGGAATGTCATCCTACGCCGTGTCAGTTCGCTAAAAAATTCCGTCCGGCGGCGTGCGTTGTACTTTGATTTTACGTCAGATTCGGACGTTCGTACAGGAGTGTGCACAACGCACACACATACAGTATGCCTACGATGCGAGAGTTTTGTGCAAAGTTTTGTGCGCCTACCAAAGGCCTACCACAAAAAAGCCTACTTCGGAACTATGACGGAGAGTTTGATAGCCAGATACAATCAACTACACCGCGCATCGTTATTAGTGTCAAAGTTTAAATAGTGTGTAAGTAAATATACCGTCATTGACGCTAATTAAGAATTTGAAAAAAAAAAAAAAAGGTTTATTCTAATTTCAGTGTTAAAAGCTAATTTGGAACAGCAAAAATGGAAAATTTTCTGTACGATTATATACATTATTATATGTATCCGTATAAATAAAAAAAATCGTACACCGTAGTGAAATTTAAATATCCGTACATGTCAGACCAATCCCGATTTTTTAGCGCACGTTCTTATGCGTACGCGTCCGATTTAATTAATTTTTTGTTAAATTTTCACTTGAAAAGGTACATTTATGTACGGTCTGACATCGACCGTACACAACGCTATTTAGATCTTATTGAACTTTAGTTCTTTACGCTATTTTGTACGTACCTCAATTAACGTCAAGGAAAAATTAAAATCATGTATCCTATTTGAGGAAAAAAATCAAAATTTTAAGAACCCAAATTAGTGACTTTGACACTTATAACGATGCGCGGTGTAGACGTGCACTCGCATTAATCGGTCAGAATGTTTGACCGGCTAACCGACGATTTCAACTACCGACCGGTAGAAAAATCCAGCCGTCAAATCAGTTTTGACTGGAACAAATTTGACGATTACGGATCTTCTTTTGAGCTTCACCATGGAACCGACTGAGAACTGCCTATAAAAGGGACAGCCTGGACAGTCCGCAAAAACCGCAGACTGCCAAAACAAATAACCGGGATGAATAGCGGCTACTGTACACCGCCAATCATTATTAGCGTTGTGTACACTAATTCCATCCCGCTTTTTTTTATTTTTATTCTCCATTAGCGTAGTTCATTCTATTTTTTTCTTTATTCTATTTAGGGTTATCTTCAGTACGTTGTCTCTTAAAGAGAGTGTTGTACGGTCAGTGTCAGACCGTACATACATGTACCTTTTTATGTTAAAAAGTACAATAAATTAGTTTTAGTAACCGCGGACGCATGAGAATGTGCGTTCTATAAAGGAAAAAAAACCAGGTCGTAAATAATTCCGCTCGCACATATTCGTCCGACAGCCGCGTTTCGACCGTGTGAATGTACGATTTTTTGTGTACGATTTGCCAGATTTTGTACGGAGACCTATATTGGTGTAAGCATGTTTGCGACCGACATTTTTTTTTTCAAAGATCCAAATTACCATAACCAAACAATTAGAATGTATGATTTTTTCCAAAATTTTTCAAATTCTTAAATAGCGTACACCACGGTAATTATTTTTATACGCTAAAAAAACTTACACGCTAATAACGATTGGCGGTGTAGCATACAGGATTGGCAAACACACGTGGCAAAAGGAGTGGACACCGGACAGGGTACAGAATTTGTCCGAAGCCAGCGTCATCCATTGGAATCTTAAGATACAATACCACCGCGAATCGTTATTAGCGTCGTGGTTTTTTTCGCAACATAAAACATCTTTTCTCCGTACACACTTACCAGATTGTGGATCTGACGGTTGCGATTGAAAGGAATCATTCTCAGCTTCCGATTGGCGGTCTCTAATTCAAAATCCAGCAAGTGTGTACGGAGAAAAGATGTTTTAGTTGGCGAATAAAACCTTGACACTATAAACGATTCGCGGTGTACTCCACTTGATTAAACCCGAGGCAAACGACAAACGGATGTACGAACAGCCAGCCGATCTGATACGACCAAATCCGCGAGGACCGTCACCTATTGCCGGATTGAAGCCAAAAACTGACAAAACAAAGGTCTACGTACGGACATCTTGAGGATACGTGACAGGAGGACGCTTCATAATGAGTGGTGAATTACCGTACGGCTCCGTACCTTCTCCTCCGTTAGCCCAGACGCGCGTCGCCTTCGGATTTTGGATTCCTGCTCGTTCGGCGGCCTCTGGTACGGCATGCGCGTGACGTGACGATGCGCTCTCCGGGGAAAGAATGAAGTACGGCGTCGTGGAAAGATTTGGTGCACGGATCATCGGCGGAGGACCACTCACACCCTCTCTTCCCCCCCCCCCCCCTCTCCTTATTGCTTTCCCTCTCACTCTCTCCCTTCCCCCCCTCTCCCTCCCTTCTTCCTTTTCCCTCCCCCCATCCGATTAAGTGTTCCGGAAGTTTAGGATTTTGGGGTTGGGATCATAGTTCGAAAGTAGGTTTTTTTATGGTAGGCCTTTGGTAGGCGCACAAAACTTTGCACAAAACTCGCGCAACGTAGGCATACTGTATGTGTGTGCGTCGTGCACACTCCTGTACGAACGTCCGAATCTGACGTAAGATAAAAGTAAAGCGCACGCCGCCGGACGGAATTTTTTAGCGAACTGACACGGCGTAGGATGACATTCCGTGGGAAAAAAAACCGGGAAAAATCTCAAATAGCGTAGTTTACTCTATATTTTTCATTACTCTAATTAGGGATATTTTACAAGTACCGTAAAAAATGAATGTATCTTAAATAGAGTGGTGTACCGTCAGTGTCATACCGTACATAAATGTACATTTTGAAGTTAAAAAGTACAGTAAATTAGTTTTAGTAACCGCGGACGCATGACAATGTGCGCTCGAAAATGGGAAAAAAACCATGTCGTAAAAAATCCCGTTCACACATATTCGTCTAACATCCGCGTTTCGACCGTGTGAACGCCAACGGGGTTGGTCCGTAGGTTTTGGTATTTTTTTTGGCAGTGTGGCAATTTTTTTTTTTATCGTCCCATACTGCCTGGTTGGTCAATTTGAGGCTTATTTAGTGTGGCCCTCAAAATTGCAGACGCTAATATGACAGATTGTCCTTTCGTAAGTTGTGTTATGGGCTTTTCATGTGATCTTCTTAAATCGCCTACTTTGATCAACGACCGTCCGATCGCTCAAATCTGACGGTTTAAATAAAAAGTCCCTCAAAACTCACATAAATTTATTTTTTTGTCCGATTTTTCAAAATTTAGACATGTCGTTTTATTCTCTATCGATCGATGTGCAACTCAACCCTATTCCTATTTTATTTCATTTTGCGGCCAATACAATGTGGGTCTTAAGGGCATATTGTATGTTTTGCGTACAATAGGCATATTGTATAGGCGTACGGACACCTAATTTTGAACTATGGTTGGGATTTTCTCTACCGTACATATTGGGATCATTTATTGACTTTCCCATGCGCATTGGATCCATATCACAAAATCGGAATCGGATCGCCAGATTTTGTCGCATCCGTATCGCGACGTCAATCCGGTTGCACCGATATCGCGATATCGCGTAAAGAAAATGAAAATGTCGTATTGATTTATTGCATTGGTTGAACTACAGTCTACACTACATGCACATTACCGTACACCGTGTATCGCTATTAGGGTTAATGCTTTTTTTCGCCACTTAATTTTTTTTTTCTTCGTACACACTTGGCCGATTTTCAGTGTAATACAACCAATCGGAAGTTAAGACTCTTACCTTTCAATCGTAACCGTCCTGTACACCGTGAATCTTTATTATACTTATGAACTCTATATCGGCGCCGCAAAATATTGATATTGATACCCGAAATACAGTGACTGATTCTATTTTATTGGTGACGTTAATTACCGTTCTTGTGAATTAGCGTCAATGTAATTACCGTACTTATTTCATGAATAGTGTGGTGTACGGAATGTGTTTGCTGGTACAAAATTGTACTTGATTATCGAAAATCGTACGGAAGTTGTAGTTAACTGATGCCGGTTGCATACAGAACTGCGCTTAGAATAAATGTGGAGTCGAGTTTGCGACAAACGCGTTCGCAAACCCAAATTAAAATTATGGATTAATTGCACTGAAAGGACGCAACGTGGTACGGATTGTCAGATTTTGTACTTTTACCTATTTTAACGTATATGTAATGACGACGGATTTTGTATACCTAAATCAGCGTTATAGAAAAATTACAATTAAACATTTTTTTCACAATGGGATCGATACACAAATTAACATCAATGACACTAATTCATTATTGACACTAATAATTTCTAATAGTCTAATAACGATTCACGGTGTACTGTACCGAAACGTAGCGGTTGTTTTCGTACAGTACACCACGAATCGTAATTAGAGTAAATTACTCTAATTCGGTCGCTCAAAATTTTGACTCTATCACATCAAATAGAGTAGTCGATTCTAATTTTTTCATTATTCTAATTTAGGTGAGGTATAATTAGCATAAAAAATTATAATATAGGTTATTTTCAAATAGTGTGGAGTACGGACGACGTCTGACCGTGCAAAATTGTACTTTTATAAGTAAAAAAGTACAAATAATGATTTAATAGAATCGCGTTCGCACGTGAAATCGCACTAAACAAAAAAATCAATCACATCAAAAAAAGCCGTTCGCATAACTCTCGTCCGTCGACAACATCGTCGTCAGTGTGAACATTAACTGACATTCAATGCGACAAATATTATTAGCGTCATAATGATGTCATTACTACCCCGGACTGACACATTTTGTACGTCTACGTAATTTAGTGTTCATAATTATCGCGCACATAATTATCGCCGACATAACCCAATATAGAATAACTAAATAAATTAAAGTAAACTTCATAGTTGAAAAAGCTCTATCACATAAATTAGCGTCAATTACTCTAATTGTTTTTTTTTGTTTTTTTACTCTAATTTTTTCATTACTCTAATTACGATTCGCGGTGTACAGTACACCTTGAATCGTTATTAGCCTTATGTACTCTATATCGGCGCCCCAAAATCTTGACATTGATACCTTAAATATACTACATTACACTATTTAAGGACGTGGACCATAATCTGCCACGTCTCATGGAACTAAATTAGAATGAATGACCCTTTTTTTTTTTTTACACTAATAATTTCAATACGCTAATAACGATTCAAGGTGTAGCTTCGTGACAGCGATTGATTGGGTACCCACGCGATGCGCTACGAACACCTACGCGGAATCTTGTAGTATCTTTTGCAGCTCGCACCATAGTTCAAAAGTAGGTGAAAGTAGGCCCATACAATATGCCTATTGTATGCAAAACATACAATATGCCCTTAAGACCCATATTGTATTGGTCGAAAAATGAAAAAAAAAAGTTACAGGGTTGAGTTGCACATGGATCGATAGAGAATTAAACGTCATATCTAAATTTTGAAAAAAAATCGGACAAAAAAAATAATTTCTGTGAGTTTTGAGGTAAAACTTTTTTAAACCGTCAGATTTAGACGATCGGACGGTCTCTGATCAAAGTAGCGATCTAAGAAGATCACATGAAAAGCCCATAACACAACTTACGAAAGGACTATCTGTCATATTAGCGTCTGCAAATTTGAACGTCCGCGTGTTTTAGTTCGCTAAAAAATTTCGTCCGTCGGCGTGCGCTGAACTATGATCATACGTCAGATTCGTACGTCCGTACAATAGTGTCCACAGCACACACCCATACAGTATGCCTACTCTACCCGAGTTTAGTGCCAAGTTTTGTGCACCTACCAAAGGCCTACCATAAAAACGCCTACTTTTGAACTATGGCTCGCACGTGTCTGCGGCAATGCTGACGAAAAGTGTTTGTTTTTAAGGTTTTTTGGATCCGTAGCGTTGTAAGGCTTTCAGTGGACCGTCTAGCTTCGATTTCGGAAACGACAAACGGGTAAATAGACATGTGCTGGATGGAGAGAATCTGTTCTATACGAATAAAAACATTCTCGAGAAAAACAAACTGGCTTGTACTCATCCGGCGTAAGATTACGTACGAATTCAATAAACAGTCCAGCGTTCAACTTGTTTTTACGGTGTTTCTAGAGATTATGTCAGAGTGGTTGTATGATTCTCCTTCTAATATTGAACTTTTGACGATGTGCATTTATGAGATTAGAACTTTTGCGTCATTTTCTTTAAAAGAAGTTCAGTTCAGAAGCTTCGTTGGAGGGCCATTCTATGTTTTAATCGTACAGCAAGCTGACTACAGTAGTACTTTTCGAACTATTGAACTTTGGTTACAGAATATAGGAAATAAGTTCAGCTCGACTTGTTTCAATTTCATAGTGGTGGGCTGGTGGCTATTACCGTGGTACGATGGCCCGTTTCTCTCTGTTTCTGACTTTCTGTTAACAAAACCGTGCTCGCCTGTTTTCTGGCCGCCCAATCAAGGCATGACAGAAACAGATGCCCCATCCCTCGACAATCCTAAAATTCGCAGGGAATCGCCCTCCTGCAGTGCTGCCAATTGTGCGAAATAAAGTTCGCTCTGAATCGTGTATAAGACAGTCGTATGTTATACCATAGTATTATAAGTTTCACATGGCGACGGGATGTAGAGGCCGTACAGTACTGCTTCATGTGCTGATGTGGTCCTATCATGTCTGCATCGATTGCAACTTTGCAGCTTGGCATCTCGCAGGACAAATCAATCTCCAAAGAGCTACTTTGACTTCTTCTCTGTTTTGACCTCTGGTACAGTCCAGGATTGCCGCAGTCCTTCAGCTGCTGAAACATTGTTAGGTATGCGCTCTCACTCTGTACCCCCGTGTGTTTTCAGAGCCAATTTGTTTTTTTGCTTCGCTGTTTACTGTCATTGATCATGTGTTTCCCTCTCTTGCTGGTGTCTGCTTGATTGTAATCTGGTTTTGATAGCTCTCAGGTTCTGCTTCTGTGCAATTCCGTTTTTTTTTCCCTCTTTCGTCTCACAGATGCTGCTGATGGTCCGAGCGTTCTATGGCATGGTACACGTAGACATGTAAATATTGGAGAATGCTTTCAGTTGGCCACTGATCCTCCCGTACTACCCGAAGGTACCAAAGCGACATTGTAGGAGAAGGTTTTATTATGGCATCGCCAGCCTCCCCATTGGATGAGGCAAAGGCCAAGAATGGCAGCTGGTTTTCTGGATCACCTGCCAAAGAATCTACGAGTTCTCCAGCCTCCAAGCATAGCCCTGGAGGGAAGGCTAGTGGATGTTGCTCCGATGGAGTATGCGGTGCCCCTAGTAAACCCGCACAGGTCCCAACCCGGCCTGCAGTCAACTCTAGTAGTTGTTGTTCTGGGGGAGTATGCAGTGCTCCCAAGAAAAATTCGCCTGTGCCGGCTCGACCTGCGGTAAGCAGTGGTGGATGTTGCTCTGATGGAGTTTGCAGTGCTCCTGCCAAAACCGCACCCCCCCCTCCTCGTGTTGCAGCGAATCCAGTCGGAGGTGGTAGTGGATGTTGCTCTGGTGGAGTTTGTAGTGCACCAAAGCAGCCTGATGATTCAGCAGAATTGAAAAAAGCACTTCTGAGTCTCAATGCAGATGATGTAAAGGATGTAGGTAACATGTACTACAAAAAGACAAAGTTTACAGAAGCTTTGCAACTTTATGATCGGGCAATCTTCCTGTCACCTAATAAAGCCCCATATCGTGCGAACAGAGCTGCAGCACTCAGTGGGTTAGGAAGAATTCAAGAAGCTATCAGTGAATGCCAACAGGCTATTGCTCTTGATTTGAGTTATACTCGGGCTCATCAACGTTTAGTTGGGCTATTTATCAGGATAGGCAAGTTTGATGAAGCCCGCATGAGTATCAAGTTTGCTCCAGCAGGAGAGCTGAAGGAAGAAGTGAATAAGCTTGAACGGGTAGAGGGACATTTTGCAAAGGCGGCGGAGGCAGAGAAAGCATTTGACTGGGGTTCTGTTCTCAAAGAATCGGATGCAGCCATCAATCTTGGCGCAGATTCTATTCCACGGGTACTTAACCAATGTCCCTGTTGCCTTTGTCCAGATACGAGAGATTGAAATGTGTAATGTCATTGTTTATAGTTGACATTGTTTTTGGTGTATTTAAACTTTAAGCTGCTTTATTTGGCATTTTTGTGGAGTGGTTTTTGACTTAAAAAGACTTGATGTTTGCGCTTAATGCTTTAATTTCCTTCTCCGGCTATTTTTTGTGGTTGAGACAAATCTGTTATTTGGCCTTTTCTCAAAGACTACTACACTGCTTTCAGTGAGGTGTATTTGTCAACAATTTCCAGCACCCATTAGGTTGCAACTTAATGGACTTTATTATTGTGCTATTCAATGATAAGATGTCCCTGCATTTTTAAGTGTGCTCTTAATCAGATCCTTGCGCCTGCTTTTTCCCTTGCACTGCTGTTGATGTTATTTCTTTGTGGATGAGAATGTTTTTTTGCAGGTTTTGAGGTGGAAGGCAGAAGCTCTGGTAAACTTACGCAGGCTAGACGAGGCGGACTTTCTTTTGCGGTCAGCATTTCTTCTTTTTCAGAAAAGTGACCACGACTCCATTTATGATCCGGAGCAGGGAAAACTGTTGGTTTTATCAGCGAAGGTTGATCTTGCTCTAGGAAGGTGAGTCGTTTTCCTCACAACCTCAATTAATTTTCTTTCAGATTAAGACCGTGTCCTACCAATTTTTTTTTGGATTTTATGATACTTAATAGTTTTCTGCTTCTTCGATGTTTTTCACCTCCACTCTCGTTTTCTTGTTCTGCTGTGTTTCTGTGTCGCTATTGCCCTCGAGGTCAAACTATGCAGAACTTGGACGTGTGCTATTATCGATGTCAATAGTGACATATGGTTCAATTCTGGACTTGTATGTTGATACCTGTGATGGGCTGGTCTGAAGTCTGGTTTCAATCTTGTGATATTGTTTACTCTCAACTTTTTTGAGCAGGTTTGAGAATTCGATGGGAGCATTGGAGTCAGCCTTAAAACTGGATCCAGACAACAAGGAGCTGGTTTCCTTACTCAAAACAGGCCGGTCACTTGGCCGGGCTCGGAATAAGGGAAATGATCTCTATAAGGCTGGGGATTTTAATGGAGCAATTGCAGCGTACGGTGAAGGTTTAGCTGTTGACCCAGTCAATGCAGTGCTCCTGTGCAACCGAGCAGCTTGTCATTCAAAGCTTATGCAGTGGGAGAATTCTCTGAAAGACAGCAATGCAGCATTAGAGAGCCATCCACGTTACACGAAAGGATTGCTCAGGCGGGCATACTGCTTCTCCAAGGTAGTTGATTGCTTTTTTGGTCATGCTTGTTCCTTTTTATTTGCAATAATTGCTGAATTTGTGGCTATTCGGATACCATCCTTGTGCTTCCAGAACTGAGGTGCTTCCTACCATGGAATAGTTATATTGTTGTCGTCAATTGTAGTGTCTAGATGTTCTGTGGCTTCAAGTTTGCCTTTCGGACCTAACAATCTTGTTGGTGTCCCTTCTATCTGGAGTTTCTGACCCACTGTAATCCTGATAGACATTCTGGTTAATCACTGAGTTTTATGCTGGCTGTTTCAGTTGGAGAAATGGCAAGATGCTTTGCAAGATTACGAGAAAATCCAGAAGGAGGTGCCTCACGATCAAGAAGTAGCAAAACTTCTTGCGGAGGCACGATCTGCTCTCCAGAAAAGCACAGGGAAAGATGACACTGCTAATAAAAGTAGTGTTCCAGACGCCAGCCTGGTGGTTGAAGTGTTTAGCACTGAGCAGTTTCGGGAAGCAGTAAACTCATCAGGTGGGCGCAAGGGCCGATAGTTCTGTAGATTTGATTGGTGGGGGTTTTCGCTGTTTCAGAGGACAGAATATGCATTGTCAGGCGATTTTCTGTATTCAAGGATGGGTCCACATGATCATGCTATCTTGCAGTGGAGATTTGTTGTAAACGTATTTTCTTCGCGATATTAGAGCCATCCCCTTGCCTTTAAGATTGTTATAATGTTATGCAGTCAATTTGTTTTTAGGATGTCGTAGGAAGGTACCTCGAATTATATTTTCAGTTGCATACCCTGAACAATGATCCTTTTTGTGGGCGAATCTTTTCCGATCATGAGTCGTAGAAACGGTCTTATGGGTAGTCGATGAAATTTAAGTACAAAAGGCCCATAGCACTGGGTTGAAAGATTAGGCCTTAACGCTTTTCCTTGTTTTTAAGCTGAGCTGTTTTTCAACTAGACGGTTACTTGGAGTGACCGCTACATGACGTTAATAGTTGTTACCTGACAGAACCAGGACTGCAAGCTTTTAGTTCAGCTTGGCTGCAAAATCTTTAGTTTACTCTTTCTCACTAGTGTAATCTATGTTGGTTAACGTGTCCTGTCTTTTCTTCTTTGACTGATTGCGTGTTCATTTTGTTCACGGGCAGGCGTAGTAGTTGTCGATTTTGCTGCGAGCTGGTGTGGGCCATGCAAGCAAATCGCACCACTCGTGGCCAAGTTGAGCAAGCAATACAAATCGGCGAAATTCTTGAAGGTAAGTTGTTCTTGTTTTACTGTTATCTATCTATCTATATATCTACCCCCAGCTATCAATTTTATCGTCTTTATATAGTCCTCAACTTTTGAACGTCTTTTTCATGACCTTTTGCAGGTGGATATTGACAAGAATCGTGCATTGGCTGCGAGCGAAAACATTCAGTCGGTCCCAACTTTCAAAATTTACAAGAATGGAAAGAAACTGAAGGAGATTCTTGGGGCCAATGCTGCGGAACTGGAGACATCTGTCCAACAGTACTGCAAAGCATTGCGAGTGGAGTTCTGATTTCCTGAATGGAACGTAGTGTGTTGTACGGACCACAGGAAGTTGAACCCGCATATGAACAACTTAGTGGGAAATGGCATGAACTGCTTTAGTGAGACATAGGATCTAGTATGTGAATAGGGGGCGGGGCATGTTTGCCTAGTTTAGCGAGCAGGTGTAGTTTGACGGTTTACTCTTTTTCTGACCTCATAATTACCTGGCTGCTTTCACGTATTGGAAATTCTCTTTTTTCATTTGGTGTATTTGCTAAGTTGGAATTTTGTTTGCTTTGTATGTTTTTGCTATTTTGGGAAACTGGTAATTTGTGTGCTTTGTGTTTGGTTGCCCTTCCCTGATTTTCTAAGGGAGAGCATCCAGGTGCATTCTATGCGTGTTAATTATAAGGATGTACATGCAATTGCTCGTGTATAGCCGACAGTTCACCTGGAACTTTGGCAAAATTATCGTGGAGCATAATATGTAAACAACCTATCGAGGTAGCTGAAGTGTAATAAACTAATGCATCGGCTGGTCCAGTTTTTTCCGTGTCCTAAAGGTGCACCCGGTGGTCAAATTGTTTTCTTTTAACATGTAAAGATTGTACCAATATTCCAAACCAATATTCTAAAATTTTGTATCTTGCAGTTAATTATTTTACCTATTGCTATTTGAGTTTATTACTCTACTTTGTGCTTTTTTATCCAGAGTTATAGGAAAGTATTATATAAGGTGGCTTATCAAGGGTCAAAGTGGCAAGACATCACGTATTCATGCTAAGAGTCACCTGATTTCTAATCAAAATGAGCAATGACAATTTGTAACCGGGCATTGAAGTATCTTACGTACTTCAGAGCGTTTTTCAGAATTTTGAACTTGCAATTCGGCAGAATGTCTTTTGAGGCTGTCAGCTGTTACTTACCATTGATTCAATTAGATTAGGAGTATTTGCAAGTTTTTAGGTGGCGAATGTTGGCAAATTGTTATCTATGTATTGTAATGAGGGATGGGGAGTTTTTAGTCTAAAATATAACTGGGAGAGGGAAGTGAACGCGCTATTGGCATTGAAAGACGGTAATAAAGCACATGCAAGAAAGTGGGGGAGAAAGGAAAAATCACAGTGCAATAGGTAAATCTTTGAAGCCAGCGTGTTGCAATTCATTTATAAAAGAGTCTTCAAGATTAAATGCTGAATTGATAAAAAAACATAAACTCGGAACAAGGCTGTTAAGTGGAAAATAGATATATTGCCACATTAGGAGCAAATAAGAATGAGACACGTCATATGTCGCAGATTGTAATTTTAAAAGAGATTCAATTTGAAGAAAGTGAACAAGCGAATAGAATAAGCACAGACGCACTCGTGGGAATTAAAGAGAACCCAGAGCATAAATAGATGACTACAATAGCACAAGTGACACAGGCTCCTTTCTTTTAAAACCACGTCTTAAGTAATCAAAATTCAGGCTATTTTAGGCTAAAAAATGTAAATTGAAATTGATCTGTACATCTTAACTATGCCAAGCAGAACCTTCTAGCCAGTTTCCTCAAAACACAAATTTGGGCTCCATACACTACCTGCTGAGGTCAGTCAGCGAGCTCCTTCTCGACACTCTCATCAACAACCACTTTACTTATCACAATAGCTTCTGAAGAAAGAGAAGGCATAACCTTGCGTCCTACTTCCCCTTCATCAAAGGTTGGCTCACTGGTCACATCGTCAGCGTCAGTTTTTGTTTCAATTTTAACTTCCGTTTCAGTCTTAGCTTCAGTTTCAGTTTCCCGAGTACAAACTACTGGGGTTGCTCCAATTGCTTCAACAACCTCAACTCCAATTTCTTCAACAACCTCAACTCCAATTTCTTCAACAACCTCAACTCCAATTTCTTCAACAACCTCAACTCCACTTTCTTCAACTACCTGTATTCCCACGTCAATGGTTTCTGATGGAGAACTGTTCTCTCCATTGACTTCACTGAGCTCGTTGTCAACATTTTCCTTTTCCAAAGAATCTGTGTCTCCATCAGTCACTGTACCTCGAAGATCAAGTGGAGCAGCTTCAAGAGACTCAACATTAGAAGTCTGAAAGTCATCCCAGTCGTCGTCATCATCGACCATCTCACTTTCCACGTGGTTTTTAGTTTGGAAAGAAACTGATGTTCCTGAATCAGGCTCACCTCCTTTGCCTCTCACCTGATTTCCCTGAAACGCGTCCCACTCATCTTCATCCACTGTGAGAAAACCATCAGTTGAACCATTGCTCGCAACACTCTCCACCAGACCAGAAACGATTGGACCAGGAACTGCCTCAGACGGGGGTCCAGCTGCCCTATGGCTTTGAAAAGCATCCCATTCATCATCATCTTCCTCGTCGTCATCCGTCTGATTTTTCAAAGCAACTGGAGGAACCTCTTGTTTTAAAGATGAGGAGCGGGAGGCCTGTGGGGGTGCAAGGAGAGCCACAGGAGGAGGAGGAAGGAGGCCACCTGGCAGTACGATGCCCTTGGTTCCTGGCAAAACTGTTTGCTTCTCAGGAATTGTATTTCCAGCTGAAGCAGCAGTTGGGGGAGGCTCTTCTGTCTGTCCAGAAGTGGAGGCCTTAATAATAGCCTGGAGATGAAAAGATACAGTGTGCACACAACATAATTAACACGTAGCACAGCACATTCAAATTTCAGAGTGACAAAAGTACTGGCGTAGGAAACATACAGAAACAGCAGCTCATCATCATACTGCTATAAGGAATAAAAAGGCACACTATTAGCAAAGCCAGGTGGGAGACTCTGCAGCGTGGTTTCCAACTTTGTCCGACCTCTACGTTTTTCAGATGCACCTTGAAATACATGTGCATAGCAAGTGTGCCTAGAAAGGAAGACCAAACAAAGTAGCCCATCGCTATTATGGTTTCCCTCTAATTCGAGTAAATGTTTTTTTTTTTACCCAAAATCACAAATTTAGTGTTAATAACACTATTTAGTTAAGTGGCTCAGAATGAGCGCTGTGGCTCAAGGAGCCTAGTGGCCGATAATGTGCAAATTGGCAAAACATAATTTAGTGTACTTAATTCTAATAAAATGCTAACGCTACGATTCACTAGCTCTAACAGCGACGGGCAGTGTACTACAATGCCATTTTCATTACATTAAAGATTCATTCCGTCATAACTGAGAAAGACTAGCAGGAGAGAGAACTGACTTTACATTCAGGACCTTAAGGGCCGTTATTCAAAATTGAGATACATTTTCCATACTGAGACCAGAGTTCAAAAGTTAGGAAGGACACCACACAGCTCAATGAAAAAAGGCTCTAACTTCCGTAACGTTATTCATGAGTTTGACGATTAGTTTGAATTCCGGTGTTTTAAGACATGCACCCACATATACAAGCTCATAGCTTTCTCCACCGTCAGATTCCCCTAAACTACACTGCCCATGTAAACAGTGGGCAAGGCAGTGGGCAGTTTTTTTAGTGTTAAATGTTTTTCGGGCAGTCAAAGTACTATTTCTCATCACAGAATTTCCTGATTTTCAATCGTGATATCACAATCGAAAGGCAAGATTGTAACTTCCGATGGCTCCCCTAAAAAAAATCCAATGTTGAAAAAAAGTTAAAGATGTTTGAGTGACCGAAAAATGTCTTACACTAACAGTGATGGGCTTTGTCAAGTAACAGGCGGTTTGGTGTCCATAGTGTACTAGATTACCGAGAGGTGCCAGTCCGTTTGGTAGCAGTAAACACGATAAAGAGTTTTTGAGCTGACAATACAATTATTAAGTACACGTTTTTTTCTTGTGGAAGTAGATTTTGTAGTCTTAGATTCTATTTATTTCAAGTGGGGATTAAAGATCTTTGGCGTGATGAAACAGTCGGAGTTTTCAAGGGCCAATGGAAAAAAAGAGTTTTCAATGGCCATTCAAAGGAACAGAACCTTACTTTTGTTTCACGTTTGTAGCAAAAATATGCTAATGTTTAGTCTTTTGTCTAATGCAAAGGCACTAAAATTTAAATGGCCATGGCTCTGTCGCATCATAACTCAAAAAAAAAAAAAAAAACCAGTAAAAAAATCGCTGATATGATGCTATACCAGCGATACGAACAGAACTGGGTATTAATCGAGTACTGGGGCCTTGCCAACATGCCTAAACTGGATACCAGACCGGACTCGTCAATAAGAAATACCAATCAAGAGAGTGCAAAGAAACTTGAAAAATCCAATTCCAATAAATTAGACCTATAATAATACCCTATCACTATTACCTTTGATTAAGTCCATTCATTTCAAAACTTCAGTAAGAAAAGGCTCAACCTCCTCTATTCCCATAAATTTGTGAAGTGAACAGCAAATCTCAATATCAAGATGCCAAGAACATTGGTAAGGAGCCTCCCATTTCCCAAACTGATCATTACAGGCCTTAGAAAACCACCAAAATAAGAAAAAACAAGGGCTTACCTGCAATTGAATCTTCGACTTAGAAGGAAGAGCCGCAGCCACTGCTTGAAGCTGGGAAGCTGATGATGATGCAAACCGTTGAACAATCCGTACAACAAGACTGATAAGGGCAGAATGGACCTGTGCCTCCTTGACAGCCCCAAACACCACCCTAATTCAGGATATTTTAAAATGCAACTTGCATTGTTGAAGCAAAATCTGTACCCTCGACAGAAGATATGTCTACCACAATCAATTCAATCTCATCACATGTGCCTCTGCAAATCGGATTAACGAAAAAAAACATATCCAAATAGAGAAATAACATCAAAGATGCAGAAATACTCCAATCACCAGTGAGAAGCACAAGTACCTTATACATATACGGACATTCAACTCTCGGTCAACTTTTACGGGGTATACACATCTGCAGTTAACAATGGTTATATTGATGAAAATTTATGGAGGAACACCTGCCTACAATATTTTAAACCGTAAGCGCCCGAAGTAAAAATAATAGTCTAATGGGTAATGCTTCTACACCACGGTCTAACTCGAGGTCACATACACACTCCAAAAGTCAAGCTCCAGCTCCCTTGGAATTGATCCAGCGGTCAGGAAAATAAAGGATTTTCTTGGAGAACAGTTGAGCAAGACAGCTATCAGGATGGAAAAATCCTCTGACATCCATTAGCGTCAATTATGAAGTCCTGGTAAAACCCTCAAGAGATTACAAACCAGTTCTTCTCCTACAACTTCCTGAGTTCTTCAAGAATAGCAACTTACAGATGTAGAAAGAGTCTCCTTTTCATCTCGTGGAGCTGCTGCATATATGGCCGTTGGAAGAAGAACGGCCAGAACTGCTTTCTGCCTTTCTTCTCCTTCCACTAGTGTATGAAGAAGTAGAAATAACTTCAAACTCTCCATCACAATATTTGCTATGACCGCCGTCATTGCTGCCTCCTGGACACTCATTTAAAACAAAAAAATAAAAAAAATGTGTTTGCGTCTGATATTACTCAGGTTTTGCCTTTATGTAAATGGTATCGCATAACTGCCAAGATCACACAACCAAAAACCTCACAATCCAAGGGGTTTTCTTTAAAGTTTTTTTGTTTAGAAGTTCCGCGGGTCACACAATATGCATAACCAAAGCAATAATAACTAGTTACAGTTTTTTAAAACCTCTAAAAATGCTTTAATGAGGCCCTACCAGAATGGCTCACAATTATGCCTCCACATAATGATTCTTTTCAACAGGGACGGAGTAGAAAAGCTTGAAAACAGCGAGGCTTCCCAAAACCAGCATTAATATGACTGCTACAAGCTAATTCCCAACAGATTGGCAAACTGCCTTCTCCCTCGACAAATTGACTACTACCAAGGTCACTTTCATAACATGAAATGTGGCAAAACAGATCTTGCGCCCGGTAGCAACCTTAATTGAACAGCTTTTCTCCCAAAAAAGGAAAGAAAGTTGAAATGTCACCTCCTTGTTGCAAACAAAAATCGACATTGACCAAGTAACTGACCTGACATGCTGAGTATATGAGGCCGCTGATTGCCTCTCCTAATTGCTGCATGCAAAATAAAGCCCAAATTCTAAGGGGATCCATTGGCGCCTTCCCACTAGCTGACTGTAGAAGATTTCGCAAAGTTTGGAGGCTTGCCATTTGTACCTGAAAAACACTCCAAAGAAGAACATTTTGTAAAAAACTGCAAATATCCTGACTTTGACAAGCGACTGAAAACATGAACGAAATGGACTGAAAATGTGACCAGCTCTGCAATGGTGAACTATTGAAAGACAGAATGGAAAATGCTTAACCAAAAATACATAAATCCAAAACAATTTCTGAAACGGTTTTCAGACACAAGGATTCAAAAGTATAAAATCACCATTGAAAGACTTTAGCCTGCCGCCACTGAGGGCAAAGACTCACACAAGTACATATGCGTACAAAGACACAGCATTGAGGAAAAAAAATCATAGGGAAACCATACCAATGGAATTGGAGACAGCAAAGCTGTTCTCAAACATCCGATACACCGCTGCCCTCCCTGTTCATTTAAATGTTCCATCAACGCATCGCCACGTGGTTGTGGTATTGCGGCTGCCATCACATTCATAAGGGTCAGGAGCATTGGAAGTCGCTGAGAAGTTTCTGGATCAGCATCGGCCGCCTCATTTCGACTGTTACGTCGCGACCCGGGTGATGTGATGGAACGCTCTAATGGCCCATCACTTTTTAAAGAATCTGACTGGACCAACCTTCGACGGCCCATAGAAATCTGCCGGTCAAACCGAGGAGATACAACCGAATCCCCATCAAAACTTGTTCTTCGATTCGCATATGAAGCTTGGCGACTTGGGCTCTGACGAGGTGATGGGAGGGCATCAGGCCCAGCAGAGGCATCAGTTTGGCTGGCTCTTCTCAAAGCTCCAGTGATTATTCGATCAGCCATCTGTCCCACACTTTCAATGGCTGATGTAACAATAGCTGCTCTCTGGCCAGACCAGGCCATGTCTTCCACAGCTGCAAACACCGAATGTTTAAAAAAAAACATCAAAGAAATTCAATGAATCTGACATTTGGAACGAACCTGAATGTTTGTAAGGGAAAAAAAAACGAATCTTGCTGTAGTTACTAAAGCATCACAGGATTTGCAAACAAATTACCTTCTCTCACCTAAGATGATAACAAGAGTCTTCACTATCACGCACATAAGTTCTACAGAATTGTTCCATCCCTAGCCTAAAATGATAAGACGGGTTCACAGCATCTTGCACGCAATTCTAAAACTATATTGATGATGATAATGTGAAGTAGAAATAACATAAAAAAGAACACAAACACAAAAAAACGTACATACATGTCACTGTTAACCTTTTATAAAAACCAATATTTCCATTATTACACACATGATGACATAAAAACACCTGACAATTATTTGCTATCTCTAGAACTAACTCTGTCTTGCTCACCTGCACCTCCAGGTGGGCCCACATTCACGAGCTTTGTGGTTAAACCGACTGTTGTGATAAGGATCGGCCCAGAAGTGGGGGCTAGACGAAGAACTTTCAGGGCAGCACAAAGCAGCTGAGGAATCAACACTCCTTCCCACTGCCAGAAAAAACAGACAGCAATTCCATGAGGTATACAAAAAACATATTATGAGAGGCCAGCATGGCTGGTTTTTGTGCTTTTGGTTGTCCAAGAACCTAGTTCTGAGTGGAGTATGCACATGAATAGAGAGATTCAACACTACAAACGCATGCAATCAAATAGGCAAAAGAAGATTAATCTGAGCATTTGGAAAGAACACTTTCCACATTTCTAATAAGAGCCTCTTTATCAGAAAATCACACATGGAGTACAAAAGACAGAATGCCGTAGACAACTCCACATGCAAATGTTTAGGTTTTCTCCAACCTTAACATAACCCTTTCACAACTCGCACGAACTCCTCCACCACGCCCGAGTAAGAGGTCAAAATGGAAAACATGGATTAAAATGGTCTGCAAACTAGACAAGTTCCATTCTTACATAATATTTCAGGATATGATCAATAGTTAATACCTGGCGGTCTAAATGACCGGCAAAGACACCCAATGCGTGCATGACCATCAAGAGCGCAGCTTCATTTTCAGCAGAATGTCCTTTTCCTGAGGTCCCCGTCTCACTGTCCATATCCACCATAGTTCGAAAATTATTAGCAGAATCCTCGAGCTCTGCCGAGGAGCATCGCTGTGAGCTGAAAATTTCAGCTAGCCCTTGGAAAAAACATGCAGGATAGGGAACCATCATATACCTGGCGAGCAACCGATGTAGAGATGCCAAACCAAGCTCGGCAATACCCAGAGTGAGCTCTGAATTTTGATAATAATCTGCAGGGGCTGCTTCCACCACCTGAAAGGCAAGTTTTCATAAGTTAAACATAATGTGACATATTGTGTCCGAAGCTTCAATACCTTAGATTTGGTTTGAAAAAAGGGTGAGACAGCTCAAAACATAATACAGTCGGCTGGTCAAAATCTGATCCAATGAAGCCTCAAATTCTATAATCCTGCATATCTGAACATAAACAATTGGCAAATGGGCAGGATATAGACTTGAACCTGTGCCAAGATGTCCACCACTGCTGTCTGTAGTGTCTGATGTTTAATAACATCAATAGCAAAAAGGACCTGTACAACAGTCACCCAATCAACAGTTTGCAAACATAAATAAACCATTCTTGAACAAGGTTGAATTCCTCAACCTCCAAGAACTTCAACGAGAAAAAAATGTTGAACGTTGATGCTCGACTGACCAGCTTTGACTGGTTTAAGACCTTCAATCCATGGCAACCAAATAAATATTCCTAAACTTGTATTCACGCTAAACCTGTGGGAGAATAGCTGGCTATCTTCACCTGCACAAGTTCAGTGCACAGCTCCACTGAAAGAAAACTGGGTCTGCAGAAGGCCGGTGTGCTGAGACTTTGAAAAGCTCGTAAAGCCACCAGTTTCTCTTCTTCTGGAGACAATCGTCCACTACTCAATTCTTCAACCCGCAAATTATCCCAAGGGTAGCTGCCGGCTGATGCTGCAAATTCCTCCTCAGATTCTGTACTGTCAGATAGTATCAACAGTGCCAAAGCCCAAACTTGGATAAAATCTCTTTCTTCTAAACCACCTTGGCTGTCCAGAACTTCACCGTTGCCGTTCATTGCATGCACATTAGATGAATCCTGTTCTCCAATAGGCCTGGCATCTATTGTGACCGCTTTGAGAATGACAGGCCAAACTCCATCCAGGCTTTGTTGAATCATAGCCATATAAGTGCTAGAGGAATTGCTTGCAAGAGAAGGCTTGTAGGAAGCCTGCCACAAAGAAAGCCTCAGTTAATCTCCTCTGTGTGTATCTCAACCACACAATCCATGGAAAGGACATGGGAAGAAAAAAAGCCACTATTAACTTGGAATAACATTCATCTTCCGCCATCTTACTGGGAACAACTGATGAGACCCTAAGAAAATGTAGACTTCTGAGAGAAAATCAAACATGTGAAATAGAAAATTTTGACAAAAAAAACTGTGAGGAGTTTTCACAGGAAAACAGGAACAAAAAAATCATACGAAAAACATTTGCCTCGGATGATCAGAGTCAAAAGAGCTGAGAAAACCTGAATAGCTCCTGGTTGGCTTCGAGCCACAGCGTAGTCTCGCAATAAACCGACCCAATGTCGCGACAAGTATTTAGAGCTGCCCTGAAGAACTAAATTCAACGATGAATGGTCCATTGACCATCGTCTTTCCGGAAAACCGCCCAATGTATGAACTTCAGGCATCAATGCGAAGCATTTTACTCGTGCATGCGCTGCGAGTAGTTCCACTCTCACCTGTGTGGAAAGCAAGGTACACTTATCTTTCATCAAACAAGTTTAGTTGTTCTCCAGGGGACAGGTTTACCCAAAAGTCAGCAGAGTGGCATAAAGCCGGATGGCAGAAAATAGATCTCATTCCTTAGCTTGTAACATGAATTGCACGATTCTGACATTGACTTCATTATTTTAGTCCCAATCCGAGACTTCCTGTTTACATTAACAATCTCCCGAGTAAACGTAAACGTTTCCGTAAACAAAAAGCTTAGGGCTGTTTAAGACTAGCTTTAGTCAAATTTTACTTCATCGGGGATTAGTTGTCCTAACAGACATTTAAAAAGAGCGCCCATTTAGCAGCGCAAGCGTTAACATGGACTTTTATGGAAACACTTACCTTGCAGCCAACCCATTCCGCATATGAAGAATACTCAAGTTCCTCCCATTGTGATAGAGGCTTGGAGATGAGAGCCACAATACGCTGCAATATTGCCCGTTCTCCTCCAGTGACTCCACTTGTTACTATCTGTACAAGAGTCAATAAACACAATCATCAGTTTGCTTTGCAAGCACCGGATGGATACATACATGCCAGTGTTGAAATACAACCCTGAACATTTTCTAGGCATTTTCTAAGTTCGTTTTTGTTTTGAGACCAGAAAATGAATATCTTGTCACCTTCCTTGAAGAAAAGTTCTGGCACCTTGACACTACAAATACTGGCTGAAACCATATCCAACTTCCAAAGGCACAACTCCTGCCCTTTTACATATTGAGCAATAGGTCGGGAAGATTCACAGCTTGCAGTTGGACAGAATCATGGCAATAGCTGGATATCGAGGCAAATACGGGTTTATTTTTATTCTAATCTGAATGATTGCAGTCAGGTGCGAAGCAATATTCAAAGAAGGTATTACACGGAAAGGAACCAAGGAGACATATGGGGACTATATACAACGCAGTTCAAAAATCATCAGAAAGGCCTTGAAAAAACCTTAAACACTGGACATTCTCTCTGCAGGAAAGAATGTTTTCAGTGCCCTGAACACCAAGTCTGTTTTCTGCAGAAAAGTCAGTCAACATGTGCATCTTTTGGCTCTTTGTTCATCTCCATTAAAAATAACACACGTAACGATGCAAAGAACGGTATCAATACCACTCTTCCTGCAGAACAAATTTATTAAACAAAAACCACTGGTAGTGCAGTGTGGCAAACTGTAACCATCAGCTTTTCAAGCAACATCTCTTAAGACGATCCAACGGTTGTTTGTACTGTAGTCCAGGGAAAAGCAAGCTAAGAGAAACAAACAACAAGAGAAAGCACAAAGGGAATTAACTGTGGAATTAACTGAGACATATGGGTCAGGTTATACCTGTGCTGCCAGTTTGGAACCAGCAATAACCAGCAAAGGGCCAGCGGTAGGCTCAAAAGCTGCTCTTACTGTGGACAACAACTGAGCCTGTACCCAAATCCTTGAGGTTAAGTCAACAAATTATGAAGTCGGATATTATTTCCAAAATGAAAGATGTGCTCATAAATAGGGAAAAGCAGGGTCGTATGTCTAATAGCTCAATGAGCATCCCCATATTGTACCATATTATTCAAACTCAATAAAGAAGCCGGTAACTTCATATTTGCGAGCCAGTAAACGTCCTCAGTCCGCAACCGCAAACTGCATTTTTAAATAAAAGACGTGAAGAAAATTTTGCCTAAAATTGGCCTAGTGTACAAATGCCTCTGCAAATGAACTGTCACTGTGTCGAGAACATGATATGAATTATAAATTTGCCGGCGCCAATGTATAAGTGCGAATAGGCCCAAATGTTTCGTACAAAATGATTAAAACTGGTACAAAACATCTATCACTGAATAATGTGCATTTTGCTAGAGGATTAAGGGCTTTTAACGTGAATATATATGCAACTCTAACAAAAAATAAATGCAAGGAGCTTCTCTAGAGAGATACCCACAATGGGAAAAGAAACTAAACCATAGAAGGTGAGCATAAGCTCGGAACGTGAGTACAACTTTCAGATATAAATGACAGTTGATAACCTTCACACTTTTAACTAAAAAAAACCACAATTCAAAACAATGCAATCCTGTCCTGCTAAAACAGAAACCTTCTGGTTAGACACCTAATGAATTGATGATAGGTGTCTAGCTGTTGCAGAAAAGTGGTGCAGAAAAAGTGGCTGCACCTGATATTGCTCCAACAAAAAGTGGCCTTCATACTCTGGATCCTTCGTGTACCCAAACTGCAAGCCACAAACACCGAGTTCCATACATTTCAAATTTAGGCAGCAACTACAGGCAGCAGGTAACCAACAAAAAAAAACTGTATACACAAAAGTACTGCATCTCTCTGCATTCTCTCATGCGTGTACTTGGAGTGCATCCACTTTCCACCCCTCGAGACCATAAGAAGGAATCAGACCTTAGTCAAAACAGTACTGAGCAAGGAGACGCCCATAGGTCGCACTGTTTCTAAGGTGCCTGTAGCCACCTGCACAATGGAAAACCTTTTCAGTCAAACATGGCAACCTCGAAGTGACTGAAAAGCTCAACAAAACAATGAGTATAAAATCCACAAAAAGGTAATATTCTTTTTATTTCCAAACAAATAACTCGAAGGTTTCCGAGGTGAAAAACACACCTGATATGCTAAAGCCACAAGCTCTGAAAGATGCAGCACAAGCCAATCTCCAACAAGTTCCCCGTTTTCTTCAGAGATTTGCCGTTCCTCGCGGGCCAAAACCAGATCAAAATGTGCAGAATCATCGCCAGTAGCACTAGGCAATCGGCTAAGACACCTGCTTACAATCAATGAAGCAACTTCCATAGTCATTACATAGAGAAACGGTTTTCATCAATTACAACGGCATATGTGTTTTTATGTTTTCTTCCCCCAATTAAACTTGTCTAAGAATGCCTAAATGATGCCTTCCACGCTGCTTTGACAAGCATTGTCAAAACAGACAGATGGGTATGGTTATCCTCGGCTTATTAAGACATTATTGACACATAATTTAAACAACTCTCACCAGGTAACCCACAGGTCGAAAAGGTAATCCTGTTGTTGAAGCCCACTTTGAAATCATTAAATAAATGGCAAAAAAAAGAATTCCTTTTCGAGTTTTCGCTACCTGGACCCACAAAACTCTAGTACTCCCTTCCAGGACACTAAAGCAGCAGCCTTCAAAAAAAGACGCCTGAAAACCCCAGAGGTGTTGATTCTAATTGCGATGAAGGTGCAGGAGATACAGAAAACGCAAAATCCAGAGTTATGGTGGAAGAAAACCTTACTCCGCAGCAAAGAAACGGGTGCGGAAACGTGGTAGCTGATCAGCATCCTTGGCTGAGGCATTTACTTTATTGTTCTCCTCCCCTGGATGGCGATCTCCACCTGACAACCGAGTAGTGTGAGCCACCATTCCTGCTTCATCATCCTCTCCAGGCCCTCCATCCCCAATTCGTCCCCCCACCGCCTGGTATTCCCGATCTTCTCCTGCTTTCTTTGTTGCAGAGGCTGCAAGGACCTACCCTTAAACACATTCCCAAAAACTTCCTTACTTTTCTAAACACATATTCTGACCTAACTCAAGAATGTGTTTGAAACAGTAGCATAAATATGCATAGTTCTTTGTCATTATTACAAAGATTTAATTTTCACTCACCACATTGCGACAAAGACGTAACCATCTGCTAGGATTATGGGGGCAGGCTGCCTCCAGAAGCCTCTCCAATGTGAGGCAAACATCCCGTACGATCCTGTCCAGGAGCAAACAGTTAACCCATCAGCCAGTCATTCTAACTAAATGAGAATGAAGATAACATAATATTGTTAATTTGGTTAAAAAAGTAAAAAGCTTTAAATAAAAAGACTCATTCAGGCTACTGGCTAGATTTCAGCCACATTGATCTTACCGTGAATTTGTTTCGCTGTCCAACATGGCAAACAAATCCTCCTCAATCTGCTCGTCCACCATTGCAGCCTGTAACACAGTACCAACAGAGCTTAAAACGATCATATTTACTTCAATAAAATCCAACAAAAATCGAAAAACAGTACATACAACCTACATACGGGAAGTGACAACGGAATTAAGTCCTCCTCCAAGATTTTCGGAGGGTGACATGTGTGCATGCAAAACTCCAAATGGCAAACTGTCTCAGTGCCAAGCCAATAGGCGCGACTTACAGGATCACGCTCTGACATATGACGTAGAGTAGATACAGCGGCTTGTCGTAAGGAAGGCTGCAAAAATCCAGCCATATATATGTCAAAAATTCTCAGCGAGTATATCTCACATAGTCAGAAGCTAATTGATTTGTATTCTGTGGAGGTGAAGTCTCAATTTAAAGAGAAAAGGTTTAGACGGCAGGGGAGGCCGCAACGGTTTAGGTTTAGGCTTACGTTTTGGTTCTATGTTTAGATGGCTGAAGAAAGTAACATAATCAGCTATGGCCCTTAGTTTAATTTGGGGTTTAGTTGCTTAGTTGGATTAAGTGTAAAAAACATTGATTCTGATACCCTATGAACTGTCTTTAGTTTGAAAGTAAGTGCAGACAGAAATTGTCTTGGTTAATAAAGTCCAATTATTTGAGTACGAAAAAAAAATTGACGCCAAGAACAAACCATAATGATAACGAACCAACGGGAAACGAAATGCATAATCGGATAGTTGACGTTTTCGGATACCCGGGAAAACAAAAGTACCACATACAACCTCCTGTCACACATAATTAAGCTTCCGCCCAACTGGGGGGTAATAGTTGAATTGTCAACAAGATCACACAAATTCTGCCAAGGAACATGACTTAGTGGGAAGACAGTAGTAGGATGCAAATCAACAATTGTGGGCTGACAAACAGCAGAAAACTGACATGTGGCAGACATATATCATAGCTTGTCCCGACAAGGTACAGTATGGTACTGTAACCAATATGAACTCTCCAGACGAGTCAGAACACGACTTGCAGGCACCTAAGATACACAGAAGACCCGGATATGCATGGTGCGCAAGATTTGGGAGATTCAATACCACTCGGAGTGATTTATTTCATTTTGTACTTAACTGATTACAAAATATCTTACGCGTCGGAGAGCTTAATAGAGATGACAAAATTATGTACTGTGACATGTGACAGATTAGTTGTGTTATTCTGATTGGCTGGTAGCACAGTTAGAAGGTGAATATATTCCAGGAATACTTTTTGGTTACTCCAGGTAGTGAGTGTTTTGCATTTAAAGGATATCTAGGCTTTGAATAAGTGTTTCTAGGACTTCAAAGGTGTTTGAAACCCTAATTTTTTTTTTTAATGAAAATTTATGAAGAAAGATATAAATGGTCAAAATTGGTCCTTCAGGCTGTTTTTATTTCCAGTTCGGTATGTTTGCTAATACTCATACTAACTGATGAGTAAATTAGCAGATATAGAAAAAGTTAATTTGAACAGGGTCTTATTTATGTAACTGGACAATCACAATAAGCTGTATCTGACAAAAACACTGATGATGATTTATAAATGTCGCCATTTGATGTACTTTTGACTTGATGTAACTTTCTAATGCACCATCAGAATTACCTGCAGTTCAGAACAGTAAAAAATGAGGACGAGGAGAGTTGAGATCTATGGCGTTAGGTCAATTCCATTGCCTGGATATGGCGGCTGTTGTTTGTGTTCAAAGTAGCCAACTTGGCAGGTAGTCAGGGTACCTCCATTTTATCTATGTTGTAGATATTATGTAGATCTCACTATGTTGTAACTCACCTGTCGAGAGGAGAGAGTTGCTCGCAATGTCTCCACATGCACATGCACTGGAACTGCCTGAGGTGCGAATAGTACCAACTGCTGAGTGTAAAGGACACACCTGTCAAAAATAAGTCGCCAGGCAAAGGAAACGGGGTTTTACTGTGTGGGTCCTTTACATAGAAGGACAACTAAGGATTGGTCTTGATGGACATCAACAAGCTGACATATGGACAGAGAGGGAAATCTTGACTGTATTAGTTACAATTAAACTCAACAACTACAGAGGTGGTACAGAAAATGGATAAGTTGTTCTAGAAAGGTATAAGACATTGACGTTGAAAAAGTCCACAAATGATCATTGCCATCAGAGTCCTATCTTTTGAAATGTGAAATAAGCCACCGAAACAACAATGAAATACAATTGAATGCCCTTCTTGCTCCGGGGACATAACAATTATTTATGAAACCATCTTGTGGCAAATGGAGCGACACGTGGCAGAAACTTAGACGTCTCTGCCACCTTCATAAATCTATTCATCATAAAAAAGAGAGACTCCAGAAAGTACTTGTGTCACGAAATGCTATAGAAGCTATAAAAGCCAGCAACACGATGAATCGCCCATGACAGTCATGTCATCGTTGTAATTCTTATGGACAATTGACTTTTGACATCCTAAAACAATGCCAAGGCAAAGTTGAAAAAAGACAACACCACGCATGGCAGAGAGAACATGTGGGTCCTCATAAATTGTGTTAAAAGTGATGCTCCATCCCCAAAAGAGCTTCTAATACAAAGTCAGCTCGTTCATTATCAGGAGCTGAGTTGGCTATTAAAGAAGCTTTCCTGGTACTTGTTCACAGAGCTACTAAGATTTGTTACATGACGCATCGCTCTACTCCAATACAAAAGCTCAGAAGGCATTTGGATCGGATTATTATCAGTGACGATCTTATGACTCCCAGAAAATGCGCCCTAGTGATGAAATTTGTCACATCTGTGCATCACCCATTAAAAAAGTGGGAGCATTTTCCCTTGCATCTTAAAAAATCATGCAAATCATTGCCAGCTACAATTTCAATGAGCAATAGAAAAGGCCCTTCCAAGAGCTCTAGCACCAAACGCCGATCCCAAACAGTGAAAATCTGCGATAGACATGACAATGAATAGAGACTTACTCAAGTTGTGCAGAAGGCTCCTCAGTAGAGCTGATACCTGAGACAATAGACTGCAGCACGCACCATCCCAATTATTAGGAAACGGACAATTTCCTTTCATGGTAAACCAAAAGAATATGTCAGACAGACGAAAACACGTCTACGAAACTCGGGTTCAGCCATTGCAAACCTGACAGCTCATTGCCTGGTGATGAATTGGCAAGACTTCCAGTATAATTCTAGTCGTCCTAGTAACAAAAAAACCTCTCACTTCGCAATAAAGGAAATCAGACTAAACTTCTTGAAGTGCCTACCTTACAGCGAGAGAAGACAGGACTCCCTGGCACGAGCTCTGGTCCTAAAACAGCCACCATGGCATTAACCAACCGGCCCACACTTTGATGCAGTCCCGGAGTATGATGCTCCTCCGAGAGAAGCATGTCCATAGCCAATGAGAGTGTCGCCTGTAGACCAACAATTAAAAAGAAAACATGGTTTGAAATCAGAAATTGACATTGAAATCCATTTCTCTAATAGATGCTGCTATGTCTGATGGCCATTGACATGAATTACACGGATGGAACTCACTTTCCCAACAAAACTGCGAAGTATATTATGAGGCCTGCACCAAAGACGCATCCTGCACATGCTATTTCTCTGGTGACTTGAAAAACTAAGATTTAAAAACTGTTCGGGTTTTTGGTATAGACAGTGACAATTCAAAAAACTACCTGAACAGAAGACTGTCAGATAGTCCAACGACATCAGAACTGGACTGACAACAGGACCTGAGAAAACTCAGAGGATACATTACCTGTACATGTGGAATATATGATAATCCAGCAGCATCAGCAGTGAGCCAAAGTGCATGAAGGGCCCAAATGTGAAGGCCCTCTGTCGAATCCCTTGCAAGTCGGCAAAGAACCTGAACAGAAGGTGCCACTAGCGTCGAGAGAGCCATGCCTCCCACACTGTCCCTCCCCATCCACCTTTACATGTCAACACTGAAAAAGCACTAAGCCTCTGAGTGTACAGAAATCTGATGGAATTGAAGACAACCTGTATTTTCTGGACAAAGAAATATAGAGACGAAAGTTTGTCAAACTGCAAAGGTCACCTTGGCTAACAAAAACTCAAAGATGGACATTACCTTCTTCGCACACAGCCAAGTGCCAAAGCGATTGCTCCTTTCTGTGAGGCCTCAGTTGTGCTCTCGGCATCTGTAAGCAGAGAGCGAACCTGGCAAACCAGAATTGTGAACCCCAATAAATGTCCCTACCTTGGCACAGCCCCATACAAGATCTAATGCCGAATAAGAACATGGAGAATCATACAACGCAATGTGTCGTGAATAGCCTTAAGACATACATGTAGTGGGGTTATTTTAGTGTTATAAATAACAATTCCAGTCTGAGCGACGTGTACGATTTTCAACCGCTTACCAAGTTAGGGTTCAGGAAAAAAAATGAATATATTGACGCTTTCTCAGTGTTCTCAAGCCAAAAATGTACTGGCACCAAATTAGTGTTATTAACGTTAATAACGAAGCACATAGTAGTGCCCTACCATAGAAGCAAGTGAGAAACAAGGCATTACTGATAAACTTACAAGACGGGCAGCGTAAAGATCATCGCCAAGACGGGCAAGCATGCCCAAAGCTTCAGCAGCAGCTCTTTTGTAAGCTGGAGCAGATGGATCAGCTGCCAGGATTCCCTGTCCAGGAATACACGGGCATTTAAATTTCAAAGGGTGTTGCACTCTAAGAGAACGCCATAATAGAAGTCAGAGATCCTCTTATGTATCGCAATTTGCAGCCGTGAGAAAGTGGACACAACTGCGTGAGGGCTGTCGATAAAACATTACAAAAGATCAGACCAAGGCTAATTGTCAAAAGCAGCAAAGTTAGAAGTTTCGCAGGTTTAATGTGAACTATCTGGATAAGGATAGACACATAACGACGGTCTTAATATACAGATTGAGAATATTCATTAGAGTGGAAAAGATAGGCTAATCAGGCTGCAAGGCAGCCCAAAGGCCAAAATACTTTTTTGCAAATTTAGGCTAGGCAAGGCAAAGAAGCAAACCTGAATAACCATTTGGCACAGTTTCAAGAGTTCTGCAGAAGGCTGGACTTGTTCCTTCACAGCAATACAGTTCTGTCAAAAATCATCAATGGAAAACCACAGGAGGAGTTTCTTAGCTGACTCATGAAATCGTCGTTGACGCGGGTACCAAGTATTCAGAGAAGATCATGGACAGTATCCTTCAAAAAACGGGTCACAAAACTCACCTTGAGACTCCCGACGAGAGCCACACAAACATTTACGGCACTTGCTGCTCTCCACTGCTGCTTTCGTCCTAACTTTAAACAGTTAATGACAACTTCCAGCAACTCACGTTTTCCTGGTTCTGCCTGCAAACCAGACACAGCAGCTTAATTTTCTTCAAATTGGAGAAGCAGTAAACATCAACATCCTAAGCTTAGAAGGTAAGCATTTTCTGATCATTAACTATTTCAAAAAACTGGCATATCATCTCCGCAGACCAACAACTTGCTATTAATCTTTGCAAAGTGACTTTAAAATGTGACTCCAGTCACCAAAAAGGGTTTCGAAAGATAGCGTTTTTAATGACAATCGAGTTGATCGAGTTACCTGCACTGAGTATATCGAGGTGAAGCAGAGAAGCATGGAATCCACCAAAGAGGTGGCCTGTGATATCGGCTGAGAAAGCAAACCACCCCCACCTTGCGAAAACTCTGTGAGCCCCACCCTCTCGCAATCAAAATCAGATGAAGAGAGCAACTTTGAAAACAGAAATTCCCTAAAACCAGAGCAAGCATAAGACGAGGTGATATTCCTGCAGCACACTGACATGTCAACCAACAAACACGTGCTTAACAAACCCATCAACTGACATTACTATCTTTCCGTACTTGGTAAAGGTCATCAAAAAATTGTTTGTTGAGGTACATAAGACGGCTTACTTGAGGAAATCCAGGGACATTGGAATCCCAAACTCGTGGTAAAAGACCGTCCGAACCACCCCTAAATGATCTCAGCTCATCTTCCAGACTGTCTCTGCTCAAGCATAACCCAAACATAACATGGATAAAAAAGAAGGCGTTGGAGATCTCCATTCCCACTCCTACAACTGGCAAATGAACAAATATACCGAAAAAAATCAAAAACATATCAAGCAAAGCCAGAATGAACAATTTGGAATAAAACAAAGAAAGCATGCCTTAAAGCCCTTTCTTTACGAGTGGATAAGGACCCTTCTTAGTAGAGAGACCCTTCTTTACCTGCCAGGTACCCCAGGTCCAAGAGCTGCATCACTGGGATCCAATAGTTGCCTAAGGCAGGAGCTTGGGGGGTACGCACTACCATCCCTACATCAGACCAAACACCTAAAAGTGTTCAATACAATTAAATATGGTTAAATATGGTTAAAAATTACGGTTAAATACTGAGAGCTTCCATTATCTACAGACAACTTTCAGGAGCCACAACAAGCTGCAACTTCAGCGTTAACCAAAGGACAATCTCAGCAGCTCCCTTCCCATTAAAAGACCTCCGTTTATAAAAAACAAAACACCAGTGGCCATGGATCACTTAAAATTGCAGGAGTTCCACTCTCTAAGGTTTGAACAAATGTCGTTGTTTGCCTGAAAGGGGAAATGCAGATGTTGAGAAGGGCCTGATGATCTGACTGGTAGAGCAAAGGGTCACCAAGAGCCAAATATGCCTGTAAAGTATGGATGACAAGGAGCTCAGCTTGGAGCTGGACTGGTGGAGAAGCCTCTTGAAGTGAAGGCGAATTCAAACATGTCAAAACCCTGTCGTATGCCAGCCAGCCATTTTCTTTTAGAGGTTACACTAATGAAAGCTTTTCTTTCTACCAAAAGCAAAGAAAAAAACTATAACATGGTTCCTCACAAACCAAAGTGTACAAAAACAAAGCTCCCCCGATAAATTTCACACAAGTAGGGACGGCAACTCTTACATCAGAAGCAATTATTATTGTCTAAAAACAAGTTTGCTGACTAGGTAGCTGTACTCACCCATTAAGATAGTTAAGAACTGGTGACAGCAGCAGGCCCTCTTTGCTGATTGACATAGAAGGCACCATATAATTTTTAATGAAGGCAGTGAGGGCTTCCATAGCAGCTGACCAGCCACTGTAAGCATCCAAACAAAACAACGGCCCCAAAAAACAAAAACCATAAGAATCTTGCAAGGTATCCTAGAACCAGTAGAATTCAAATTAATATTCAGCCTGGTACAATATTGACACATAGTGAAATATATGCACAAAGATAAAATCGAAGGTTAACACAGAAAAAATGGCGTGCCAACTGACTTCATGACCTTTAGACAAGAGATGGAAAACAGAAGTATACAAAAAAGAAACAGTTCTCACAGACACCTAGGGCAAAAAATCAGCAACAAACCAGGAAGCTTGTCATTATGCTCTTAGTATAATGAATCACTTCCAAAAATATAACATGAAAATAACCGGAACTTAATTGATCTGTTTATAATTCATTTCAATTCACACCTCCACCTCGATATATTTTGGTTACTGGCTACATTGCGGTTAATCAATGTTGCTTTAAGACAGATGGAACCACCAGCCGACCTGATTTCTGAGACCAAGTTCCCAGCTTCAATTTTTTTCAATCGTTCTAAACAGTTTCCGCCAAAGGGAACTGTCCAAAGAGCAATAAACTCAAGCTCGTGTTCCTCCAGTTCCTGCAAAGCATAACCTTCTCCCAAACTTCATTGGCCTATCAAAGGGCTTGAAGTTCCAACATTTGTTCCCTTTGACTCCCTCTCTTTCCCCACTTCTTTCCTCTCTCCAGTCTTTTCATTCTGTTTTCTAGCACTGTATGAAAGCTTCAGAAAGAAAAAAAATCTTAGTGCACTGTCGCACTGTATGAAAGCTTCAGAACTACGGGAAAAAAAAACTTCGGAACTACGGGGGAAACTTAGTGCAAACGCCTTCAGCTGTAGAAGAGAAATCATGTAGAAATTGCAAATGTACACGGCAAAAACTTTTCTACTGGTAACGAGTGAAAATGTACTCCACAAATGGCAATCAAAATTGTAACAGTTTTGCTGATGTAAGATTCACCAATCTTGATCTCAATGGAGTGATTGACAAGAACAAGCCAAGCAAAATCCAATTCTGAAGGATGATATTAACATTTAGCCTTTAGGCTCATGCATAATATAAGAATATAGAACCTCCACACTTACTTCACTTCCAATATATTGCAATGGAAAGGCCCTTGTAGGCTCCAAAATCTGGCTACATAAAGAATACTAATAATAAGTAAGAACAAGAATAAAAAGCTGCAGCTCTTATCTACTTGCCTTCTTTGGCATGGAAGAAACAAATGCTGCAATGAGCATCCATCCAGCCTCTCCTTCTGCTGATGAACCAGCCACTGATTTGCATTCAGGGTGTAAAATCATCTGCTGAGCCAGATCCAAAATCGCCAAAGGAAGCCTGATTGGAGGCCCCAAGGATAACAATGTCATAAAGAAGCATCAGTCTCCCATCTGAACTCTTACGAAGTATTTCCTCTTATCTTTTTAAGGGCCTTTATAAACATTATTAATACATCTCAAGGCAACTCATGAATTGGCCCCCCAAAAAAGCATACATTTCCTGGCTGCCCAAAAACACATATTTCCCAGGGAATTGTAAATAGAAACATCACCTAGAGGGAACTCCAAGAGGCAGTCTGGGTGCAGCCACAAGAAGGGCTGCCAAGAGAGCCGCTTGTCCTTGCAACCCGTCTAAATCCGCCCGTTGCTTTTCTGTCTGCACCATAGATTTCACAATGTCACAAGATAAAGTAAACAAAATCGACGTCTGGAAAACTAAGCATGGTTAGTTCCTGCCCTCACTTAGAATGGTCACTTCCACGTTACATCACAAGTGAACCGGTGAGATGGTTTGCTATAGGCTATCCTAGACATAAACTACCGCCAACCATATTAGGGCAGGATATTTACAATAGTACTGCAACAAAATTACAACTTCCTGAAACACTTGACATTTTGTGAAAGCATGTTGTGCAGAAGTTGAACAGCCAAATTGCCAAAGCACTTGAATTACTTGTTACCAATGTCGAAAGGACAGAAAAGAAAACAAAGCCTTTACAAAGATAACCTCAACAAAATGCCTAGAGTCTCTAGGAGAACATTCTTCAACATTTAATATGAGTGAGAGTCCATAGAGATTGGTGTTCCCAGCCACGATGACTTAAAAACGATGACTTTTGATGAGATTTGACACATTCAAAACTAAACGATTTTCTTTTGAGAATGAAGTACCTTTTCAAAGGCAGCCGCATCCCGATGGGCCCGAAGTGCACAAATTCCACTAGACATAAGGCCATTGGCACAGGAAGGATCAACTTCCGCTAACGCTTTTAACACGAAGGCAGCCTCCACCCTCACCTGGGGGCCCAAACAAAATTTGTAAACGATTTCAATCTGATGGCTAAAACTAGTATTACTCTGGCCCTATCTTGTCTAAAGATCAAACCCACCTGTGATGCACAAGGTTCTCGGAAAAGTGAAAGTGAGAAATGCATGCATACACAAAAACAATCATTCATTCCGTCAGTTACGTTTATTCAAATCAATCGAGCCCTCAACCGCAGCAACATTTAGGCCACATTACTAACATGCAAGCAAATTATTTCATGCACGTTTTTCCAAGAACGTTCATTAACAGGAGAAGGACACATAATATGGCAGTTACTGTTTCTGACGCCATAACACAAATTTTTGCATGAAAAATTGATAGACCACTTGAGAAACCCAGAATATGTCAGTTCACATTCCACTTCCTGCGACAGTTCGTTATAGATCTGCGTTATTGAGTCAAAACAGTCAACAGAATGTGCAGCTGTTTCGCATGAGGTTAGGTGTCCTTACAGCTGCTGAGGAGTGTGTCAAATTTAAAATCAAAACATTGCACAACTCTTCACAAGAAGTAGGAGTGACCTGCATCGCACAACATACGCAGAAGTCTTAAAAATTTCTTCGGTGGATAGTTTTAAACTAAACAAAAATACCAGAACAACATGCCTGCCTCAGCAACCTCATTGTGCATCATTATTCTGCATTCAACCCAGCTTTCACAGTGTATGTTCTCTTTTGACAACACTAAATATGACGGCTACTTTGAAAACAGCTTGTTTGTCACATAACATCTCGCAGGTTAAAGGCGAGAGGACAATCAGCCTAGCAAACACAGTACAACCAAATGGCAAAGATATGGAAGCAGGCCCTGTTTTTTTACTGAATGCAACCAACTGTCCTACAGATACAACGGCATGAAACAAGCTGCCTAATACATAGGGACATAATTACCAAAACAGAAAAATACTCACTTCACCGAGTGTTGTCAGCAGATGTGCTACTATACGGAGTGCAGCAACCAACATGGAAGGACTCGCATCTGGAGCTGACAGCTGCAAATTATACAGCCCGAAACAATTATCACCATTAGAGTTGCCACAAGTCGAATGCATATTTTATCAAGGTTCGCACCAAGTCAAGCCTTTTTTCCAAACCTCAGAAACAATTAATAAGGTACTGCCAGCTCCTCGTTACTCCTGGCATTCATGCAAAAAACATAAAATCTACCGCACATCAAGCCACTATGAAACAAGAGCATTAATAAAACAGCCTTAACCTTATATGGAGTTCCCTGTGATAGACAAACTTCACGCCCAAACACAGGCAGAAAGGAACCAGAGCAACACCTGTACAGTCAAAGGATTGATAAGCTCCTTCTGGGCCGCCTCCCCCATTTGTTCCACAATACCCACCCGTATGATATAAAGGACGCACGCCTAATCCCAGGCACCCTCCTGTTCAAAATTTCAGCCACTGCCTGAATGTTTTTGCTAACCTTTTCGGCTTCTCATTAGAACGATGAACGTGACAATCACATGCTGCATTGACTTAAGAACCTGATGTTAAAGGGAGGTCAAAAACCGTAGTATCATAATTGGATAACAAAAGGAGAAACTAATTTTGGGTCATCCATCGAAATGAATAAATCGCTCACATGAACGGAAAAGTGTGATTTACCAACTCTTAAAAACTGCATAGATGTGCCCACAATTTGGATCACCAAGTAGTAAGATCTTCAGATAAGATCCATTCTAATTGCAGAGAACACCAAGATAAAGCCATGAAACTCTGAACTGATGTTTGCGACCCTGACAAAATGCTCCACTGACCATCCTCATTCAGCACTGCACTGAACCAAAAAATCAAAGTAATTGGGCAGTTCAGTTCAGGTCTGGGCTTTTTGGTCCAAAACTTTAAAGTTCAGTTCAAGTAATGAAGAGGCTACCACAAAAACCTTATGGGCGTATTTGCATATGAGATGTACAGCATCACATCACAAACTTGATGTGGTGAAACTTCAGAAACAGATCGAAGCACTTCCAAAGAACAAGTCAAAGAGAGGGAGGATAAATATACCATTTTCCAACTTGAAACAAACGTAATTGTAACTGTAACATAATTGTTATTTTCTTATGTACATGAACTTTGATTCAACGTTCTCTTCATATTCGATTTTTCACTGTCACTTCACATTCGAAAGCCCCGAAAGCATACAGTTACAGCAACATCATGATACATCAGAATGTTGCCGCAAATTAGAATGTACTGCAACAAACATCAAAGTACCGAATGTTCTTCACAACACAGGAAAGTTGCACATTTAAAACAGCTAAAAAAGTACCCAAATCAATACTGTAAAATGGTTTTCCAGAAGAAACGATTGTTGAAACAATAAATGTTTTGGTCATTCAGTAGTTCACATATTTCTTTTCAGGTACTTGCAATTATTCTTACTAAACCATCTTTAGGCCTCTACAAATGGACACAACACAGGCTCGTCACAATGACTAAAGTACTTAAAACAGCACTTTTCGAGCATTGTCACTGGACATATATTAATAAAAAAGTGAATGGAAGTTGTATAAGACACTTCTGTTGGGATTACGCAGGTCCTGTTCTGGATAACGTCCCACAAACTAACTGAGTCCGAAAACAGCAATGGGACTAAGCATGTCAAGATTGATCCTTATAATTGATGACTCACTGCAAATCAACTGTAAGCTTTATCCACTCCAAGTGCACTCATAAAAGGTTCCACATCAAAACATAACTTATAGGTGCTGAACAATAACTCCATACCTGTGCATGGGTATCCAAGGTTGACTTAGAACTTGGTGTGAGCATGCTGATGACTTGCTGGGCATATGGCGCCAGTTCCATGTCTGTAAGTCTGTATGTAAGTCGCATTCCCTACACAGGCATACAAAGGAAAGAGCAAAGCTCCACCAGTCACTCAATATTGCAGTCAATTTCTGAACAAGAGCAAGTACTGGACAGCAGCAGCAGCCAAGAGCATGCCTTCTAAACAAATGGTAAACAAGACAAGCAAACACATTCAAGCAATGCATGCCTTTCGAGGCTTCAAACGATTCACACATGCTATGAACGAAGCAAGTTTGTACACCAATATTTGCTCCCATTAAAGACCTAATCTTCAGCCAAAAACGCATATGTCTTGCCCATAAGCTTGCAAAGAAGGTCAGTATAAAGATTTTTTTTATCCCATCACAAAATTCAGGCTTAGAAGTTTTGGCATCGAGGCGGAGTGAAACTAAGGTGTGGTGCAAGTACCTGCAAAAAGGCAACCCATGCAACTGCTATGGCCATACGAAGGTCCCGAGTTTTAGGACCGCTGGCTGCATGTCCCAAAAAGACCAGGTTACCTCGTCAGCAAAAAGTATGAGATAAACAATGCATCAAGATCGTAGTGATTCTTCAGAAACAAAGAGCAAAACACAAACACTGCTAATGACAGATCAGAAAGCGTAGGGTCTAAACAGGTATAGGGCTCGAACTTGATACAACAACTGGGAACTCATGTCAAAGTAACACAGGTTTTCACTGGGACTTTTCTATGACACGAAAATGGACTAGATTGTAGCAACAAGGAACTTGATCAGAAACAACTGCTTCAAGCGTGGGTGACTAACTAGTGCATTACCGTTAACATAAACAACACCACCATTTCGATCCCACTTCTTTTTAAAAGTTGTAAATGGAAATTCATTAAAAACCAATTAAAAAATAGTGCACGGCTTAATGACTTCAATGTTTTATGTCATTTTTACTGCTTTAAAATGTAAACACAATTTTTGTAAACAAAAATGTGTAGTGCATAGATCTTGTCCCTTTGAAGTTGTTGCTGGGAAGCAAAGATAACCAGTGTGGACATGGGATGTTCATATACAACGATCATCAGGTGAAGCAATATGTTGTCGACAAAGCAAATTATAGTCAGACATGAGACAGCATAATATAAACAAAAACATGCGCACCTTTTGAAAATGGAGTTATCAAGTATTTCTGTAAGCCTACTTCCATAGGTTTTGGAGGAACTGTCGGGCCCTTGCCTCTGCCTTGAATCTGCACGCCAAGCTCCAGCAGGAAACCAGCAAATCATAAGGAAATGAACAGCAAAAAGATGTCCCCATACTTTACCATGTGCAAAACATTTCTCATTTGGAGCTGGTCCCGCTCAACAAAATCACATCACAATATCGATACTAACTTACATTAATGTAGCCAAACTCAGAGATTAAGAAATGTGGCATATCTAATTGCTTCCAGAACTATTGCATGTTGGCCAAGTAGCCACTCGATAGGCAATAGGATACTCGCCACACAGTATCAAAATATTGGCCGAAGTGACAATTTTCTTTCATTTTTTGCTTAAGCATAATTGACAAACACAACTATGTGCATTCAAAACTGGATTTTTGTCTAGTAAAAATAGCAATAAGTGACTCAGACGAAAAAATATGCAAGTATTAGTAGCTCAAATATGCAACTCTTGTATCCAAACCAAATGGCCGGTTTATGCCTTCTTCAATTAGAGTACAATATTTTTTTAGGAATACGATTTAAACATTCAAACTACGATGTACGTGAAAACCGCTGTATCAAGTACCAGACGTTTGCCCATGTTAAGCTTTCTTGGCCTTTGATAATACATTGACACCAATGTGACATGCTACACCGTGAATGTTATTAGAATGAAGAAATTATGAGCGGTGGGTTTATATTAGTGTTGATAATTCTAATTCAGTTTCAAATGATGTGGCTGATTCTGAACCGTTTAAAGAATTAGCGTAAGGAAAAACAATTAGTGGCATTGATACTATTTTAGGTTCAAGGGGGAAAAGTAGGTGTTAAGGTAAAAACATTAGCGTCATTGATACTATTTTAGGTTTGAAGGGAAAAAATTAGGGGCACAGAAACAGTGTCATCAACGCTAATAACGGCACACAGTGTACATTGACTAATGCATTTATGCCAGTGCTGATAACAGACTGAATTTGGTGTAAGAAAGTCATAAAATTATCCGACCTGAGCTTGTGGATTAAGGCCGAGGGCAATCAGCGCCCCTAAAGCTGAAGCAAAACTATCTCGAACAGATTGAGTTAAGTCGTCCAAGGCCTGCATTCAATGTTCCCACAAGAATGTCAACACGCACAGTCAATACGGGCTACGAATTTACATGCAACACTCATGTTGAAATGGTACCAACGGAGCATCCTTACAACTTCATTCAGCAATCAATTTTATATTTTTTTCAGCAAACTGACCCCTTACCTTGACGCACAGGGATGCCAGTGGTTCCAATCCGCCTCCGGCAAGGCCAGGGCCTCCTGAGACAGCCGTCGCTCGTAAGCAATCAGCCCCAACAGCTCGGACTAACGGGGAACGATCAGATACCCCGTAACGCATCACAATCTTTACAGCCTCTCCATGAGCAGCAACAGAGCCACCACCTTGCATGCCCTCTACTGCATCCTGAAGAAGCTGCATCGCTGCTAATCGGATCCCAACCTACAGCCAGACACGGCACAGTTTCGCTCAAATACTTGACTTTGGTGGGAAACAGCACAGCTGCGAACCACCATAAAATAACGACACCCATGGCTCTTCAACAGATCAATAATCAGGTGCACTTTTGATATCCTTTTGCCACAAGCCAGTTAATGCTTAACATAACCGCACAAAAAAGCAAGAACTTGTTGGAGCATACAGCCTGTTTACTTTTCTGCAACTGGGCCCAAGAGTACTACAAGTCTCTCTGGGAACTAGTAACAGAAAGACAGCTGCACCATCCTCAAAATGCCGAAACTCTTCCCTGATGGTTCACTCAAGGTCATACAAGGACACATTTTTTGCTGCTATAGGTACAATTCAGCTTTCTATATTTGTATTGACCCGTCCAAATTTGTCTTTTGCCAGAAAACCTGAAGAACAGTAAATGTTTGCAAAAAATGCGATTTTTGGCTTCTCAGAGGTTACTCAAGAGTCTAATAAGCCCACAGTTTGTGCAGCAAAAATGCAGAAACAAGTCTCTTGGACAGATCAGTAAGAAACAGACTGATCCATTAAGATATTTAATGCAGACAGAAAATTACCTCAGATGAGCGAATCAACTTGCCAACTATGTTAACAGTCTCTGAAAAGCCAGACATTATTTTCTGCCCATGGTGCCGAGAAAGTGCCCCCAGACATTGAGCTATACCTGCCAGAAGAGAATACGAATTTCAGTAAAAAAAAAACTCAATAACATTCATCGCTATGCCTAACAATAAGTTTGACTATTAAACTTGAAGACATTCTCAGTCCCACTCCTTCAAAAATTAAAATGTGAGAGTTATAAGCTGAAAAACTTACCGATTATAGCAGGAGGTTTGAGACCCTTCTCGGAAAATTGGCCCTGTAAGCTGCTGACTCTTGAATAAATAGATATCATATCACCAAGTTGGATAAATCGCACCATAGCGGATGCGCTCAGTCTCCTTATGGGTGGTGGAGCCCCCAAGATCAAGAGAGATTGCAGAGTATCTTCGCATCTTCTTTGCAAAGCAAGCAAAGACTCCTGCTAATGTCATGCATAAAATTAGTCAAACTTGAAACACTAACGCAGAACGGAAGCATAGGGACTTGAAGATTTGCAAGAAACTGAAACCTGCTTATAAATCAATGAAGATAATTTTTATTTTTTTCTCGTCTTATCTTCATTTCTGGTGCGAGTAAGCATTACGGAGAAATGTCAACTGGCGTAAAATCACAGATCAATAACCACAGCTAATGATGAAAAAATTCACATAGATAATGAGCTTGCGCAGCCAGTAAACTTCTTCAAATCCTCTAAAGTCCATGGAGAAAAAGAGGATTTTTTTGAAAACCGTCAACGTCTGAAAATTTCATAGAAGCCCATGCAATGAGAAAACATCAAATCATCTCCTATTTTCTTACTCCGTTTTCTTACCTTTGGTTCATTCTCAATTGTTACAAGTAACTTGGTCAGAATATCAAAACAAGCAAGAGGGTCCGGTGTATTTTGAGAAGCAGTATGCACTATCAGTTGCAGTTCTGATGTAAGAGCTCCAAGTTTCGGAATCTCTTCTTCTAAAGCCATATTTCCACTTCTCTTCTTCTCAGGCCTCGCTGGTGTCCGGTCTCAAGGCATTTCTCAATGAAGAACGCGGAGGGGAAAAAAAATATGGAACTAAAAGACGAATACGATTCGATCTCTTGGAAAAAATGTAAGATAGCACCGTTTCAGTCTTCCACTAAGAAAGCAGAGATCAGAATCACCGACAGGCAGTAAAATGTAGACTGTAGAGAGAGTCTGGGCAGAGAACTGAAATAATAAGCTATTGCTGATTTTAAATTTGTCTGATCTTCATCAAAGTTCACTTGCTGACTTCAGGGATGGGAGTCCACCCGTCACCATACCGTCTGAGGAAATGCGGTACATGCAATCACAATTGTAAAGTGCATGCAAACTGGCCTTAACACAATTATATAAAAGTCATCAAATTTGGCAGGTCAGACCGTCAGACCGTCAGAGGCAATTCCGTGACTCGTCAATCGTATCCGTTCTCCAATCTAACCGCTCATTTCACCTGCACTAAATGTCGCACTAAACTAGTTTCAGTGTTCGATAAAGTAAAGCGCGAACGTGAAAGTGTTGTCGGACGAAGGTCATGAAACTTATAGGCGTTGAAGGAAAAGCATTCCTGACACGAATTAAGATACTGTACAGTACTGTAGTCTATATATGGTTGCCATGTGTACAACCCCAAGAGGAAAAGGCCGTACTAGCGTACACTTCAGGACTCAAGTTCTGAGGCGTGTCCAGAAGTCTGTGTCCGTACTGACGGCCGCTAACACCAGCTCTGGTAACGCGCGAAGACACCACCAACGATGAGAAGTGCAGGTACAGGTAGCTTCTAATAGGTTTGATGACGTGGCATTGCCTTGCGTGGAGGAACTGAACCGACTAAATTGGTGACAAGGCGCCATTTTGATTTTGTGAGAATAGCAAACCAGCGACCAAACCATTTACCATTGTCACGGACGACAGCAGGCATAGTGTGCAGGAACCAACAAATAAAAAGTGCGTACTCATATAAAATAGGATGTAATTAGAATAAAATAAAGGCGAGTATATGCCACGTAGGAAGCTATACCGTACTGAAAGTGTATGTACTATTCAGTATCCACTCATTTGTTTCCACTCCACGCACGAGGGTGTTATCGGCCGTCAGTACGAACGGGGTTCGGTAGACACTCGTGACGCATTAAAGTGTCCATTTTCGTACGAACTTTTTCTGTGGGGTGCCCACAGCATTTTGGGGTGTTTTGTGTTTTAGCAACTTCCTTTACCATACAGCTGCATTCTGTGAAAACCGTACACACTGACGGAAACGTGCTGAAGGTCTACGAAACTGCTGAGACGCAGTTCAGTTCGCCTTGATTAACGGAACTACGGCCATGTGAGCAGGCTTCGCAGCTTGTTATCTGCCACGGTCCAACATCTGCATGTGATGAATCTCTACACTGCTGACATTTCCGGGGAGAATTTTAGTATTTTACAATATGTGATAATCGCTAGCATGTCAACATGATGTGGGAGTTAAAAACAGAGTGAAATACCAAAACAGTAGAATACCTTTACAAATTCCTTTGCTGATTGTAGGAGAAAATGTGCACTAGAAGAGGACTACTAGTATTATAAGACGGTCGCTTTATCTAGCAGGTGAAGTCCATTTCTCTTCTTAAAGTACAAGCTGGAATAGTCCTTCAACATTGTTAGGAGGAGACTTCTGGCTAGTTATTTAATAAAGTTCAGAAGAGTTTATGTCATTTGGTGACAACATTGTTGTAAGCAATTCATCATGGCTGCGTTTGGAGGGCCGAGGACTCCAGCACCTGCACCTCCAGAGAAAGGGGTGTTTCCGCTAGACCACTTCAATGAATGTCGACCGGTGTGTAATTATTTTCTCGTAAAAAGCAACTAGACTTATATTTACATGTTTGTGTACTTCGCGTGCACAATCTATGTACCATAGGCGTATGTGTGTGGGTGTGTGTGTGTGTGTGTGTGAGGGGGAGAGAGAGAGAGAGAGAGAGAGAGAGAGAAAATGAGTAGCTAGTGACGGTGTACATTGGGAAGAAACTCGATAGCCTAGGTTAATGATTACAATCCACCAACCTTATTCAAGTATGGTTGAGTAAATTAGCAGCAAATGCATCCCAAGTTTCATCATCTTGTGACCTCCTTGCTCTACAAGATTTTGGTCTTTGCTCCATCAATGTCTCATAATGCATGTGCAACTTTTGACTGGGGGTAAAATTTCTTTGTATATTCCATTGTGTTTGTAGTCTGGAGAAGTATGGCCTATGGAATCAAACGAATTTGTAAACATGGTTCTCTAGATTTGCAAATTGGAATGTGATCTTGCCAACATTAAATGATACCTTCCTCTGAAAGGTTGTTGTAACTTTTCTGGTAATGTACTTTTTGTGCAGTTATTCAAAAGTAGAGCAAATTGTGCAAGCTTGTTTGAAAAAACTTGGTTGTGTTTTTCCCTAGGGCCACTTGTTTTTGTCCTGAAGGTGGCAGTTGATCAAGGTTAGACATTTGTTGGTGTTGGACACGGACAATGCAGAAATTACCACTGTTAAAGTACGACTTCTATGATGGGTCATAACGGGGTACAGATTATGGTGAAATATATGGAGTGCCTCAAGGAAAATAATAACCGTGGGGAATACTGTCGGGAAATCTCTAAAGAATACTTACAATGCCGCATGGACAGGTGAGCCTTTTTTTCCTTTTTGGTCTCCTACATGCACTACATCTGTACATTTACACATTATTTCATGTCTCACTTCCTATGATGTAGCTTTGCTTGCAGCCCCTTCCTAGTCTTTCGTGGCTTTCATAATTGCAGCTAGAGTGTGCCTGAAGATACAGTTTGGGCTGAAGTATTTAGTGAATTGGCCAACTACATGGAGACCTGTGAGCATGAAGACCGATGCTGCAACAATGGTTATGCCCCTTCCACACTTTGGCCGATTTTTTGGGCAGGTGGTCCATTGTAGTGGATGTAATGTGATACCTGCAGTTTCAAGCCGCGTAAACTTGATTCTACTCTGTTGCTCAGAGAAACATTGATGAATAGCAGAAAGGCATCTGCTTGACAAGCTCCTCCTTTGAGAATATGTGATGAAAAGTGTCACTACTTTTTTGCTTACCTTTTGAAAACCTTGCTAACCAGATCTCTTTCACTGAAACCATATCTCTTTCACTGACACCAGGTCTCTTTCTCTTTTGTGCAAACCTGATGTATTGCCAGGAACTTGATGGCGAGGCAAAAGCTTTCAGAGCTCGGCTTTTCAGAGGAAGAAGACAAGCCTTCTCATGCGATGGATACTGCTAGTCCTAATGAAGCAGAAAAGACAAAAACTGGTTTTCTGGCAGGCTTGCCACAGCAAACAGGAAGAGAAAATAAATAGATCATAAACACACAGGCCTAAATTTCTGGTCTTTTTGTATTAGAATGGAAAGTAATTTCTTTGTTTGGGCTGTTTGTTGACTAGATCCAACTGTAGAGGTCCCAATGGTCAAACAGCAGTTTTTTCCTTGTATGTAGAAAGCAAGAAATTCTTGAGGGTTTTTTTTTTCGTTTCATTTACTTACCAGTCCTGTTTTTCCTTTTGTTTCTTTAAAACCTTGGTATAGATTGAGTCATAGTAGTTTAGACAAACTTTCAATGCCGATATCTTGACTTCTAATAAATGAGGCTGATGTCCAGCTCAGTTCAACAGCTACAGTCGTGTGACATCACTCTGAAATGCATAACTCTTGCTGACATCTTTTGAACTATACATCATTTCATGCCTTTTTTATTTTGCCTCCTGAAATTTTTTGTCAATGTATGTGGCATTGAATCCCTGTGTGAATCATAGAACAAAGTGTACAAACCGTACATACTTCAATTTGTCCTGTTGAACCTTTAAGTACGTACAGTACAAGTATGTACTCTTTTTAGTCAAAATACTAATTTTGGCACGAATGCATTTACTTAACTGTTTCTGATCAGCATGGCTCATCTGTCCGCCAGAAACTCACCAGAATTATAGCATTTTTTATTTGTTTTTTTTTTAGAAGTCCAGACCGTTTCTCTAACCAAAACGGACGTCACATAGAAAGGCTGTAGCACATGTGAGCTGTGGGACATATGGTAGGGCCACATGGGCGCTGGTTTTCTAGAATGCAAGCTAGTTCGGAGTACAAACTGTTCGTACTCAACCAATAATTCGTACTGAGTACATACAGTTCTATCACATTTTTGCTCTATGGAATAAGTAGCTTTGTTTGACAACTATGTGCAATATCAATCACTTGTGGACACTTTCCTTGCACAAATATTTTATGGCATCTCAAACTGGAATGAGTCTGGGAGTTACTAAGTATAGATTGTGGTTTTGACTTTCTTATAAGTCTTGGTAGTTAGCTCTTGCAGTGTCATCTTCAATAGTGTGGTCAGTGTCGTTTCATGTCGACATATTTGAAGATCGTCAAATATTCTATGCCATGAGTCGTTATCAGTTTCGAATGACGTGGGCTGGTTTTTAAACCTTGTAAGCATAAGCGTCAAAGAGAAATGAAACATTGTTGACGCTATTTTTTTGCTCAGAGGGCAGAAAAGACGGGCACCGAGTTAGTATTATTGACGTTAAGGACAATTTACGGTTCGCCATTGCCATATTAAATGTGGAGAAACTTCATTCGAGGAATTTTCCATGCTTAACTTGGTAGTTTTGTGTAATGAGTAAATTATTGTTGTAATTTTTGTTAATGCACATTCACAGTTGTCTTTACAGTTTATTGTTACTTCCACGGTTGACCAGTTGCCAAAATAAATCCTCTGGACGTTTGACGTTAGATATTTGGAGCAGAATTTTGTGGACAAAGGAGTCAGGCCAGGTACTGACTTGTTTACTGCAATATGGAACAACAAAAAAGTGGTCGCACAGTTTCAGAAAAGAAAGAATATCCAAAGCTTGACAAGGATTGTCTCAGCCATTTTAAAAGAAAATTATGGATGCACCTTTCAGTCTCCCTTTTTTCTACCGCTGACTCTGCTTTATCATTCTCTTTTTGGCTTTCGATGTCACTCTGTAGGCAACATGTGTACTAAGGCGTGTTGTTGTCTTGTTATCCCTTTTAGTTAAAGTATATGGTTTCTTCAGAGCTCTAGCTTCATGTTAACGGAAGAAACTGACTTTCTAGCATTACATACTCCACACTTCCCATCATTATTATAGTTAATACCACTAATTTGCGAGCATGATATTTGACCCAAAATCCTCAACCAGTGCTAATATAACTCATTATCTCTAGTGTAAAGCGTAGTTATCGTCACGAACGCCATCATAAAAATAATGTCATTGCTCAGTGTCTTTTGCTATTGTTTTAGGGTTTCCATCTGTGCATCATTTTGTATATCTTGGCAAATGGAAAACAAGGCAACTTAAATGCAAAAAGTGAAGAGAGATCAAACACTTAGTAGTTAAGAATCGTAAAGATTTTTTTCTTCACATGGGAGGTAGCAGAAGAAGGATTTCAACAGCAAAGACTACAATTCTACATATAACCAGACACAACAAATATAAACAACAATGGACTGATCCATTACGAAATATTCATTTGAACAAAATGTCTCACGAGAAGATCGTGAAACCCTAAAAACCCTAATAATAAAATAGGTTCTACCGGGATTTAAACCCAGGTCACTGGATTCAAAGTCCAGAGTGCTAACCACTACACCATAGAACCGAAGTTGAATACTATTTGTCTTATAATTTATTTATATTATAATATTTTTATCCCTTATTATTATTGATTTTTTTGTTTTCTTGCGAAGGCTCGTACACCGAAAATCGCTATTAGTGATTGTCGGTGAAAGCGTTAACGGGAAAGATTTCGCAACTCTCGACGGAAATTCCAGTATTCGATAGACGATCCCTCGCGGGCCGCATCACAGTGCGTATTTAGACGCTTCAACTGACTCGCTCTCCATGTGTTGAAATTTGCTTTACCCTAAGTCCCTCACTACGGACGGCTAAGATGAGCTACCTAGCGATATCGACAGTCTACACGCTCTCTAATTCCGTTGACGTGAATCATACACGGGGGCAAGCTTACGCGGCGACAATCTACGCCGTAGACGAATCCCCTTATTCAAACGGGTTCGCTGGAAGTCTTTGTTATCTTAACCGTCAGATTCGTCAGATTCGTCAGATTCTTAACTGAATTCAGTTCCAGATGCCGTTCGATGACCGTTTTATAGAGTGAACGAGAACTGTACGGCGAAATTATTCAGTGGGCGGCTGAGATTTTCAGGCTGTAATAGCCTCCAGTCGGACGATGAAATTTGGCGATGATGGTGTACACAACACGCCAGAGTACATTTGTTATCATTTAGTCATTTACGATGTTTACAGTGTGAACTTTACACAATGCGACGTTCGGGAACTGTTCGCAAAAGGACTCACTATTTGGAGATCTCGTGATTACCAAGACACTCCTTGGACTGGAGAAAGGTATGCCTGTTTTGGCGCGAAAAAGGCAACACCGTTCTAGAAATGTCAAACATAAAAGAAGAATAGGTAGTGTAAAGCTGTCCTAAATAACTTTAGAGGTGAAAATAATCCTTGACAATCTGCGGTTTTATCTCAAAGTGTTATTCTTGAGTGTGGCTTTTAGGCAGGGTTTAGAAAGTAGTATGCTAAGGTTAGAAAAGATCACAGTAAGTACTTGTATATTAAAATGCAATGCCGCCACTACTACTAAACAAATGTTAAGAAGGAATAGTACAAACACAAAAATAATTCTTGACATCAATTCACGTATAAGTTTTGCTGAATAAGCTGTCCTCACAGTGTGAATACTCTTAATGTAAATCCTTTTGTTTCCTCTTTATTTGACATGTAGATTTCGCCCAACTTTCTACAGTTGTCTCAAATTCACAATTGTTTAACTTTTCCACAGAGTGTCAACCGAAACGCCTGTAAATTGTTAATAAACGCTGTGAAAAAAAACACAGGTATGGAATACACATCAAATACAATACCCTGGCATAGAATACTCAGGTAATACAACTCAGGTACTACAATACACAGGCAATATGGTACACAAGTACAAGAATATACGGGCCTACAATCCACATGTAGAATAACAAATGTTACAATACGCAGAAAACACAATACAGGTAATATAATACAGAAGGTATAATATTTCATAAACAACAAGGAATACCGAAGGAGGGAGAAGGGTTCAAGCCTTCAAAGTCATTGAAAAGCATTGATAACAAGTGATAATTAGACGAAGACCAGCCTTTGAATTATACACAAATACGAAACAGAAGAACATTAACAGATTATCAATGTTAAAGACATAAACCAAAGAGTAATCCATACTTCGAGCTAATTATCTGTAATGGATACAATACGCTTACTGGTTCAGCAGAACATACTAAATGCGCATACAAGATAAAATGTTGTGATTGGTTCCTACCCATAAGAATGTGAGGAATTCCATCATGGACCTCCTCAATAGAGCCGATCCTGTCACAACCCTCATACTAACCATAATAAATGACCCTTCCTAGATACAGTTTATCGCCTATGTACAACCAACTGCATCTACTACAACAACTGAGTAATAAACTCTAAATGTTGTCATTACTCACATACCCGAGCAGACTAAGAAGCAGAGAAGTACTGACAACATCCATGCCAGCCCTCGATCCTATTGGTTGACCCACTCCTTCAATAAAAATATCGTCCATTCTTGCTTGTGGCTGACCAGAAGCAAGAGCTTCATAACCATCCGGTAGGAAGGCTTCCTTCAAAAGTTCGACTAATGTCTCTCTCCTTCCTTCTGTTACCTCTCCCCCTGAAAACAACGAAGCCATTTGAGCTCCTCCAGCAAGGAGCATCTGTATTGACGGCTGTTGCCTCGATAATTCTACCAATCGAACCTGAACAATTTCACAAACGGAAAATCTAATGTCAATAAACCTTGTATGTGATTCAAGTATTATACTATACGAATGGTTATTATGTTACTAAGTTATAATTAGAAACCTTTAACTTCATAAGTACCCGGTATTTTCCTCCAGTAACAGAGCTATACATTTCTTCACATCGAGGCACAGAACTTTACACTACGCATTATCTATTGTGATAAGATATTAGCAATATAACATATTTGCAACACAAAAACTCCTAAAGCATCTCCTTAACTACATGCTGATAAAAAGGAAAGGAAAAGAAACAAAGTAAAAAATGCAAAAACGAGAACTCACTGGCTCGTCTGCTGCAATCCCAGCTTTCTGTTTTGCAATGGCTATGGCTCGTGGCATCCCTCCAACGGCGTCTACAAGACGTCGCTGCGCTGCCGCTATTCCTGTCCAGACTCGCCCCTGAGCATACTCTTCCATTTGATCGACCTGAAAGAAACCGGCATATACAATATTTTACAGTAAGGAAAATGAAAAACGTAGCCAGATACAACGTAATACAAACATAATCTATTGCATTAAACAATGAATAGGATGTATATAAACAGATATCAACAATCCAATGCTGACTTCCTCGCCAGCCATAGATGTAATTGGTTTACAAAGAAAACAATCAAGGAACAAGAGGGACGATAAGGTAAATGAAGCTAAAACTAAGAACTAATATACTTCTGCATTAATCAATCATCCATACCACAAGCAAAAGACAATGTCATACTGGCTTTAACCTCCTGTCGGTGCCTTCCAATAACCCAACTACCACTATGATGGTGAAAGATGGTAGACTTACTTCCATAGATCGAGACTCTGCTGCTTTGTTTCTAAAGGATTGGTAGGCCTTTTGAGCTCCCTTGGCGAAATACTCTTCTTCTTCAGGACTGACGAACACCAATCATCAAAATATTTCTGTCAGTTCCTTGTACTTCACTCGTCAGCATAAAAGATTAACTGATTATTCCATCGTACAGAATACAAAAAATATCTCTCGCCGAAACATCTCAAGATCAGAGTTGAACTAATTCAGCAGATCTTCATGTCTCCATACACTATTTCACACCAAAGGAGCCACATCACTGCAACCCCAGTGGAAAAAGTGCCACTCCTCACTCTTCACTCCTACGTTCCTCTCACCTTCTTCATGCTACTCCTTCACACTCATTCCACTCACACCAATCAATCATTCGTTTTCACCCTCTCACCTGAATGGTCGTTGGTCTGCATCAACCTCTGCAAATCTTCCCCTTGAAATTATCTCCTTGCTGAAGCCCACACGCTGGTAGAGCTCTCCCAGATTGAATTTTCCTGTAACAAAAAAAAAAACAAAAGACAAAGACGACCTCCATTAAAAAGTCTAAACCTGGATCACAATTTAAACAGCCAGGTTCTGTAACATATTGCATATTCATTTACCATTCAATTGAACGTTCCCAAATATGGTTTTAGTAACTCAGTTTAACAGAGCTGCTTCTACCACAATAGCCAGACATGATGTCCCCAGCAAAGCTTTCTATTTCCAAGTTACTAATGTGATGCCTTATTCTCAACCAAATACAAGCAAAAAGGCCCCTGTTTGATAGTGATGCGTGTAAGAGATTGTGAAAAGGAATCCCCAACATACAAGATGAGGGTTGAAATGAAATTTTTGCATTCGTTTTAGCAATAAGATTCGTCACAGCCTGGGGCACTCTAATGTTTGGCGACATAAAAATTCATACTACACAGCTAAAAAAAAAAGGAGATGGGTGGCTAGCTAGTTAGAGAGCAATGGTATTGGAAGACTAACATGCAAAGGCAGGGGCAGTCACAAGTATAAGAGGCTTTAAGAAACGATAAACACAAAGTTAACATCAACCTCCTTTCAACAACCTCAGCATTCGTTTAAACAATTGTTTATTTTGCCCTTTTCGCCCGGCAACAGCATGAGCGAGCCCACCCTCCTTCCTCCTCTTTCTTAAGACTGCCAGGTATGACCTGTACTGATATGTAATTCCTATTTTGATGCGAGAGGATTTCAGAGATAAGCTAAAAACCGGAACCCTTTTAAAGTTAAACACAATCATGGTCTCTATGCCCAGAAGATTCACAAATCATGCGAGTTTTTAAAAAAAATTGGAGCACCACCTGTTTCAAAAGTAGTGTGCAAATTAGACCAATTTCCTTAATACACTGGACAAACAGTGGACAACAGGTTTTGAATTACTGGTATTATTAATCGTGTGTATACCAGGAGCTTCACTAGTGAATTTTTAACGTTGTAATCACTCAAGTGTACTTAACTATTAAAAAAATATCCTTGTCCATATCCATACGTTCCCATTTACAATTGAAACACTGAGGTCCAGCCATCTTATTACCACTATGATACATCAGAGAATCTACCAGCCGGGACTGTTCCGTAGATTGCAAAAATAGTCTTACTGTATGTATTAATAGAAAAATATAACAAGGCTCAGAAGTGGGAATGTTTTTTGGATGTATTAAAACGAAGAAAAACCACTTCTAATCCAATTAAATGCATAGTAGAGTGAGCAGCACTAAGCATTTCCAGGGGACTAGTCATCACTGGAAATTGAATTTGGTTATCAATCCAATGTCCAGAACCATTTTCAGAGAGTATGATTTATATGTACATTGTCGGTACCAAGAAACTATTGAAGCATCAAATGAATTGTTCAGTATATCGACTACTAAAGCAGGAGAATTCTGAGATAACTGCGATAAGAACCACATCATTAATGTTCAGGACCATTCCCTCAATACCATGCCAATGTAAAGTCTACCAGGAAGGGCCGTATCCCATGTGATGGGAAGGCCAGATTTTTACTGGGAAATCATTACTTTATTATAAACCAATTAATGTAGGCAGCAAAATTGTAAGTTTCATACTTGAGAATACAGTTTATATGCAACAACTGCTTAAAGTCCACGACTCAATTTGACGGGAAATTAGTGAAATCACAAATAATTGCACAATTTTTTTGAATATCCTACAAAATTGTTCACAGGAAACCCCCAAAACATCTATTACATGCCCTTGTGTTCACGGTATGGTTTTACACCGCTAATAGTCAGATTTTGAAAGTATATACAAAACAAAACATATATTAACTAAAAACTTTACCCGCCTGTCTATTATTATCCCTGCCAGGCTCCGACTGCCTTTGAGATGCCTTTGATATGAAATAGTATCCAAATAAAGTTACATCTGATACTAAATATGAACATGTGAGACCCACCAGTCCTACAGCTTCCATGTGGCTTCCCATCACATGAACTGAGGCTCTAAGTGTCATTTCAGACAATGTACACCATTTTTCAATCCCAAACATATAAAAATGGTTGTTTCTCACCTGTCACAACGCCAATTGAGCCTGTAAGAGTAAGTTCCTCAGCAACTATAACAGGGGCAGCCATGGCCATGTAGTATCCTCCACTTGCCGCCACATCGGCCATGGATGCGACAACTGTCTTCACCTTCGCCAGCTCTCTAATCTCATGCCACATCCTGCAATCCAGTTAACATTTCTCCTTACCTTTCAGATCTCTGAAAACTTCTAGGTACTCTTTTATACATATTATTTTCTGTCATCTTCCTTTCGCAGAGTTTCTTGTTTGTTTGATCGTGTGAGAACATTTTTCACTTTAGTTTTGCCTTTTTCTTTTCCTTCACACACTCAGATGGTTTACCATTCAGCTACTTAATAAAGCTTATTATCTATACAAAAAACCGTAATTAAGGCTGGCAATGATCAATGTTCCAGCATGTAGGATTTTCAGAAGCTTCAAATTTATATTAAGATAAATCGTAGAATCCTCAAAAAAGGACAATGCATTGAGCCAGAAAACACAACGAACTTACAAATCTGAACCGAGAGCATCACCTCCTGGGCTGTCAATTCGAAGCACCACAGCCTTTATATGTTTAGCACCTGCAAACCACCAGGCCATATAAACTACGAATTTCAGGAAGTCTGTTAAGACCAGAACCTGTTCTGTTAAGGTCATGTCAACTAAATGCCATATAAACAAAACATACATTAAGTACATGTTTTTACCAAAATGGCTGCCCAGAACATATGTAACAATGGTTTTCCTTCATTAGACTATGCAAAATTACAGGGGGGAAAGACCACAGCAACACGGATAGGCGAAATTTCTCGGGATGGTTGAAAGAAAGTAATCACACATTTGACATATCGAATTTTGGAAATAATGTCCTCGCTTTTGATACCCGAAGCTGTTCCCCTAGAACGCCCTCGAGAAATCCCACCTACTGCGCGAATAACTGCAATACGGTCACCTTTTCCTCCAATTCCAAGAGTCCACTCACGCACCCTTGAGTACTTCCTGTGACTCCAAGGAAATGAAGGCAGCCAATATCAGCCCACCATCCTTGAGCTTGTCTGAAGAACATCTTTCTCAACCACTTAGACTCTGTTCTTCACTTGAGAATTTGCTCAACATATTCAAATCTCTCCACTGTCCATAAAATCTTGAGCAAGAACCAGTTTGAGCCATGATCCTATGAACTACATTCTCAGACTCACTATGTCTGAAAACCAAGTAAAATAACTGGTTTCTAGAGTACAAGGGATTAACACGGGATATAAACCAGAGCAGAACTAAATGCAGATAATTCGAGGAAACTATACATATACTAATTGTGGACTGGTAATCAAACCGTGATTACAAACATGCCGACACAACCGCCGTACCCGTGGTGAAATATGTAGACAAACATGCTTTAAAGATAACATGTTTGATTGATTTTTGACATCCCATGCATGTAGCCGACACCTTAAAATGGGATGAGATCCACCTTACTGATGAAAAGACAAACATCAACATGAGACTTCTCCCAGCTGCTGCATTCCATAATGTAGTCATCCTAATGGACTCACCTATTGTCCACAGTCCTCAATGGTTTGTCCTTGGGCAACTCAAGCCTCTTCTTCAAAAGTTCCTCGACCTGCAACAGGACTCAACCTCCTCAAGGCATTGTTCAGAATAACTTCCGGCCCTACATCACAACAACCTTTTCCCCATGTTGTCCCAAGTCTTTTCTAGGCAAAATATTGCGCCAACAACACTTGAAACATGTACCCTGTAGCTGCTAACAGCACTCACAGGAAACATTTAATCTTGACAAAATTCAAAACCATAGCGAGAAATGATTCACCTCACTCTCGTACAAAATATCTGTCGTCCATCCACCCTCTTTCAACTTCTCCATCTCTACAACTCCCTCATCAAGCAGAGCTTCCACCTCTGCAATAGTCTTCCCTGGAAAGCAAAAACATCAAAATATCACTCTTCCATATTTAATCTGTCCCAAACTAGGACTTCAAAGTGCTTTATGGACATTTCCCAGAATCCACCCAAACGACACCCTTTTGACAAGGATAAACACTATAGACCTGCCAAGAAAAATTTGTATAACTGGTGGATTGGTACTTTTAAGTTACAACAATTTTAACGTCAAGTTTACAGCTAAGACTACCTGATCTGACAGAAAGACTACCCTCCTGCCCCACCCTTTTAACAAGAAAAATAAAGGAGCTGGACAAATGGTAAAGGTTGTCCCAGATGTTAGTAGAAAGGACAAAGGAGTACCTCTTGCAGCGGCAACTCCAGATACCCATTTTGCATAAATATCATCGAGCAGGGCAGTCAGCATTTCCCGATTGGGCTCTGACATGTCTTTCCTTGCGAGCTGATCTCCGGCACTTTTGTACTTCCCAATCCTCTGAATTTGAGGCTGTACACCAGCCTTCTCAAGAACGCCTGCCAAAGGGAAATAACACCGCTCATGGTTTATAAGAGCGAATTAAGGAATTACTAAGGAATAAAGAAATTATTAGTATAAATGCGAAGTTAGAATGTATAATACTAATCTAGTGTCGGGAAAAGTGGCTGATTGTAGTCCACTCCCTTTTTGGACAGAAAAGGTCACGATCAAATTAGTTTTATTGATTCTAAAGAGATGGCCAGTCAAGAGGAGGTCTCTGTGGATCTTTTCGACAAATTCCCGTGATAACTATTCACATGCCATTGTTTTCGCATGTGTTTTCTAGCAGCTTTCATACAAACTATATAAACAGCGTCACAAGCGCCCGGTTGCCTGCACTCCAACATGCATTCACATTGAAGGAAATTAGCTACAATTAAGATGAAACGGATTGTGGGAAACAATCACGGGAGACAATAATGGAGACTTACCACCAAGGAATTGCCCAGACACAGCCAAACCACGAAGGGATATGTAGGCTCCTGGAGGTGTATATATTTCTGAACAGCTTGAGGCAAGATAGTACTCCTTCTCCCCTCCAACAGACATGTACGCCAATGTAGGCTTTCCTGATACCCATGACCAAATGTAGACAGGCAATGCTACACTCAGAAAAGGAGACCATAACAGTTGAAAAAAAACTCAGGAAAAGATTTAAATTACTACAAACTAGACACGATGAGGAAAGAGGGCTCAAAACGTCAGAAGCTTACAAAAGTTCAGGATTGAGGGAGAAGACAAACAATAACATAAAAAGGTGGGAAAGGATTTAGCTGGGTGGGACAAGAAAAGGGAAGCATCAAAAGCAAAAGAAAAAAAAAAGCGAAAGCTTTGGAGAGGGAAAAAAAAAGGCATACACAATCAGCTCTAAGGAAAGCCCTTCGGAAAGCAATCGCCAGAAACAGAAATTCAAGAAAAAACAGAATCCTATTTTAATACAAAAAGCAGGTGTACACAAATGCGTAAAACAAGCTCACCAGATTGCTTAAAAAGCTCAATGTGACGTTTGATTTCTTCAACTTTGCCCCATCCACAAGCTAGCGGCTCCACTTTAAGGACCAGACCACTAATGCGAGGATCACTTGCTGCTTTCCTCAAATTCTCTGAGATTTGAGGTAACGAAAGGACAGTGGAAAAACGAGAACCGAGCTGCTCACTTATCTGCCAAGCCTCCTCATGAGCACTTGAACCATATAAGAAAGCAAGCTACAAACAACCAACCACCAGTATTCCTTCTTCAAAATGCCCTTCACTTTCCAAATGATACATAACTTTTCTCAATTGGATGAAAGGAAAAACTAAATTTCGTTTTACATACAAAGTTTTAAACCAGCTCATGGGCAACAAAGAATGAACAATTTCACTACCATTTCAAACACCCAGTAACTTGATAAACTGGGTACATTGACATGAGAAGAGAACACAATAAAAAGAAGAGAAGAACACTCACAGAACCGGAGAGACGAATAGTGAGCAAACTTCCTTTCTTCACTCGCTGCCATGGCAACGCTGTCAGCATCCGCAACTTCACCAAAAATTGCATCCATGAACTCAATTGGGGCAATTTCAACTCTCCAAGAGGAAGAGTCTCAGCAGTTGCACCACCATTGCCGGTTTTCCCCTCTGTTTCAGAACTGCTTGCCTTTGCCTCTCCACCAACTTCCTCATCTGCTACAGCAGTGTTAGATTCTAAAGAAGGAGATGATGACATGCATCTAACCAACGAAGAGTTTTTCCTGTCAACTTGAAGAGAACATGACTGATAATTTTGTGAAACCTTCAACTGCGTTCCTGAAAAAGTACAGAACTGCCCTTGGAATGTGGATAGCAGAAGCGGGTGTTGTGAATTTGCAAGACAAGCTGAAGCTGATCGGCCAAGACTGCTTGTGACCTAAAATGGAACCAAGCCCCTTCCACCAACACCCCCCCCTCTTGACCTTCACTCAGCAGAGTATTCAATTTCGGCAGATAATTAAGTTCGAAACTAAGTTAAAACACGAAATTGCAACAGAGCCACGCTACCAAGTGTGATACCTTACAGAAGTGTATCATTTCCCAAGGTTAACAATATTTAAATTCGTCCACGTAGAGTACAGAAGGCTATTGATTATTCAACAAAGCATAATCAATCTTGCCATCAACGAATTTCATGGCCACGAGTGATTTCTTGCAAGTGAGCTTCTGTCACAAATGTGACTAATAAAAAAAAACAGAAGTATGACGCATTTCAAGGAAATGGCTCATCAAGCAAAAACCATCTCATGTCAACAGAGTCTCCACAAGTTTATCAAAATTAGAGAAATCCACACAGCAAAGACCACATCCTTCTCCCGTTCCACTCATTTCCCGCCTCTCTCTCTCGCAATTTCTATCTCCCCCGCCTCCCCCACTCTTTCTCTCTCTCTCTCTCGATTTGCTTTCCTATCTCCTCTCATCAAATTTTCCTCCACCTTCCAGCAAACCCCGGCCGCCATGGATACACGCCACGCACCATGAAGCTTGCCCTCTGGTAGTGAAGGAAAGAAGTAGAAATATGAGAAGCCGCCATGGGAGGAGATCGAAGCGACATGGTTCCGGAGGAAGCAGCGACAGCCATGGCTGCCGACCGCAAAAAGCAGCTAAGAGACGCCGTGAGGAGTCTTCACTTACAACCTTTCCACAAAAAATATCTCCAAGTTCTTTAACAAGAAGAAATGGCTTTGTTTTATTTATTTATTGTTTCCCCGGGCTCGAGGAATTGAAAGACATTCTTTCTGATTGTTTCCTTTCATAGAAAACAAAGGAAGAGTACACCACGTGGCAGGCAGAGCGGGAGGCGAAACGACCGCGGTTCGGCGAGGAGAGGCCATCGTTACGCCACGTGAGTGTATTCGAAGGTACACTCCCAAAAGTTGGAACTTTGGAAGCCAGAATGGAAGATTTGGGCCATAGATCAACTGTGCGAAAAATCGTACGAGGGCTATATCTCGCAAGCCCGTATTAGATCTGTATTAAACGTGTCCCGCGCGTATAGTATGGCTATCATAAGAGGCTAAACCTTGAATCGTTATTAAAGTATAGAAATTATTAGTGTAAAGAAAAAATTAGCATCATTCATTCTAATTTAGTGCCAAGAGACGTGGCATATTATGGTCCACGTCCTTAAATAGTGTAATTTATTATGTTTAAGTTATCAATGTCAAAATTTTGGGGTGCCGATATAGAGTACATAAGGCTAATAACGACTCACCGTGTAACGGATATAGCGTTCGCACGGGTTTCCGCACTTTTCATCTACGATCTGGCCATCTGACGTATGCACCTGCTTCCGAAGTATCGAATGCACAGAAAGTCGACCACATGCGACGTCATGTGGTAGAAAAAGAAAACGCCTCGGTGGTTCACCACAATGGCGTAGCGTACACCGCGGCCATTATTCGAGCATGGCGCCTTTCCAGACACTCTCGGTGAACATGAGTCGCTTACTAAATCAATTAATCCACATGTGTGATTTACGAGCAAACTTTGGACCAAAAACGCCAAACGGGCCAAGTACACAGTACTGTACTGAACTGTACTGTACTGTACTGTAGAAGCGGCTGAGCAGTGAGCACCCCAAGTTCCTTCAGGGAGTGTATGTGCCCATGGGCTTGAGGGTATTTTACTATTTTTCTGTCGTTGTCATCAAAAGCTAGAATGTTGCAACGAGAAAATCCTGTGAAAGAACGAGTCAAAACCGAAGTACGATTTACGTCATCCTGTACCCTAGTATGTAATTCAGTTTGGTGAATTCTCTTAATCGACCCATGGCCACGTCATGCCAACTTCATAAATAATTAAATCCCATGTCGTACGAAATCAAGTGTCAGAAACGAAGTATGGTATACGTCGTTCTGTACCCTAATGTGTACTTCAGTTTGGCGACTTCCCTTATTCGACCTATGGCCACGTCATGCCAACTCATCTTCAATTCAAACGTCAACCGATTTAAAGCAAAATGACACCAGAGTTAAAAATAGGAAAACTATTCGCAAGTGTCAAATGACTTAAACATTTCTGCACGAGGGAGAACTATACGTTTTTTTTTTTTTTGCCCGTCGCGCATATGTAAGTCAAAAAATGCATGCAGCTTTGCAAGAGTTTACGCCATAGTTCAAAAGTAGGCGTTTTTATGGTAGGCCTTTGGTAGGCGCCTTCATCGTAAGTTGAGTTATGGGCTTTTCATGTGATCTTCTTTGACCCATACTTTGATCAGCGACTGTCCGATTTTCCGAATCTGTGTTAATAAAAATGTTTGGTCCGAATGTTTTAATTGGTCCGAATAGGTCCGAATACAATATGGGTCTTAAGGTCATATTGTATGTTTTGCATACAATAGGCATATTGTATGGGCCTACTTTCACCTACTGTTGAACTATGGCTTACACCGTCGTCGCCCCTCCCCCTCCTCCCAATACATCTCCCGAACTCCCTCTTGGAATGAGACACGAAAATTTTGGTATGACGTGGACGAGCTATGGAAAATACAAGTTTTGACTATCTTTGCGCGTATTTCTGTGACAGTTCGAGAGAGAAAAGACAAAAAAAGGAAATAGGAAAGCCAGAGAGAAAATTCTTGAATTAGTGACGTTGACAGTGTCATAAATTTGAATGATGTCCACAATGTCACAAAAAACCAAGCGTCTAAAACGTCACAAAAAAACATGATATGTAGGATGTAAAGTTGATATTGTAAAGTATCTCGAAGTATTGTCATGTTTCTCGATTTAAAGTGGCGAGTTTTGTTTTTGGACGTCGAGACACCCGCGAACCTATAGCGGAGAATCTTCGCTACATAAAAAAAGTTTGCTCGTTTCCGAATGTAAGTCGGTTTTGAAGAAAAATATCCAAAATCACACAAAGCTCGTCTCTTAACATGTTTACATAAGAAAGGGGCCCTCACTATTGAAATGGCTAACAATGTGATTTTCGTGATCAAGGTGTCACTATTACATCGAACGTCATAAAAATGTCGTCGATTATGAATCCTTCCTACGGTTTTTTATCACGAAGACACATTTTAAGGTACCCCGCTAATACCTAATGAATACAAATGCATTATACAATCGGCGCCATACTCAGCTTATTACGTTGGTCGGGACAACAAGTTGCTTACATATTGAGCGAGAAATTTGGATGGGACTACACACATGTGTGATTTATGTTACGATACTAGCCTACAACATAATCATTGGCGTCATTTAATGGTTACCGCTACAAAAGGAAGAAGCATTTCAAGTCCATTGGTTGATGTTGGGGGGGGTCACGAAGGCAATATTTACTTATATAAATAAAGACAACGTGGCTATAACCCACCTCCAAAAGGGTTAGAGGAGGCAAAGCAAGGGACAACGTATTACTGTATGCAAAAAAAAAATCGTATTAATGGATCCACTCGTAATACATTGTCAACAAATTGTGGTTTGTTTAAAGTGAAACAAAATAAATTTTGTCAGCTAAACTCGTACAATTTCACCTTAAAAGGAACAGGTGGGTCAACGGATAATGATTGCATCGAACTAAATGTTAAGAGGTTGGGCGACAAGAGAGAGATTATCGCGTCAAAGAAAATATGGCCTAGATAAACCAAGGTGATATCTACCAACGTATGTCGAACTAAATGTTAAGAGGTTGGGCGACAAGAGAGAGATTATCGCGTCAAAGAAAATATGGCCTAGATAAACCAAGGTGATATCTACCAACGTATGTAACGATTAAGGTAATAATTATTTTACAGTATAATAATATTTGTTTTACCTACCAAAGTTTTATTAAGTTGCTTAGTGTTTGTACAATTATTTATATAAACAAATATTTTTTTTAACCACTTTTATTGTTAGCGTTTGCAACAACTACTAAGAAATTGGTCTAAGCCATTAGGCATTTTTGCCTCCAATTGAACACAAACTTTTAAAATAAAATTCATCGGAAAAAATGTGTTTGGATGTACTAAAGGCAAATCAATTGAATGTATTCCACCATTTTACATTATCTATTATTTTATGAGTTTAGTATCGTTGGGTCAATGTGCAAGAATCCAAAACTTCCATCGAAAATAAAACGTGATGACAATAACAAAAAACATTATTCGATTTCTATCTTCAAACATCCATTTTGGGAAAGTTTTACGCCACATTGTTAGTTAGTGGATTCGACGTTATTTTGTGGAAAAACAAACTAAAAAAAAATCGAGTGTCAATCAATATAATTTTTGGTATAACAATATCCACACTCTTGAATTTCCAGATAAAATAAATTTTGTTGAGAGTGTGGTTTTTTCTCTTATGTGTATAAATTTTGAATTATATGTTGAGGTGAAAAAAAGGTAAGGGTTTGAGAATACTGCTCAAAATATGAAATTTTTTAAATGCGTCGCATGAGAACGTGTTTTTCGACATTAAAAAACAATTAGTTTTTTCAATTTAAATATGTAACTAATTAGAAATATGTTTTAGTAGGAAAAATATGAAAGTTGGTGTTGATTTGAAGGCAGGAGGGTGCAATTAAGTTCATAAACATGTTTGAATTTAAATTTTATATCAGCGGAGTTAATTTAGTAAACAAAAAGTATAATCGAGATGTACAACATTTTAGTTCGTGATAATAACAATGCAACACATGGAAAAAAAATGCATTCATATTTCACTTCCTAGATCGTTAGGTTGAATGTGAAATTAGTACATGTTTTTACCACATTACTGTTTCATAATGCCGATTACTAAATTTTTTTCGGTTACCGTTGGCGACAGGTTAAGTGGGGGGCTTGGGCAAAATAATAAAGAGAATCACATCGAGTGATATGATATCTTGTTGCAATTTGTTTACAATTGTGTTTCAAATTGGATCATAAATTTATAAGTTTGAATTACGCGGCAAAAGAAAACTATAAGTTTGGGTTACAATGTAATTCACCATGTTTATGTTGTATATCTATTATCGTTAGTCATACACAATTTGTCCATAATTCGTTGTAATCACTGTTGTTGAAGCCAACAAAAAAAAAAGTATGCTCAACACGCAAATGTACGAACTTTATTCGCCAGTTTAAAGGGAAAAGAAAGAAACACTATTAATAATGGTTTTTTTATTTTGGATGGTGATATGTTTCAGAGGTGTCATCGAAAAAAGTATAAATTTTAATTGTTTTTGTCGCTCCAGTGAAGCTTAACTAGTTTATTGACTTTATGCAACCTTTGTTTTACGTTTTATAAAAATACATTGCGATATTGATTTTTTTTAGACTTTAGTGTACATGTTGTAACCTTTTTTGTGTATCTATTGTGAGCAAAATCATGCTCATTTTCTACCATATTTAAATAACGGGGTTTCATGCGCCCGTAATATTCGCGATAAAATTATAAAAGAGTTATATATAGTGTTGTGTATCGACAGGGTTTTGTCGATAATCAATATGTACCTTTCTTTTGGCTTGCAGAGAATCGATATATTGGCACGATATATCGACACCGGTGTTATTGCCGGTAAAAAACCGATAATAATGGTATTTCATCGCAATAACACCAGTATCGATAACTATCGGCGATAATTGTACCATTCTTACCCTATAATTGTACGGCTTATTCTATCGTTTTGAACCGTAGTTATTCCGTTACATAGAGTACGGAACATGTTATTACACGTGGCATGTAACGCTATATACAATGATAAATACAATACAATATATTATAAAATACTATTATATTGCGTAGTTTTTTGTTTTTACTTATCGTCGTTAAAAATATTGTTGGTCTCGGAGCGATATATCGGGACCCGTGACAATTCCAGAGCTGATAATTATCGGTATCGATGCTATCGCGATAAATTTCTTGCCGATACACAACACTAGTACTTCTTTTTTATAATACACGTATTCATTTACATATGAAATTTACGAAAGTTGAAGTTTGATAAAAATGCACACCAAAATTGCACAGATTGCGTTTCAATTATTAATCTCATTTTTTGAATATACGGAGGTTAAAGATTACGTACATCTGAACCGCCGACTATCAAATTGACGGATCTTGCTTATCTTACCCAAATAGAGTGTAGTAACAAATTTGTAATTTGAAGCTCACTTTTGGTCAGTGTTAAAGCCGTATATACGGTGACGTGAGGGTCGCTAGTCCGCCCATTGTGGTGCAAAGATAATCTCTACCCTAACGTCAATAAGGTAAAAAACGCTCAATAACGTCAAATGCGTATAGAGTAACGGTGTGTGCTCATGTGTTTTAGTAAGGGCTTTTTCTCGTCGTTTTCACAGAAAATGGGACTTGCAACGAGAATATCTTATGTCGTGCGAAAAATAGGCAAGAACCAAAGGACTGTTGAAATAAGTAGTTTTTGTATTTTCTAGTTTAAAATAAATTAGCGGAAACATATATAAGAAATGATGGTAGCCTGCCTCCATCTCTTCTCTCTTTCCCCCATACTTGTTGTAGTCACTGAAGGAGAGAAAGAGCGATGGAGCCATGGCTACCTCAGCTCCATAGGAAGGACTAAAGAGTGACTTAAGTCACTCTCAACAAAAGCTTGAGTCCGACATGACTCGAACCCCCGACCGGTAGAGCGCGGCGTAGCCGTTAGCTCTAAACAGTCTGTCGTAGAAGTCCGTTAGATAATATAGGGTTTCATTCATATATAAACTATTGTATAGTACCGAAATGATCTAACTGGAATATGAAACGAAACGAACATAGAACTTGTTAAGGTTTAGTGCGAACGTCATTTCGCATGAAACAAATGAAACAGACACTTTGAACGGTCGACATTTAATGTCGAATTTAATCTGACAGCGCACATCGTCGCCGAGATCGCGGAATGGTCACTTTGGATTTTATGGACGTGGCATGACGTGGCGCCGCGTGGAAGGATGACATTCGGTCGCGGGAATTCCGGAGGAAATACGCACAAGTGGAAAAATGACACGCGTCCACTCAAGAGCCTTGTCGTACACCGGTCGTACAGAAAGTACATCGGCCATAGTACCTTTCTGTACTTTACAGTAATACGATTGGTTTGTACTTTAGTAGATAGGGGTTGTGAGAGGGATTTAGGACTTAGGAAATATTTGGTAGATAGACACCTCTCTCTAAGAGAGCTTTGTATAAATTGGCATTTTTGCCGGCTCAAAACTTATCGCCTGGTTGGTCGTTTTCAGTGATTCTTTTTGCTACGGACTCAGGGGAGTCCAGGCTACACAGGGGTGCAGTCAAATTGTCAGTTTGCCTTATTGGGCAGAAATGGTCGTGGCTTAAAGTGGGTTAGCTAAATACTATCTAGAGGCTTCCTGTATTCTGTAGTCCAATGGAGGACACAGAATTGCAAGGACATTTTACGTCATCTTGGAACTTGGATGGTACGTCAATTTGGCGTTATTATCATCCCGACCCATTTCCATGTCATGCCAACTCATCTTCATACTAATAATACCCTATTGACGAATAGCAAAACGGTATTGCATGTGTAAATTGTCTTCAAAAAGTTTTGAACGAGGGAGAATACAAGCAATTTTTTTCCTTGCTCGTCTCGCGCATGTACGTACGAAAATGACAAGCACGTACGGAAAAAAAATCGTGGGGGTCTCGGACCTCCACTTTCATTCATGGGTCCTTTGCAAAAGTTTACATCGTCCACGTCTCTCTCTATCTTTCTCACTCCAGGGCTCCTCTTTCTTTCTTCTTTAAATGAAATGCAACAATAATAATATTAAATGAAAGATATATATATATATATATATATATATATATATATATTGAAAAGAATTAATTATTATTCACTTCTTAATTTAGACTCTAGAGTGAAGAGAGAGAGAGGGAGTCACCATGGCTGCCCCCAAATTCAGAAAGAAACAAGCATACAGGCAAACAGATTGATAGATTACCAGAATGTTGCCCTATGCAGGATTTGAGCCTTAGTCTACAAAGTATTATTTAGACATACGCCTTAACCATTTAGGCGTTAACGCAACAATACATTTATGTGGTTCGGTAAGTAATTAAAGTCTGACAAAAAACGTCACTTTCACTTAAACATACCAAAATTGACGAAACGACATCTCTAATCAAACGACGCTATCAAACGCGAATCTAACCGTGTAAAATACATTATCGGACGGACGTCGTCGCCCCCGCCAAACGCGAATGAATCTTCGGCGGCTTTCGGACATAGCGGCGTGCTGTGCCACGTGGCGCCACATCATTGGACGCTGGAAAGGATAGGAGGAGGAACGGTGGCTCCCAAGTTGACAAGTGTCAACTAGAAGGCCATGTTGTACAATGGCCGTAAAAGAAGTAAAATCGGCCACGGTACCTTCTTGTACTATACACTCTTTTGATTGGCCTAGGGTAGAGTAGTAGGTAGTTGTGAGTAGGAGTTAAGGGACTTAGCGTGTTTGAGGCGCCTCTTTCGAAATGACCTTTTGTATTTATAGACCATCTTTGGCCAGCCATAACATCTGGCATCATCTGGCAGCCCAGGGGAGCAAATTCAGTGATTATTTGTGCGTTTGACTCAAGGGAGTCTTGTCCTCACAAAGCTGAGGTTGGTCTGATTTTTTGTGTGCCTGGTGAGAAAGTGGAAAGGGCAAATATTATCCTAGAGGCTTTGCATAGGCTTCTCATTATGTGGGACAATGGAGACCACAGAATTTAAATATACATACATATATATATATATATATATATATATATATATATGGTATTAGTTTGATGACATATTGAATGATTAAAGATAAGAAAAATAAATCGGGAAGCCATGGCGGAAAATCTACGTACTGATGACGTCACAAGGTAGCATGACTTCGCTATGTCACAAAATCCTAAACACTTGCAATATCACAAATTTCTCGACGTCTACAACTGTCGCCGTTTTTGTAGACATCACCAATTTTAGGAAGTTTCGTAGTCGTCTACATTTCATTTCGCACTATGTCGCACATTTTGTAAACGTCTATAACTGTCACATATTTGAAGTAATAAAGGTGCAAGTAGCGATTGACATAGGGTATGTCCCCATGTAATAGGTACTTTGATAAAATATTTTGGATTGTAGTTGGATTCTCCGTACTACTTTGAACAGTGTCCCTATGTGCGAAAAATGAAATCGAAACTTTGAAATGTGACGGTTGTAGACGTAGGTACAACTTGTGATGATTGAAGTAGACTATAAAACTTCCGACGATTAGTGACGTCAACAAAAACAACGACACTGGTAGACGTCTAGATTTTTGTGAAATTGTAGATGTTTAGGGTTTAGTGACATTGTGACGTCATGCTCACTTGTGACAATGTCAACGTCACTGATTCAATAACTTTCCGCCATGGTTTCCCGATGTCGTTTTTTCTATTTTTTTCACTCGATTTGCCATTAAAAAAAAACTTAAAAATTGTCAAAAATAATATTTTTAAAATATCTTTCATTTTATACCAATATTGTCGTGTCTCATTCTAAATAATGTGAGATAAAAGCGATAGTGTGAGAGGGAGAGGGGAGAGGCGACGACGGCGCAAAATTTTTCAAAGGACCCCATGAATAAAAATGGAGGTTTGAGACCCTTGCAGTTTTTTTTCGTACATGCGTGTGACGGGCACGGAGAAAAATAGAGAGGACTCTCCCTCGTCCTAAAATTTTCCCACTCTTTTAGCGCGTGCGTGGGCATTTTTCATTGCTGTTTGGGCGGTACTTTAACTAAAACCACCCCCTCGAGGTGATTTTGGATGAAGGTTTTTTTTGGGTTGGATACTCTTGCCCGGGGGTCGAAAAGGGGAAAACGCCAAAATGCGTTCACATGACGACAAACACGACGGACATCCAAAGTATGAATTGATGTTCACTCGATTTTGGTAAAAATGATTTTCTCATACGACTAAAGTTTTTGTCAAAGTTCCCTAAATTTTAGGGCAAAAAGACATAGAAAAGTGGTTACTTTAAAGGAAAACTTTATTACAGAAAGTGCGATGGAAAAACCATCAAAGTACAAAGGGGGTAAAATTAGAAGAAAATATAACATTTAAAGACAACAAGAGCCAACAGTTACTAAAGCAAAGCAAAACAAACAAATGAGGAAAATAAAAGCAAATTAGCTAACTAGCAATACTAAATAAAAAACCAAAGATGACTAGACAAAAAGAAAAACCCACTCTGTATGATGCCCCACAACCATAACAAACTAAATTCCACACCCACGAAGATCGTGGATGTGGACTAAATCCCGTGGAGGAAGATCTAGGAGGCCCCGCCTATCATCCGCCACCGTGCTTTAACGGAGAAGGGCCGCAACTTGCCCTCGTTGAAGGGCAACTGATACAGGCTGACGGTAAAAAGCAACGAGGAGGCTTGGGGGTGGACTTCATAGACCCCTGGATTCAAAAGCTCTCTTAGCACAGTTGCGAAGAAAATCATCAAAATTCTTGTCCAAGGAACGAAAAATCTCTGCTGCAAAACGGACAAACACGTCCGTTGATGGGACAAATTGGTCCGCCGGCCTCGGTGAGCGTAATCCGTTTCCTTAAAAGCCGCTGCGTCCCGAGCCGCCACGCCCGTATTCATTGCCGCGCGAGAAGAAATGTGGGTCCCAGTCGGATTAGTAAGGACCACATCACCCAAGGTCCGCCCAGTCCCGTGGAGGAAAACCAAGTCAACCCGAGGACTTCAGAGACCACCAGATTGGGAACGACGAGGTAAGATATGAGAAACCTCCCGTTTCACAGTGTAGTATGCTTCGACACCAATCGTAGCAATCGCATCACGAACCAAATCATGCGCGACAGTGCGTTCACCCCCTCGCGAGCAACGAAGTAAAAGGATGCCGCCGGAGTCAATAAGCTGGTTGCAAACAGAGTTAGGACGTCGAAGAAGCGGAGGGTGAGGCAAACCCAAACAGAGGAGGATAGCAGAGGTGAACTAGTCATACGTCAGACGAAGTGTCGAAAAAATAGGTATTGCGTGTAACCACCCAGCAGCCCCCGGCCCAGAACACGAACGTAAACGAGCACGCGAATGAGCTGAAGGTAACGCATTTAATAAATCATAGAATTCAGCGACTGCCAATTGCTCGGATATGCATTCGTGCACATGGTAGTTATGGTCAACAATAAGAGATAGAAAAGTTCGCGCTTAGTTTTGGGCATCAGGCGGAAGGAGTGCATGAGCGGAGAGAAGAGCTTGATGAAAAAACGAGAGAAGAGCTTGATGAAAAATAAAAATATTGTCCTCTACTTTAGGGAGGACTTGGGCTAGAATGGGAACATCATTGCTATAAAACGAGAAGTGATGGCGGGAGCCACCAAAGACCAACTACCCAAATAAGCCGCTAGAGCAACCCGAGTCACCGGAATCAAACCCAAACCCCCGTCGGAAATTTGAAGGCTAGCTTGACGGCGTGCAAATGAGCCTTTTGGCTGATCAAAAATCCCATGCCCAACGAGGTGATGGAGAAAACTAAAAAGTCGATCGTTAAACTCGTTTAGAGAGACGAATGAAATTCTATGGGCTCCATTGCCCACAGAATTCGCAGATCCAAAAGAAGCTAATCTAGATAGTGCCGACTCCAAGTTGATATAAACCCAAATAAATGATCCCTTGACAATAAGAACCCCAATATACCTTCACCCCTGTGAAGAGAAGACCTTCTGTGTGCTCAGTTCCACCACAAAATGCAAAGCTTCAATATGTGTTTTGGACAATATTCCCCACTTTGACTTTCCCACTGAATAAGTGCCAGCCTGGCACGCAAAGACTCTGACCGACTACACCCTTGTGTAGCTTGGACTCCCCTGAGTCCGCAGCAAAAAGAATCACTGAATTTGCTCACCCGAGCATTAAGTTATGGCTGGTCAAAGATGACCTTTATAGTTACAAGCTCTCTTAGAGAGAGGTACCGAAATATCACTAAGTCTTAGTCTGCCTACTCATGACTACCTTCTACTAAACCCTAGTCCAATAGCAAGACTATATAGTACAAGAAGGTTCAATGGGCGATGTACTTATTGTACGACCATTGTACGACAAGGTCTACTAGGTGACACCTGTCAAATCGGAAGCCATGGTTCCTCCTCCCATCTTCTCCGGTATCAAATAATGTGGCGCCACGTGGCACCGCCTGACGCTATCTCCGTATGCCGCCAAAAGCTCACTTCGTGTGGCGGCTATAATGCCGGCCGTCCGATCAAAACATGTTTTACACGGTTCAGATTCGCGTACATGCAGGAATTGCTCCTTTTGGTTAGTCTGGTGTTAATTAGCTGTTGCATTAATGTTTATGTATTTATAAAACCCGTCACGTGTATCGTTTCGATAACGCCTTATTGGTTAAGGCTTATGTCTACAAATATAACCACAGACCATGGA
>JBBHKE010001244.1:307450-369081 GCA_037447655.1 Zygnema cylindricum
CCCCCCCCCCCCTGGGGGGGGGGGGGGGGGGGGGGGGGGATGGTTTGGGTTTTGGAAAAAAAAAATGAAAATTTTCATTTTTTTTATGGTTCGATATATCGGCGATATATCGCGATAGTCTGGTTTTCGATATATCGAATATCGGGTACCTAAAATTCGATATATATCGAATATCGGCAAAGGGTCCTCGATACCCAACACTAATTATCGAATACCCAAAATTCGATATATATCAAATATCGACAATAGGTATTCGATACCCAACACTACTTCTAATGTTGGGTATCGAGGACCTTTTGCCGATATTCGATATATATCGAATTTCAAATACTCGATAATCGATATATCGCTTCGATTTATTGAAAACCAAATTATCACGATATATCAAGACATTAATTTTTTTTTTCCCCAATTTTTTTTATTGACCCATTGGTGAAGATGGTATCCAGACGATTTTCCGCAGCAAGGACAGAGACGGACACTCCGCTTTTGTGATATATATGCGATAATTTATGTTGGTCCCGGTAGGATATATCGAGGAATCTGCTCGATCGATATTCGATATATCGAATATCGAAATTATCGCGATATGAATTTACCCGATACCCAACACTAACTACTAGTTTGGCGACTTCCCTAATTTGACCCATGGCCACCATGCCAACTCATCTTCAATTCAAACGTCAATCGATTTATAGCAAAATGACACCAGAGTTACGGATAGGAAAATCACTCGCACGTGTCAAATGATTAAACATTTTTGCATGAGGGAGAACTATACGCTTTTTTATTTTTGCCCGTCGTGCGCATGTACGTAAAAAAAAACATGCGGGGGGTCTCGGATCTGTTCATGGGTCTTTACAAGAGTTTACGCCGCTGTCGAGACACGACAATTTTGGTATAAGATGGACGAGCTGTGAATAATACAAACTTTGACTATCTTTGCGCATATTTCTGTGACTGGTCGAGAGAGAAAAGACAAAAAAAATAAATCGGAAAGTTAGAGAAAAAAATCATAGATTAGTGACGTTGACAGAGTCATGGTGTCCACAATGTCACAAAAAACCAAGCGTCTAAAACGTCACAAAAACAACATGATATGTAGAATGTAAAGTTTATATTGTAAAGAGAGAAAAAATTATTACAGAAAGTGCGATGGAAAAACCATAAAAGTACAAAGGGGGTAAAAAATATGAAATATAACATTTAAAGACTACAATTGCCAATAGTTACTAAAACAAAACAAAAAAAACAAATGAGGAAAACAACAGCAACTAGGCTGACTAGCAAGACTAAACAAAAAACCAAAGATGCTCGAAATATATTGATATTGTAAGGTATCTCGAAGTATTGTCATGTCTCTCGATTTAAAGTGGTGAATTTAGTTTTTAAACGTCGAGACACCCGCGAAACTATAGCGGAGAATCTTCGCTACAAAAAAAGGTTGTTACACCGTGTATCGCTATTAGTGTTAATCACTTTTTCGTCGCTTAAAAACATATTTCCTCCGTGCACACTTGTCCAATTTTCAGTTTGAGACCGCCAACCGGAAACTGGGAATCTTACCTTTCAATCGCCACCTTCAAGTCCATAATTCGACAAGTGTGTACGGAGAAAAAATGTAATTAGTGGCCAAAAAAACATTAACACTAAATCGCGGAGTAGTTTCCAAATGTAAGCCGATTTTGGATAAAATTATCCAAAATCACACAAAGCTTGTCTATTTACATGTTTACAGAATATATCCTTGCTATTGAAATGGCTAATAATGTGATTTATGCGATCAAGGTGTCATTATTACATCGAACGTGATAAAATGTCGTCAATTATGAGATTTTCGTACGATTTTTTAATCACGGAGACGCATTGTAAGTTACCCCGTTAATACCTAACGAATACAAATGCATTATACAACCGGCGCCATACTCAGCTAATTATGTTGGTGAAATTAAAACAAAAGGGACAACAAGTTGCTTACATATTGAGCGAGAAATTTGGATGGGACTTCACTCATATGTGATTTGTGTTACGATACTAACCTACAACATAATCAATGACGTCGTTAAACGGTTACCGCTACAAAATGAGGAAGCATTTCATGTTCGTAGGTTGATGTTGGAGGGGGTCACAAAGGCAATATTTACTTATATAAATATAAACAACGTCGCTATAACCCACCTCCAAAAAGGTTAGAGGAGGCAAAGCAAGGGACAAAGTACTATTGTATGTAAAAATAAAATTGTATCAATGGATCCACTCGTAGTACATTGTCAACAAATCGTGATTCGTTTGAGTGAAACAAGATAAATTTTGTCGGCCAAACCGTATAGTTTCATCTTAAAAGGAACAGGTGGGTCAACGGATAATGATTGCATCGCAATAAATGTTAAGAGGTTGGGCGACGAGAGAGAGATTATCGCGTCAAATAAAATATGCCTTAGATAAACCAATGTGGTATCTACCAACGTATGTAACGATTAAGGCATAATTATTTTACTGTATAACAATGTTTTTGTTCACCTAACAATTTTCTATTAAGTCGTTTAGTGTTTGTAAAATTATTGACATAAACAAAAAATAAAAATAACCATTTTTATTGTTAGCGTTTGCAAGAACTACTAATAAATTGGTCTAAGCCATTAGGCATTGTAACCTCCATTCGAACGCAAAATTTTAAAAATAACTTTATCGGGAAAAAATGTGTTTGGATGTACTAAAGGCAACTCAGTTGAATATATTATACCATTTTTAAGTTTATATTCTTTTATGAGTTCAGTATCGCTGGGTTAATGTGCAAGAAAATCCAAAACTTCCATCGAAAATAAAACATGATGACGATAACAAAAAAACATTATTCGGTTTGTGTCTTCAAACACCCATATTAGGTGCGTTTTATAATTATCGTAAGTTTTACTCCACATTGTTAGTTAATGAGATTGACAACATTTTGCGGAAACACAAACTAAAAGAAAAATCGAGTGTCAATCAATAGATTTTTCGGTATACCAACATCCACACTGTTGAATTTACAGGTAAAGAAAAAATTGTTGAGAGTGTGAGTTTTTCTCTTTTGAGTATATAGTTTTAAATATATATTGAGGTGAACAAAATGTAAGGGTCCATAATATTTTTAATTATTAAAATGTTAAAATACGTCGTATAGAACGTGTTTTCGACATTATAAAACAATTGGTTTTTTAATGCAAAAATGTAACTAATTATTAATATATTTTAGTAAGAAAAACAATAGAATGTGGTGTCGATTTGAAGGCAAGAGGGTGCAAGCAAGTATATAAACATTTATGAATTCATTTTTTCTATCAACGAAGTTAATTTGGCTAAAAAAGAAAAATTTAAATCGTGATGCACAACGTATTTGTTTGTGATAATAACAATGTAACACATGGAAAAAAATGCTTTCGTATTTCACTTCCTCAATCGTTACGTTGATTGTGAAATTAATACCTGTTTTAACCAAACTACTATTTTATTGTGTCGAGTACTAACTTTGCTCGGTTAACGAGGGCGACAGGTTAAGTGAGGGACTTCGGTAAAATAATAGAGAGAATGACATCGAGTGACATGATGCCTTGTTGCGATCTATTTGCAATTGTGTTTCAAATTGGATGGTAAATTTATAAGTTTGAATTACGCGGCAAAATAAAACTATAAGTTTGGGTTACAATATAATTCACCATGTTTATGTTGTATGTCTATTATCGTTAGTCATACACAATTTGTTCATAATATATTTTATGGTTGTTATCACAATTGTTGAAGCAAAAAAAACGAAAAATAATTATGCTCAACACGCAAAATGTACAAACTTTATTCGCAAGTTTAAAGGGGAAAGATTGAAACACTACTAAGAATGATTTTTTATTTTGGATTGGTGATATGTTTAAAAAGAGACATTGAAAAAAACATAATTTATAATTGTTTTTGTCGTTTCAGTGAAGCTGAACTAGTTTATTGACTTTATACAACCTTTGTTTTACGTTTTATAAAAATATATTGCGTATTAGTGTATTGTTAGACTTTAATGTACATGTTGTAACCTTTTTGTGTATGTATTGTGGTCCCACAAATCATGGTCATTGTGTACCATATTTAAACAATGGGGTTTCATGCGCACGTATTATTCGCAATAAAATTATGAAATAGTGTTATATATAGTGTTGTGTATTGGCAGGGTTTTGGCGATAATCGATATGTACTTTTTGTTGGCTTGCCTATAATCGATATGTACCTTTTTTTGACTTGCCGATAATCGATATATTGGCATGATATATCAACGCCGGTGTTATCGCCGATAAAAAACCGATAATATCAGTTTTTCATCGCGATAACACCGGTACCGATAACCTTGGCGATAATTCTACAATTCTTACCCTACAATCGTACGGCTTATTCCGTCGTACTGAACCGTAAGTATTCCGTTACACAGAGTACGAAACATATTATTACACGTGGCATACCACGCTATATACAGCGATGAACATAATACAATATATTATAAAGTACTATTATAATGCGTACTATGTTTTATTTACTTATCGCCAATAAGGAATTTGTTGGTCTGGGAGCGATATATCGGGACCCCTGACCGTTTGGCAGAGGTCGCAAAAGTCAAAAAAAATCATACCCGAAACCGACCGTTTTTTTTTTTTCAAAATCTGAGTAACCGACGCCCGACCGAGTTTTGTCACGCTCCAAAATTGTTAACCGTTAACCGACCGTCGTTTACGAAAAAAAAAAATAACCGAATCTTGATTTTTCGCGACTAACCGTGCCCGCCCGTAACCGAAAAAGTACAAAATAAATCAATGTACGACGGAATAAGCCAATAATTACGATTTGTCGCGTTCCTTAAAATTTGCGAAATGAATAGTGTTACTACCGTGTCAGATTTGCGACGCTTTGTCGCGTTCCCTAAGATTTGCGAAATGAATAGTGTACTACACCGCCAATCGTTATTAGCGTTGTGTACGCTAATTCCGTCCCGCTTTTTCTTTTATTATTCTCAAATAGAATTATCCACACTAGTTGAAAAAAACCCTAATTCCTAATTAGAATAGACGATTTCTTCGAAAATTTTCAAATTCCCAATTAGCGTAAACCACGCTAATTATTTGTATACGCTAAAAAAATTTACACGCTAATAACGATTGGCGGTGTACTGTGTCAGATTTGCGACGCTTTGTCGCGTTCCCTAAGATTTGCGAAATAAATATTGTACTACCGTGTCAGATTTGAGACGCTTTGTCGCTTTCCCTAAGATTTTCGAAATGAATAGTGTACTATCGTGTCAGATTTGCGACGCTTTGTCGCTTTCCCTAAGATTTTCGAAATGAATAGTGTACTATCGTGTCAGATTTGCGACGCTTTGTCGCGTTCCCTTTGATTTGCGAATTAAATAGCTTACTACAGTACCGTGTCAGATTTGCGACGCTAATCATGATGCCACGTACTTCCACGATACCAAAAGTACAAAGAACAATAATGTTGGAAAAAAAAAGTACAAAATTTTCATTTTTTATGGTTTTTTGTTTGACCGACCGTAACTGACCGTTTTTTTTTTCCTGGTGAGTCAACCGACCGTAACCGCCCGACCCCCAAAATTTGGCAACCGAATCCGTTCCGGATCCGGCGCGGGCGGTCGGTTAACGGTCGGTCACGGTTTCGGTTGACCGTTTGCGACCTCTGCCGTTTGGTGCTATCGCGATAAATTTCTTGCCGATACACTACACTAGTACTTATTTTTTATTATACTCGCATTCGTAAGCATATAAAATTTACGAAAGTTGAATTTTGATAAAATGCACACCAGAATTGATCTCATTTTTTGAATATACGGAGGTTAAAGATTACGTACATCTGAACCGCCGACTATCAAATTGACGGATCTTGCTTATCTTACCCAAATAGAGTGTAGTAACAAATTTGTAATTTTGAAGCTCACTTTTGGTCAGTGTTAAAGCCGTATATACGGTGACGTGAGGGTCGCTAGTCCGCCCATTGTGGCGCCAATAAAATCTCTATTCTGACGTCAATAAGGTAAAAAGCGCGCAATAACGTCAAATGCATCTAGAGTAATACGTCACAACATTCAAGTGTGTATTCCATAGTTATAAAACGTGGTAGAAATTTAAACTACAGTAAAATACACATTTTTTTAAAATACAGTATTGAAAACTAAATATTAGTGTTGTGTATCGGTAAAAAACTTATCGCGATAACACCGATACCGATAGTTATCAGTTATCGAACGGTCAGAGATTCCGATATATCGGTCTGGGACCAACAAATTCCATATTGGCGATAACTTTAAAAATATATAGTATGCACACGATAGCACTTTATAACATACTGTATTATTTTATTGATTTTATATAGCGTGGCATGCCACGTATAAAAATCTGTCCCGTTACCGTTTAGCTGCAATTTATTACGGACAGCGCAGCATATAAATGTTGGCCGGTTAACTGAACAAAAATTTTACGGCGACGTGCGCGCCACCGGAATCGAAAGGACGACTTGGAATGAGAAAACACGAGCGGACGGGCCAGCGTGAGCGCCGGCATCCCGGAATGGCTCTTTTGGCAGCTTATGCCAAAAAAGTCGACAGTTTGACACGTGGCAGGTCCCCAGTGGATCTCAAGGAATAAAGGGACAAAGCCATGGCGTCGGATGTGAAAGGTACATCGTTTTTACTGGATCCGTATCAAAACCGTACAGATCCCATGGCGGCTACTGTACTTTCTGTGCTTGTACACGTCCGGAGAATAAGACGTACAGTTGAGTGTACAGGCCGTACATTTATCTGTACGGTCCGTACAGATATCGCCGATAACTATCGTTATTGGCATTATCGCCGATAAGTACCCGATATTATCGGCTACTTATCGTCAATAAGACCGATGTCGATATATCGTACCAATATATCGATTATCGGATACCCGAAAAAAGGCCCATATCGGTTATCGGCAAATCCTTACCGATACACAACACTACTAAATATATTATATAGTACGACATACCGTATACACACCTATTTGACATACGTTCTGAACGTCAACAATATTGTTGGCGCAGAACTGGTTCTATTTACAATATTCTGACGCAAGTAGGACAAGTCATTAAGACTGTCAAAACTCTGATTATCTACAGGAGGGGTTTCGAACACGCACGGCTCTGGGTGCGGGACCTTCGGCACCTCTCTTCAATATGTGAAATTTGCCGTAAGTCCCACACTTACAAGATACCTACCCGGTATCGAACAATCCGTTAAAAAAAAAATTACGCGTAATTCTGTTGGGTTCAAACGCTAATATTTTTTTTTACCGTAGCGTTTGTCTTTTGACTTTTATGATACTGCCCGACTATTTGAAAACTGGTTTTTTCATTTGACGTCGACTCATGTGTTGATTTTTTCATCTGACGTCAAATGACGTGGGTACGTATAACATAAAGCTTCAAATTATATGTTAATTAGTACAACAGGACATTGTGAATTACTTTATCCGTACACCGCCCATTATATATTAGATTTAAAGATTATTAGCGTTTAATAGGAAATGAAAATGTATAATAATCATTTAGTCAACTCCCCTTGAATAATGATGTTGATACCCCAACAAAGGTAGCGACCAATTTAGTGTTAATATAACATCTATGGGCAACATAACTTTGTTAGGTGCCTTTCCCATTTATTAGTTTAAACAACATTAATTTAGAGAGTCGGAATTTATAGGTTACGAGTACTATGATTCAAAATAATTAAGATTGTGTGTTTGAAACATTAAATTGGACGGAATTAGTAATGTCCATTACTAACTAATAATTTCACTCACAATAGTACATGGTACAATAACCACTACGTTATTGTTGTATATAATAAGATAAAGATAATTTAATGAAACAAATTGGGTTAACAAAACGGGTTAATAATATATATTTAAACAAAATGGGTGAATGATAAAATGAAACAAAAGCAAGTAAATATGTAAATAATAAAGTTTTTTGCATAGTTAGAAACAAAAATCATTTAACATGTTTCGTTGATGGCTTGTTAAAACATTTGAGACGCATATAAACACTTTTTTTAGAGGTAGTTACCGCATATGTTTACAATAACTATAAGATGGTATTATATTTTTGTACATTCTTCGTCATCAATAAGTAGTTGGAGCTAAACATTGTACATGGTCTATTATGTTTAAAGGTTTGGACTTATACACTAGACTGTGTATACAATATTGATATATTTCTATAAATTTGTGTATATATGAAGGCATCATATAGTACTTTATGTGAAAATGGTATCAAGTTTTTATTTAAATCGTGTTGGGTGTATATGTGTGGTTAACCAAGTGTATACTTTGAAAAATTCAAAGGTGATGCGCTTTGTCGACTACTAACAATGGTATTTTGCACAAATATAGGTAGTTATAAAATAGTTATCATATAAATAATCAACAATAGTATTTACAATCGAATATCATTTTTTAAACATTATTGAACATAGATCCAATAGGTTGTGTTAAGAGTTAAAGGGTGATTATAACAATTATGGGTGGTTATTGCAATTGAAAAGAACAATACTATAGCAATCACTGAGAAATTTATATGCGTCGACAAAACTTGTCAAGCCATAGCCAAGCCTACAAAACAAACAAAAAAAAATAATTTGGTTAAGTATCCATAATGGCGATTACAACTAGTATTGATGGTTATTATTTAATCTCACAAAGAATATAAAACGGTCAACTTACATTAAATTTCATAACTTAATCAAACATATCCTAGGCTTTAAAACCATATTGTCATTCGACGTCGGTGAAAGTCGACATGGCGTTTTAAGACTAGTATTGGTAGTTAATTCAACAATTTCAAATGAATTGTTCTACGTTTATTAAGGTTACGCGATCACACATTTTGATCAACCAAATGTATTATTCAAAACTACAATTTCACCTTTTGTTGAATGTTGGGACAAATGACTTTGGAACAACATCGTTGTTTTCGCAACATTGTGTAATAACATGTTTCGCATTAGTTAAGACAATCATGTCAAAATAAAATTATGTTACAATTTTTTACGATTATTTTTTTGAGTTTTTACAAACATAAAAAAAAAACCCATTGTATTAAGCACTTTAAGATAAAATTTAACACACGTTTCACCATATGAATAAAAAACAAAAGAAATAAAACGAATATGCGAACAACACAAAAATTCAAATGTTTCAATTAAAAAAAATAGTACAAGTTCATTTGAACAATAATGGTCCAATTAGCCTAAGATTCTACGGAGCTCATCCAATTTTTTAAACCGTAACAAAATTCTTTCAAAATCTTTATGACTAGTTCCATCCTTCAAAGTTGGTTCGCTAGAAATAGACAAAGCCACCTTTAGTTATGCCGTACTACCATTAAACTGTTTGGCTTTAAGCTTTTCGAGAAAAGTTAAAGCTTTTGTAAAATTGCAACCAAAAGCTTTCCTCAAATTTTCAATACACGTAGTAATTTTCGAACATCGAGCCCATCTTGATTTCTGACCGGATGCCCATACTTTGAATTGTTGACCGGGTTTTTTGTATGGTTTTGTTTGGGTTTCATGTAATAAAGATTTAATCGGAGGGCGGCCATCCAAAGCGTAATGGTACTCATTGAAAATTTACTCGACGTTTACATTAACATGAATACTTTGAACGGTATACCCATTACAGTTATCCCGATCAATCTCAAAAGCATCAAGTTGAGGGAGAGGCGGCGTAAAAGAAGGGTTTGGAACAAAGCAAAGAGGGGTAGGCGGCCTAAATGAAGGGGATGGAGGGGGGGGGGGGGGGGGGGGTGGGGGGGGGGGGGGGGGGGCATAAATGAAGAAGTGGCCTCTTTATCTATATCTTTCTCTTTCACAGTGTATTTTTGATTTATTTCGCTTTTTACACAAGTAATTTGTATGTTTTTATAAAAACCATATGGCTTAAACACCTGGTTTTCATGCGCCACAATAAAGGCGTTTGCTGACGCTTGTTGAATTACAATTTCGTCCAACCATGGTTCATCCAATGTTGGGCCATGGCTTCCGATTTTTCTCCCCTCTATTTTTTCTATACATCTTGGAAAAACTGCAAGCCTCATCTTCTCCTCTTAATCTACCCACCATTTATGTAAACAATTTAATAGTTGTTAAATACAACAAAAAACACCCAAAGTTTGGCAATTTTATTCAAAACACTCACAAAACAACAACGGCGTTTTAAAAAATAGTGTTATATATAACACTTATTGTTTGTTGAAAATGGTAAAAAACTTAAAAATTGTAATAATGCATGATAATTATACTAAAACCTGAAAAATGGATAGTGCACCCTAATAATACTAAAAACTGAAAAACTAAAAAACACACACTAATTATACTAAAAATTGAAAACTTTAATAACACACACTAATTATACTAAAAACTGAAAACTTTAGACATGCACATTGTGCACACTAATAATACTAAGATCTGAAACCTGTAAAATGCACACTAATCTTACTAAAAGCGGATAAGTGTAATAGTACACACGAATTACACCAAAAACAAAAACTTAATTAATGCACACTAAATATAACAAAAACTATAACCGTAATAATAAAAAAATTATATTCACAAAACAGTTTTAAAGGCTAGAAATACCTTCCAAATTCTCATTCGTAGCATATATTGGGTTAATGTACTAGGTAATATTGTCTTTTTCATACTATGGAAAGCCTCTCGCCTGGCTTCTTCTGTATTTGGACAAAAGGAGGCTGGCTCGAGTTTCCTCCCAGATTTAATACAACATCAGCTTGAAACTGTAATCCTTGCCTGTCGCCATCCCTATTTCTTCCTTCACTAGTTTCACCAGGTACAGCTCATTTTCATTTTCTCTTTGTTTTTTCTATATTAATGTTTTCGCCATTACTGTCAGTAAAACCTTAAGACCGTAGGTACTTAATACGAGCTGAACCAGCCCTATTCGCGGATTTCGAAAGTCGTTGATTCGGAATTTTATTGATCGTGGGAGTAACAGGGCACTTTCCATATGAAAATAATTGTGAAGATAGAGTTGTGAGGATGGAGTGTGACGGTGAGGACAACCTAGAAATTAATAAAAAAAAAACAAAGATGTCAATAATAATAACACAAAAACTTCCTTTTTTTTCACTGCCATCTAGCTGTACATTTCCTACCCGCTGTACAGCTATACATTTCTGCCATTTTGAAAATGTACAGCTATACATTTTTTGCAAGCTGGACCCAAAGTCCCAAGAAAGTCCAACAAAGGTTATAAAACATCATATAAGTACAAAAAGAAGTCACTAAAGAGTCACAAAAAAGTTTTAACAAAATTTATCAGATGTTATTAAATTTCATATATATATTATAATATTGGGTAAGGAAATATATGTTATTCTACTATATATGTCTTCTAAAAAACCCACGTAAGATAATTTATTTTCGTAGACATTGACAAAGTAAACTGTTCACCGCTGTTAGAGTTGAAGCATTTTTGCCACTGGTAACAATTAATTTCCTGTCAACTCTGAATTAGTGTTAACAAGACTAGCTTGTGAAAAATAGGTTCTGATTTTAGGTATTGATTTTAGGTATTGCTTTACAGTTACCACATTCCAGTATATATCTTCTATTGCACGTTTCTAAAGTTTCTAGATAGCAATCTATAACCGTACATCCCTTTCCTGCAGATTTGACTTTCAGAAATGGAAAGATAAAACGTAGATTTTTTCCCTTCAAAACCTAGAGCATTTACATTTAAACACTCACAAGAGTATACAGCATGAGTTACTTGCCTTATAAATTTGTTCCGAAAAACGGCCGCGAGGAATAAAATACAAATGGCGACCAGGGAGGCAGAAAACGATGATAGGGCAGGCAGGAAACGAATAATGACACAAAACACGAAATGAAAAGGAGAGGCAGAGAGTTGAAACAATCGTTTTTTGTGTTTAAACGTGTTCATATGTAAAAATTTCGAATTTAAAAGGTTAAAGAAATCAACGGGCAGAAAAATGTTCCGTCCCGCGATTCCCTTTGTTCAACGGATTGTTGCGGTAGTTTCGCGGCGTTCGCAGTTAGCGATGCGGCTCGCGGCGCGAGGCGTCGTTACTCAAAAAACGAGGGGGGGCGACGTGGACGCCTCCACGAGGGGTGCCGAAAGCCTCAGAGGTCCCGCTGGGCCAAAAAGTTGCAAGATTCAGCCTAGTATTTTGTAACGGCGGGTATTACGCGGCTTTTCGCACGGTGAATGCCACGCCACACAAACGACGCACGCCTGAAGCCACACCCTCAACTTTCTGGTCGAAACTCGAAACTCGTTCTGATCACAGACACGTGTGGATTCTGCAGTTTCATGTACTGTTTCAATTTTTGATGTATACACCAACGTGGACGCCGACAATCCAGGAAAATGCGGTGCACTTTCCACTGTTGTTTATTCTCCGATGTACGGCATTACCTCGTGCAATTGCGTGTACAAAAACAACTGTCTACGTGGACATCGACACAATCTAAAGAATCTCTATTTTTAATACTGTGGAACTTTTTGTGAATACGAGTGATATTGGAAAAAGCGACGGTATTGCCGCCCAGTTGATATGGCATAATGTGCTTTATTCCGTACGAGCGCAATGTCTTTGGCAGTGCCGTACCATCACACATATACATATCCCTTTCCGCGTGCCAGTAGTGGCTCCGGGACATCCCATGAAAGGAAACGAAGCTTCACCAGAGACTGCGCCGCTAGGGCCACAGTTCAACACCAGGTAGGGCCGTAGGGCACTTCACCCACGGAGGGAACCACTGTCTTTCCGTACGTCACGCAGGATGTACCTCCACGTGTTTGCCTATGTGCCATCTCATTCCAAGCTTGCGGCTACGCCGGGAATGAGCCACGACATTTATCTAGTTCAGGTTTTTTCTGTTCAGACATATAGTGCCGCTTCAAACTTTCTTTTCCTTGTCTTTCACTCCAAACGACAGACACGTGGTCCTATGACGTACATCTTCCCTTACCCTAATCAGCTATACTTCAGTTCACACACGCGGATCTGTACGGTATTGTACCTTCTATGATCTTGTTATCCGTGTTCTCACATGCCTGGTGTGACATGCTCAGCAGCTCCACCGAAACTATATAAAGGTATAATCTTGTTCCGAGGTCTCTTGGTGAGATTGAGGAGCTTCGTTTACGTTGACTCAAGTCTACTTTTTTTGTTAGCTCTGCAACCAACATTTCTCTTTTTAGGGCTCTTAACGTCAACTACTTAGAAAGGAAAAAGCTTACGTAAAACCACCATAAGTGAGTGAACAAGCTATTTCTGGATATCTATTCTCATCTCACTGTCGGTTAATATTTAAAAGTCTATCTTCCCCTCATTTGTAATATATATACATCATTTTTTTGTTACTTTAATTATTTTTTATTTTCCATCCTTTTTTTTGCTATAGACTCATTTGCAACCATGAGCTTTACTGTTCCTAACCTTCAGCTTTCAACCATTTCAAATGGAAATTTCACTTCATTAAAGCCATTTTCATCTGGTCAGAAAATTAGGGCAACGCATCGATTGAACTATGAGTCTAATCTCTTTTCACTTAATAGGAAATCTATTAGGCAATTAAGTCGAAATAACTACAAATCACTGGTCTCAAAAACAAATCCTCGTCTTTTTCCGAGGTGCTGCGACAGCTCATCGATCTCTCCAGACCTAGCCCGGGAGCCCGTTTGGGACTCAAGTAGAGAAGCCTACAACAGTTCCTCAGAACCACAAATTCAAATTCCCAGGGAGAACAATGCTAATTCAAATGAGGAAGAAATCATAGTTGGCAGTCCACTACGGGCTCCTCCTTCACTAGGAAATGCTTCCTTAGAATCTTCACAAAAATCTGCTCAACAAGGCTCAGAAACTTTTGATGAAGTGCACCAGTCTCCCACACTGAGAGCTCTCACAAAGGCAGGAATAGAGGTTGTAGAGTCTCTTGAACAGGCAGAAAGTGAAGCATTAAAGGCTATGCAAAAGGCAGAAGATTTGTCAATTCCTGTATTTAAAAAGGAGCCTCATTTGTTTGATGAAATCGAAAGAGAAAAACAACAACACCGAGACAGCGATGCTCAGAAAGTGTTGCGATTGGGCATGGATGATGGCGTCACGTTTGAGTCTATTTTGGACAAGAAGGGGCTTGTGTCTGTTGAGGCGGATCAATGGGAGCCTGGAAATCTCTCACCTGCAAGTGAAATAGCGACTCGTTTTGTTATTTCAGAAGTAGCCGAGAGATTATCAATTGCGGATGTAGAAAAGATTGAGATGGCCTCATCACCGCCGTCCATAATGGTTCCAAACCTTTCTGTAGGAGACAAAAAAGGGATGACCGGCACGTTGTTAGAGGATTCGAGATTATCAAGTCTAGATTCAGTTACATTAGACAGACTGACTGTTGAACCTGTACGGGAGAAAACAACAGTGAAGGAAGATTTGACAACTGTTGAACCTGTAAGGGAGTCAACTGTGAAGAAAGATTTGACAATACTTGAGCAAATGAAGGTTATTCTTGGATTTGCCGGACCAGCATTGGTAATTTGGCTCTCAGCTCCTCTTATGAGTTTGATTGACACGGCTGTGATTGGACAGGGTAGCTCACTCGAACTCGCAGCTTTAGGTGAGGCTCCCCAATCTTCGGTTTCTTTTTTTTTGGTCGTTGTTGTTTTAGTTTTTTATTTCTCCAGGAATTTTTCAAAGTGGCCTGCCTGTGAGTGAGCTGCTGGTTGATGGTTGTTGCGAGGATAGTGTGGAAGCTACCACTTCTAAGGAGGATTTTCTGTTTCCGGTATTGTATTTGGTGTTGAGCGTGTCACCTAAGGCATCAACGTCCTTACTAGTGTTCGTTTGCAAAGATTTTTTTGCCTACTTTTATCCTTCTGGCTTGTTTCACATAAAATGTCTTTCAATGTTAAGATTCTTGAGTGTATGTTACCTCAATGTAAGTGCTAACGGTTGTATTGTCTCTTACCTTCGTAACAATATGAAAGGCAGTAGAAGCCCCGGTTAACAGGATTGGGATTGCCCCTGCATAGTGGAATCTATCAATTTTTTTTTCAAGCTTGCACTGTCTGTTTGGCAGTTCTTCTACTTCTGTTTCTTATTTCCTGTTGTGCGGTTTTTCATCCTCATTTTTTTATACTCAGAGCAGCAACTCATCAGGAGGATCAGTTTCTTTGTTGTGTAATGTGACCGAAAATCATGTTGAAAATGTTAGATTTGCTAACATTTCTTCCTTGAAACTGCTCGATATGTGGTTGAGAATTGACTGAACTGAAATGCAGTTTACATGGGTTTCTGTATGTCTTTTTTTATAGTCCAACTGCATGGTGTGGAAAAAACATTTATATGTACATATAACCACATGTCACCCTGTGATTTGGCACTGTCATGTCAGTTGTTTGCTTATGGCTTCAAATTCCATGTGTCACATATGTCGGTTTGATGATCGCAGGACCTGGGACTGTCGTTTGTGATCACATCTCCAACCTCTTCATGTTTCTTTCTGTTGCAACCTCCAATCTAATTGCTACATCAATGGCTCATAAGGTAGGTCTTTCAACCTTACCCAAACTAGACTAAAAGCCGAACATGGTGCCTAAGAAACATGATGTGGTACAGAAGAGTCTTTTATTGCTTTACCATTGGTCAATCGTTTGTTTTATCATTTAATCATTGACTTGAAAATGGCATGGAACAGGATGTGGAAGAGGCAGGAAGACACTTGTCGCGGCTCCTTTTTGTGGCACTTTCCTGCGGGATTTTTATGACTATCTTCACCCATTTTTATGCTCCTGCAATGATTCGAGGTATTGCTCTTAGCAGTTATTAATCTTACATCCTTTGCATGGCTTCAGTTTTTTGACTTGTTGTGGATGATGTACATTTTATGCAATGTCCTTTACATTTTTTGTGCTTGTCCGTTATGGACTGGCCTAGACTTGTGTGCTGAAATTAATGTTATTGGTTAAGGTTGTATTTTTATTCCAATTTGAACTTTTTTTTCAAACATAGTAGGCACTACGAGTATGGACTGATCACGATTTTGATGCACTGGGACAGGGTTTGTGGGCTCTAATGTGAGTGTTATCCCTGCCGCCAAGACCTATGCAGCGGTGAGTTTAATGAAACATACAAAGTTTAGGACAGCCAGTCGTGGATTTTGTCAAATATTTTTTTTTGTAGACCATGGTGTAGTTTGTTGATCCACATGCAGATTTTGCAACTATTTCAGCCATATGACCTGCTGCATTTAATAGTACAGCAGATGTTTACATCTCACTTGTTAGTTTCGCGTGCATGTGAAGTATTTATTAGGGTGGCTTTCAGTGTCTTTCATCTGTATGCTAGTTGTGTTGCTCAGCAAGTCATGTTTGCTGTCTTCAAGCTTAATGGTAGCAGATGTTTCCCGAACAGTTCACATTCCTGGAACTGCAGTTGTAGTTGTTTGGTAATGGCGTTCATTTTTGGCTCCGAGGGCACGTATTTACTACTTGATTGTGGTCTCAGAAGACTGTTGTTATTTGACTGGTGCTTATTCAAGATACTCTCCATCGACTTAAAAATTGGATGGGAGTGTTGGGGAAAGTAGACCTAATAGAGTCTAACATTATAATTTTTTTGTTGGTTTTGTTCTCAGATTCGTGGCTTGGCATGGCCAGCAGTGCTGATTACATCTGTGGCTCAAAGCGCAAGGTGAGGGGACACATGAGTGGTGGTGTCAAAAATGCATTTGGGGTTCATTTAATGATTGGAGATGCCTGCATCGCTACAATGATCTTTGCATCTCTGGAATATACTCTCCATTCAGTAGGGCAAAACTGCGTCATTTAACATGGAGTCGTGTGTTTGAATTGTATAACTTTGCCGAAGAGTTTTGCTAGGACTACTGAAGTTACAGAATAATCGAGCACATATTAAAATGGGCTGTAAGAGTATAGAATCATATGTGATACTCAGTTTTTTTTTTTTAAATGTCCGCCGATGTTTATTACAGTAGTTTTAATACTACGACTTTACGTAACTAAGAGATCTACTGGTCCAATTACTGGATGACTTGGAGATTAACATTGTCTGTGTGCGAATTTTTTGAGCTTGTACATGTTAGGAGAGTAAAAAGTAAAAGGGTGCACAGATTTCTGACTGTTCGACTTGTTTGGGGGGTATTTGCAGCCTGGGTATGCAAGATGCATGGGGCCCACTTTATGTGTTGGTTACTGCAAGTCTTATTAACTTATTTGGTGATATTATTCTCTGTTCCTACATGGGAATGGGTATTGCTGGAGCAGCATGGGCCACCATGGCGTCACAGGTCTGTGGCTTTAAATACTTGACATTTTTTTTTTTTTTAATTTCAACTTCTTAACTTTTTTAAACCTTTTTGACAAAAGGTCTTATTTGACGAAATCTCACATATTCACGTTTGTTGAAATTTCATTCCATTTTTGTGATTGGATAGGCTCAATAGTGCTGTTAGTGTTGAATTAATGGCAGGCCTCTACTGAACTGCCATTATCTTTGCCCAATTACAGGTAATCCGAATTTGCGACTGACAACTTTGTGAGATATTCTGATTGTAAATGTTTGCATTTTTGTTTGCAGTACGTGGGTTGTGTTTTAATGCTTTTGGGTATTCGCCGGGCTCGCGCTATTAAGCTTTCAATATCCATTCCCTCTCCTAAGGACCTGAAACTATTTATGCAGTTGGCAGCACCAATTCTTCTAACAATGCTTTCTAAGGTCAGTTTTGTGGCTGCTCTTAAGAATACATGCACAAAGAGATTATAACATTTAATATGGTTTTGAATTGTCTTTCCTCCTTCCTTTTCATATGGATATCTAAGTAATGCAAGAGAAGCCGAAGTTAATGACATCAAAACATTTGGCGTTTTTGAATTGTTTTATCCTCTTTCCCTTGTTGTATGGATTTCTAAGCATATGGGTAATTAAATCTTCTTGCAGACTACCTTCTATACGGTTTTGACAAAAGTTGCAACATCACTGGGGACTGTTCCATGTGGAGCTCATCAGGTGATAAGTCAAAACCTTTAATGAAGAGTTGGAAATATATGAAGGTTATTGTGGTATGGGCACTATTTTAGCCCTCTTCCTCTTCCTCTCTCTCTCCCTCTAGATTTTGTACTATGTCAGGTTTGGTGTTGTAGTGGTCTTGGATGTCTTGGAATCTTGGATGTTTCCATCCAATTAAGGATTCTACAAGTCTTTTGAATTTAAATGTGCTTTCATTTTTATTTTTTATTTTTCGTTTTAATGTAGTTTTATTGATCTCTTTGTCTTTGTGTCGTCTGGCTCCGGTGAATGTCTTTGAAGACTAATACTCCAGATGTTGACCTAGTTGTTGCGCATTAGCTGCTATCTCTAATTATTAACTATTGGTTCAGCAACTGTCAAATATGTTTGTTTGCCCTTCATTTTGATTGGGACTTTTGATTTTTTTGCAGGTCATGATTGGCCTATTTGCAGTTTGTGCTGTTTGTGGGGAACCTCTCAGCCAGACGGCACAGTCATATTTGCCAGGTCTCAAGACCGGAAAAGGCAGAAATCTCAAACAGGTATGCGCAGTTTTTTGTTTGATTTATTTTTATTTTTATTTTTGTAGGTAGTGGTCTCAAAACACATTCTCTCAGTCAATTTCTGGTTTTCGGAATTGAATGCTTGTCCTGAACTACCAGACATTCTAATATTTTATTCAGATAATGGAGGGTAGCGGTATGCATGTCCCGCTCAGAGATCTTTAATTAGTCCTTGTGTCGACCACTGTCAAAAACAGTTTTCACAATTTTCTATCATTTTGAGCGCTTGATTGGACTGGAGTTTTGTAACTAGTTCTTTTGTCAAAAAACTGTTGAAGAAGGTTTTTGCAGTGTATGACATTTTGAGCTTTTGATTTGACTGGGGTTTACAGGCACGACTTCTTCTCAAATCACTTCTCATTTTTGGAGTTATTCTGGGATTGATTGTTGGAGGAATCGCTGCTGTTGTTCCGTGGGCTGCACCCAACCTTTTCACCCAGGACGCTGCTGTAATTTCTGAGGTAAACATATCTTCCATTATATATACCTTTTATCAAATATATCTTTGACTGCTGATTTATCATATTCCGTGATTTTTTGCAGACATCACTATTATACGATGTGTATGCATTCTATGTGATCACTAAATGTCCCTAACATGACAGTCATATGGCATTTCAAATCTTTTGCCATTTGAAATGTTATGGCCTTTGAGAATTTTGTGGGACAAATGTGACTTCAGTGTTTCTGCAAGGAGTTGTCTAATACTGGATATTTAAGCCCTGGAGTTACTTGCTATCCAGGGTTGTATGTGATAGTGGGAGCACATGTGGTTAAAGATTGTATACAGTAGAGTTATATGTTTTTTGAGAGGTAAGAAATGTAAGGTTGTTTGTTGCTTCTCGCTCTGGTGTATGTTATGTCAATGTTTGCAAAATAATGACGTTTGGTATTTTTCTGCATTGTGAGTGAGCCTCTGTATGGACACTGTTACTAGGAAGTAACACTTCAACTTGCCTGTTTCCTTGTTTTGTTCGTTTTTACTCCACTAATGCCTCTTAATTTGGTTTTGTTGAATGTATTTCGTACAGATGCGCAAAATCGCTGCTCCCCTCCACTTAAGTTTGCTGCTTACTCCCATTGTACTCTCGCTCGAGGGAACATTACTGGTTAGTATATATCCACCACGGAAATGATTTATTTCCACCTATGAAATTACTCAATATGCACCTCTGGAAATAGTATAAATCCACCTTTGAAAGTAATCTTTATCCTCTTCTGAAATTAGTCTATTCCCACCTCTGAAAGTATTTCATGTCGACTCTGAAATTAGTCTTAATCACTGGAAAGCTCTACACCAATAGGACTATTCGATTATGGGAAATAGACCTTAGTGGGTTTTTTAAGTCAATCAAACAGAATTTGTTTACACGCTGTCTTTGTTCTCATTCCTTGAACGTATTTTGGAAAAATTCTGTCTCTGTCTGTTTCTAATGACAAAAATATGTCATATTTTTGACTAGGAGTATAGGGTGTGGAAAGAGAGATAACACGATTAGATTTAGGAGTACTGGCTGTAAAAAGGAAAAAGATAATGACAGATCTAGAAGGATTGGTTGTGGAAAGAGAAGTAAAACTTGGCAGATTCATATCTGGTAGAATGCTGATACAATGATTCATCATTTGTGGACATTTGCAGGCTGGACGTGACTTCGCTTTTCTCGCAACAAGTATGGTGGGAAGTCTCGCGGGCTGTGTTGTCTTTGTCCTGGTGGGTGTCTATGCCTAACTTATCTACTATTACTATTCTATTATATTATTGTAATACTTTTATATATTGTTGCTTTACGATAGTTATGGTGGATGTTATTGTCTATCTTTTAGGTTAATACTTATGCCTTCAGAGAAATAAGAGAAACATATAAAGTTGATAGTAAGATGGTGGGAAGTCTTGCAGGCTATGTTGTCTTTGTCCTGTTAGTCTTTTAGGGTTTTTGGGTTTTTTTCTTTTTTGGTTTTTTAGGCGAATCCTTAGAAACCCCAAGGAACTTAAAAAGTGAATGCTTGTGTCTCTTTGTATTTCTTACGCTTTTGCACGTCTCCACATTCTAGAAACAGAGAAATAGGGGAAAACTTTGTAAAGTTTGAGAGTAAAATGAAAGGCTACTGACCTAATTTTTTAGTTGTAGCTCGATGAGTTAAAACATAGTGTGGCAAGTATTGGCAATACTTTTTTTCTGGTGAAAAATATCTGACACGGCATGTTTTTTCCATTGCAGGTTGGACAAATGTTAGGAATGGGACTAGTTGCAAATTGGTGGACGCTGGTTTGCTTCCAATTTGTAAGTTGGTATTTTGAATGGCATTGTAAAAACGAAGAACTAAAAACTAGGTTTTTTGTATTTTTAATGATTTCTGTTGCAGTGATTATGTGATATGTTTTGTGCAACATCTTGTGGTGTTGTTCTTAGATTGCTGTGCTATTTTCTGTGTTCATTTTTTTACTATGTTAATACTTCAGCTAGGGATATAGTAGGTTTGTTTGCAGAAAAATAGATTTGTAGAATTTTTTTTTATATGTGATATGTGGAGAAGTGGCAAAAAACAGAGAGAAAATATGTGAAAGAATTGACAAAGATGTTTGTATATGCAATCCTTTTTTTTAATGCAGGTAAGGATGGTTCAAGCCGGTTTGCGTTTGTCTTCTTCAAAGAGTATTCTTAACGACGACGACTATGTCGAAGAACCGCAAAAGGAACCATTGTTGGTGACATAAATAATTATATAAGACACCTTTTTTCTTTCAACATAGTTTATTTCTCGCAAAAAAGCGATTTATTAATGTCACTGCGCCCTGTGACTTAGAAAAGACAGGTCAAACGCTTGTACAGCTGATTATTGAAAACTTTTGTGCTTAAAAATGGAAAGCTGTTATTATAAATTTTAACGGGTATTGAGAAAAGGTTGTATTCAGGAAACCGAAAGAGGTTTCTTCTCCCTATGCTCCCATTGTCACAGTTTTGGAGAGGGGAGGAGGATTGTATAGTTACAACGTAAATCAGTGCCATTCATTTAATTTGAGTAGAATATTACTGTATTCTGATGATTAAGTTTTGATAACAAATTTCAGATTACGAATATTTGTAGTGGGACATTCCTTGGGAATAAAGCAATTGTTGATAGAATGTGTGTCTTTCGACACGGATTCTTGAATTTTCCTTTTTAAGGTTTACTTTTCATGTATCATGCTAATCTCTTTTCTGCGATTCGATGATTGTGTAATGCGTAGGCTAAGTTGGAAATTCATGCGATTTTGGTGTATTTTTACGCGACAGCACCTACTCCCCGTAACCATGTACCTCCGGATCTACTCCCTTTCGTCTTTTCCTCCTTCACTACGCGACAGCATCTACTCCCCGTAACCATGTACCTCCGGATCTACTCCCTTTCGTCTTTTCCTCCTTCACTACGCGACAGCACCTACTCCTCGTAACCATGTACCTCCGGATCTGGCCTGCAGCCGCTGCCAACCGCACGCACATTGGCAAACCACAGGCGTGACCCAGTTCATTACTAGCTCCCTCCCCCATGAATCGCTCGACTCCATCCCCATGAGCTGAGTTCCAAAATCCTTACGCCAAACGGCCACGAACACATACACAAACATTGGAAGAAAAATCTTATCCCTCTCCTCCCCCACCCTCCTCCCCTCCTCCTTTATACCCCTTAACCCAAAACAAATACTGGGCCTCTCCTTTTCCCCTTTCTCTTCCGCATCAAACCATATTTATATTCACCACCTTCCTATCCATCCCACATGGTTCCTCTTCCTCTCCCACGTTTTCTCTTCCTCTCACCCTCCTAATTCCCATGGCTTCTTTGACTTATTGACCATGTCCACAAGCCCTTCTTATTCCCTTGTCCCTCCCCCACCTCCACCCAAACCTTGTAAACTTTCTACGCGTTTGGAATGTACTGGGTGTCACAACCTTTTTGCCGCTGGGGCCGGTATTTCGCTTCATACACGGAGTTGTCGACATTGTATAACCCTGGGTGGTCCTTTGTTTATCACCTCTCCTCAATCGTCGTCGCCCACACTCCTGTCCGGCCCCACAGATGAGGATTGGAATTTCGTCCATGAGTTAGATGTTTTGGGGGCTTACGATTTAGGAGCCCCCCGCCCGCGATTGTACACCCGTATTCCTATGGCCGTTAGGACAATAGTACAAGATGCCCTCCACCTCCCCTTGTCCCACATATCTTCAAACCCGGCGGACATTGCTCCTTAGCACCTTCTTCACCTTCCCTATCCCCAAGTGGCTTTTGCTATGTTAACAAGGTGTTTTCCCCACCGCCCTTCTCACCTTACTCGTACTTCCCCTCCCACCTCGATGTTTGTCTCCTCTCTCTCGGCTTTTGACGATCGCCTCATGGACGTCCTCCACACTCTGTTAGGTCGTGGGGCTTTCGATCGCGAGTCTGGGTCCTCAGCCCGCATTCAGACATCCCTCCCTGTCTCTACTGGGGGGTTGGGTCTATTATCGACTGCTCGTGTTGCTCCAGCTGCATATTTGGGAAGTTGGTGCCTTATTGCCTCTACTCTTGTGTCCCGATTCTTGGTTGGGGACACCCCCGTTCTAGCTACCGTTGTCCCCCGTGTTTCAGACAGTGTGTTCGCCTTCCAGCGGTCTTTATTTGACGCGTCAAGTTCTCTTCCTCCCCATGCCCTAGTGGATGTGCCGATTTTCTCCACCCTTGATACAAAATCCGTTGAGCGTGTCCAGGAATCAATTTCAAATCGGGTTGTCGCCGCCATTAAATCCGAGCTTCTCAAGGCGCTTCCCTCTGATTCTTCGCGTGCCCGTCTTCTCTCTTGTGGTGGACCTGATTTTGGGTCTTGGCTTTTCGCTACACCTATTTTTTTTACTCTCCGATTCTCTTCTGCACAGTTCACCACCTCCCTCCGGTTTTTCGCCTTGGCCTCCCCCATCCTCCTTTACTTGGCTCTCCTGTTTGTGCATGTGGTCGTGTCTTGGGGCCCGATGGTGTCCATTTGCTAGTGTTGTGTATCGGTAAAAAATTTATCGCGATAACACCGATACCGATAGTTATCGGTTATCGAACGGTCAGAGGTCCAAATATATTGCTCTGAGACCAACAAATTCCATATCGGCGATAACTTAAAAAAATATAGTATGCATACAATAGTACTTTATAACATACTGTATTATATTATTTACTTTATATAGCGTGGCATGCCACGTATAAGAATCTGTTCCGTCTCTGTTTAACTGCGCTTTCTTACGGACAGCGCAGCACATAAGCGTTGGCCGGTTAACTGAACAGGAATTTTACGGTAACTTACGGAATTGTATCGACAAACTGGTGAACATGGAACGGTAAAAGTACAACGGACGCAAAATAACATTCTGCGCGCCCCAGGAATCGAACGGACAACTTGGAATGAGAAAATACGAGCGGACGGCCAGCGTGAGCGCCGGCATCCCAGAATGGCTCTTTTGGCATCTTATGCCAAAATGCCAACAGATTGACACGTGACAGGTCCCCAGTGGATCCCAAGGAAGAAAGGGACAAAGCCATGGCGTCGGATGTGAAAGGTACATCGTTCTTACTGGATCCGTACCAAAACCGTACAGATCTCATGGCGGCTACTGTAATTTCTGTGTACTTTCTGTGCGATCTGATTGGTAGGCACCTCAGTAGATAGGGGTTGTTAGAAGGGCGCGTCCGGGGTATGACACGTACAGTTGAGTGTACTGGCCGTACATTTATCTGTACGGCCCGTACAGATATCGCCAATAGTTATCGATATCGGTGTTATCGCCAATAAAACCGATAAATATCGGGTATTTATCGGCGATAACACCGATAGCGATATATCGTACCAATATATCGATTATCGGGTACCCGAAAAAAGGTCCATATCGGTTATCGGCAAATCCTTACCGATACACAACACTACCATTTGCTTCGTTGCTCCCATGGGGGAGATTTGATCCAAGCGCACGACACTATCCGCGACGCCGTTGCGACTATCGCTTCAGAGGGGGGCTTTTCTGTGCGTCGGGAGGTTTCTAATATTATTCCCTCGCATCGGATCGATATTGTTTTACTCGATGTTTCCCGTCGTATCTTCGGCGATATTGTCTTGGCAAACCTTACTTCAGCGACGGTTGTTGGTCAGGCGGCTTGACATGGTGGGGTGGCGGCTCGTGATGCCGCTTGGGCGAAGGAGCGTGATTATGCCCACCGGGACCCTATGAATGACTTTATTCCGATGGCGGTCGAGATCTTTGGTCGTGGGTGTTGCAATGGACGAGTTTCTCCGTACTTGCGCTCGACGTGCTTTCGAGCGCCAAGGACCTGGGAGCCCTCCTCCTTCGGTTCTTACCTCTTTTTATCGTCAACGCTTATCTGTGGCTTTACTGCGAGTGTAGGCTTCTATTCTCCTCTGATCGGCTGTTGTGGTTTTGGATCGTCGCTGTGTTCCGGAACTCCCTCAACGTGCTCCCCCGGGTTGGGGGGAATAACGGGGTTGCTTTTCGTAGATTATTCAATTGAGTTGGGATTGGGGTTGTATATTTGGGTTTTGTGAGTTGCCGTGCGTTTCATTTTGGGTTTGGGTGCTTTAATTTTCCTTGTTGTTGTTTTCTTTTTGTTTTTGTGTTCCTGTTTTTGTTTATTACCCCGCTGGTAGTTTTTCGGTTTTGGCCATGCCACCCCTTTTGTACCCCGGACTCAGATAGTTTACCATAGTGCTTTTTAATTTATCCGGCCCAGTTTTTTTAATAAATGGCTATTGGTGAGAATATTACCACTGTTCTGGCGTCAAATTAATAAAATATGGGACTTTGTTAAGTAAGCGTGATACGAAACCATCCGAGTACATTGGAGACCAAAAAAGTGGATCGTAGAGACAAAACAGAAAACTAAACGAGGAGGAAAGCAGGGGAAACGAAAAACAGTGCGAACTAAAATAACACTCAGACAAATAAGCTTAATTAAAAAAATTGCAAGAGTAGGACAGATGAGTACAAAGGACGAATGTAGAAGCAAACTGAAGGTGAAAATGTCACATAAAATTGAAGAACAAAAGAACAAGAAACACTGCGAAGACCAAACGAGGAGCAAAGGAGAAAAAGTAGAAATGCAAATAGATGCGATGCAAAAAACCCAAAAAAATAAAAATTAAGTAATTTTACTATGACCGGAGGTCAAGAACATGACCAGATACATCACCACCATATTAAATTGAAGAATAGATGGGAGACTGTACTTGCTGAAAGTCAAACGCTGTTGATAAAAAGTCATGGCACAAAATGTAAAAGAGACCACCATGATTTTAAATAGAAAACATAACCTTTACTACTTTATAATACGATCACCAAAGGGAGAAATCACAAACTCTATACTAAAGCAAGACGTTCAGGGAAATGACACTTTAATATTTATCATAACTATCGCAATAGAATAACGGGCCCTAGAAACAAAACATGTTGCGCATCCCCCAAAAGTAAGAAGGGTTTTTCAGGGTTTTAGGATTTTGATGTTTTTTAGGGTTCTTCAGGGTTTTTGTCTCCACGTGAAAAGAATAGCACGGCAATAATAATGGGGCACCATAATCAAAAAAGACAGTGATAGAATCCATCTCTGCATAGTGGTGAAAAGCAATATAATCCAAAAAACACTTTTATTTTCTTCTTATTCTCCTTTCTTCTTCCTCTTCTTCTATTGGAAAGCCAGCCCTAGGAAAACGGGTTTTGTATCTTTCACACAAACACTTACTATTACAACATTAACCACGAAGCGAGGGCGAAAGACTTATAAAAATAACGCATTCAAGCCCGAAAACCCAACCCAATCCAGTCAATTACAACATTCCTCCACCTTGAGAAGCAACCGACAATTTCAAACAAACAGTTAGCAATTTCAAAAAAATAAACAATTTCAAAACGACAAACTCACATAAGACACTAACAAATATTAATCATGCATGAATAGATCATTGTTAGATTCAAACCAATAAAGACAAAGAGGTACCTTAAAATTATTTATTTCTCATAAGACCCAAACAAATGAAGAATTGCTTGCAGTAGTAAAGTCACCACTTCTTTACATGCCTGCAGAACTTTTTTTCCTTCTTTCTTCCCATCTCCCTCGCTTGTCATAGGTAATCGGATTTTCGCATAAAACTCGAAACTTTTTCGACTACTCCATGAAAAGAAGGATGCTTTCACTCACCAATATACCCACCACTATCAACCCCATTTTATCCTCTATTGTACTTATTACACATAAACCTAATCCTCTCATTATTTTAGACAGTATCTTATTCTCGACTAGTGGACTAAAATTTACAATTGAGGACCCGACTTTAGGACTTCGTCCGGAATCGTATGGTGAGTTCCTTCCATGTCATATTCGATAAATGTTTTGAAATTTTTCTGAAACATATCCCCGAGATTTCGCAATGTTTTCTTGAACTCTTCCTTGTCCTCCCACTGCATATACCCAAATTCAATTCCACCAAAAAAATAAAAACATGTCAAAAGCTACTTCTATATTTATCGCTAAAAAATGTCCGAGAACCTAATTTCCGAGAACCTTATTTTGTCATTTTGTACATGATATCAAAAGATAAAACAGACAATCCCAGGAAATCAGATGTCAAAGATTTGTTTCCCTACATAAAGATTTCTTTTAGACTTGTTTACATGACAGCAACATATGATGACTTCCTTCACGTCTCTCTTCCTCTCTCTCTCGTCCTCTTCACTCTTCGATTGTTTACAACTAGAAAGAGGTAATGTTTGACAATGACTTTCACTTTTCAATTCTATTTTTATCTCTTTATATTTCTATTCCTACCTGCCGCTCACCCGCAGTCTCTCCTTTCAACAATACTGTCATTCATCTTCCAAAGGGGAAAACGCCCCTCTACCTCTCCCCCTTCTTCCCAGCTGTCTCACCTGATCCTCTGGCTGGAGAATCTCCGAAGGAACTCCGTTACAAGTCGTGGGCACATGGAGACCGAAAACTTCCGTTGTCACGTATTCCGACTCATTGAGGGAACCGTCGTGAATGGCGTCGATAATGGCTCGAGTTTGTTTCAGTTTCATTCTATGACCCACTCCGTAACTGCCACCTGTCCATCCGGTGTTGACCAACCAGGCGGTGGTTCCGTGACGCTTCAATTTGTCGGCCAATAGTGTGGCGTATTTGGCGGGATGCCACATCATAAAGGCGGAACCGAAACAAGCCGAGAAAGTCGCTTCCGGTTCTTTGACTCCCATTTCCGTTCCGGCAACCTGCGAAAGATAAAATCGGAGAAAGCAAATGGGAAAGTTAAGAAATTGAGAAAGAAAATGGGCGGAGAAAGATAGATTTAGAAAATTGAGCAGGAAAATGCGAAAAAGTCGAAAAGAGTTAAAAAAATGAGAAAGAAAATGAGAGTTCACTCTGCAAGGATTTTTTGTTCAAAAATACTGCCACAGAGTGCACAAATTGTCAATTGTCATCAGATCTTCTGTAAGAGATGTAAAAAGTATGAATACCCTAGAATCTTTTTTTGATACCTTTTGTTTTAAACCATGTAAAAACTTGTGACATTTCGTTCCTCACACCTAGAAATGCGTTACAATGTCCGAAACACCCAGAAGTGGATATAAAAGGGGTTTTAAAAAAAAGGGTTTTATTCGTTTACCTTTGCGGTATATCCGGAAATAAAGTGGTACATAGTTTGCTCAGGAGTCAGGCGACTGACAGGAGGGAGAACCCCAAAAGCATCACAAGTGAGGAGAATCACATTTGTGGGATGTGGTCCCACACAAGGAATTTTGGCATTGGAAATATATTCAATTGGGTATGAGACACGTGTATTTTCTGCAAAATACACACCATATATCCAGTCAGTATTAAAAAAACATCCGAAAAACAAAAAAATCAATTAGAAGAAAAACTACTCCAGCTGTCCGACTTCAATTAGAATTTCATAAGAACAGTAGTAAAACAGTTATTTTGTGGTAGTTTATAAAACATTTAAGTGAGGTGTTCACCTCACTCCCAAAAACCCAAATTCACTAGTATTCAGGTCAAGATTTGAAACTATCTTGTTGATTTATCAAGTACTAACCTCAATTTCCCTCTTTTATACTCCCCTCTTTTACACTTCCCTCTTTTACATTTCCCACTTTCACGTTTCCCACTTTCACGTTTCCCACTTTCACGTTTCCCACTTTCACATTTCCCTCTTTCACATTTCCCCTTTCACCTGTAATGGAATTGTCATCGAAGTCCACCTCGCGAGTGTGAGGATCGAAAACAACATTCTCGAGAACTGAACCAAAACGGATAGCATTGTAAATATCGGCCTCTTTTTCTTTGTCCAAATTAATACATTTAGCATAACATCCTCCCTCAATATTTGCCACTCCATCATCACTCCACGTGTGTTCATCATCTCCAATCAAATAACGGTTTGGATCGGTGGAAAGAGTAGTCTTTCCCGTTCCTGTAAGAAAGAAAAGAAAAGGGTTTGATAGTTTTAAATAAGTTTTCAAGTTCGAATTTTGAGTCACCAATATTGTCTTTTGTTTGTAATTATCTTGTCTTTTGTGGAAAGGATACTGCGCAAGTCACAAAAAAGAAATGAAAACTTGATTTGTTTTTCAACTTTATTAGAGAAGGATAAGTCATAAAAACAGTATATTATGACGCCGTAAAAGACTACTTTCAACAATGCTTCAAGAAAGCACAAAAATTGAAGAAGTGAGACAAGATTGGAAGTACAAAAAAGTACCTGAAAGGCCAAAGAAAAGAGTGACTTTATCATCCTTCGACATATTGCATCCAGAGTGGAGAGAGAGGACTCCGCGTTTTGGCATAAGATAGTTCATGAGAGAAAATAATCCTTTCTTCATTTCTCCAGCATATTCAGTTCCCAAAATGACCATCTCCATCCTGCACAAAAAAGAAAAAAGAAAAAGAAAGAGGAAAAGTTCAGAAAAAGGAATAAAGAAAAAACAACAGGTTTCCAAAGAAGTCCTCAAAGCCAGAGAAAACACCATGTTTTCTTATGTTTGCCAGAAAAAAAGCTATTCCTGAATGAGTTAGGGAATTAACTTTGCAGAGCGAAATGTAAATGAATAGCACAATATATTAAGCGTGGATTGAACTGAAAAAAAGATTTTAAGAATTGGAATCATAATGGAGGCAGATTTATGGAATTCTTCGAAGTGAATTTCATAAATTTCTTGATCTCTTTCAAATTATAACTTTTTGACGTATCAATAAGAGGTTTTACCGTGTCAATTCCCAAAACGGCATTTGCATTCTAAAGCAAAGAGAAGAAAAAGATATGTATTAAGGAGGAAAAAAAAAGATATATAGCAGAGAGAAAAGAAGATATGTATTAAGGAGGAAAAAAAAGATATATAGCAAAGAAAAAGATATGTACTAAAGAGAGAAGAAAATACATACACGAAAGAGATAAGAAAAATATATGTACTGAAGTACCTGTTCAAGTCTATGTCAACACTCGTGTTGGAGGACATATAGGGAGTGAGTCGATTAACCGGAAAACCTCCCGCATTGTAAACCGTAAAATCAGGCTCTCCAAAATTCTCCAACTCTTCAATTGTAGGACGGATACACCTGAATAGAAAAGAAAAAAAAAAGAAAAAGGAAAACAACAAACAAACGTCGTTAGTTAAGCAGCTCACAAGAGGTTGCTGGAAACTTGTAACAAACAACCATTGACTCGAGAAAAACATAAAAGATCAACAAGAATCACAGAAAAGGAAACAAATAAAAACCAAAAACAAAACGTAAACCATATGATATACAAAAACTTGAAGTTGAAGCTAAAGCGGAGCCGTTCCATTAAACAAACTGAATCAACAACTCGACATATTCATTCATGTATTAACTCAACAAAACCATTTAAACTTAATTTAACTTTCTTCACTACATAAGAGCATAGAGAGGATTCAGGTAAAACCATATCTTACATGTTGTTCATGAAGAGAGCGTGATAGGCTCTCGCACAAACGATTCGTACTTTCAGACGGAGTTTGGGATCCCAACCGACGAACATATCTTGGATATATACCTATAAAACCACTATAGAAAATACCATAAGAACCACTATGAAAAAACAGAATCAACAAAAAAAGCAGCAAGAAATAAAAAAATATGTACCGATATAACCACAGTAGAGATCAACAAAAAACAACCATAACTGTCAACAAAAAACCACCATAACTGTCAACAAAAAACCATCAAAAGACCAACAAAATGCAAAAAAAATAGCAGGCAAAGCTATTTTATGAAAACCTACTTGTTTCAAAACTCAGCCAAATTGAGAAAAACCTCATCCTTTTCATTTTATATCCATCTATTTCTTTCATCTTTTCATTTATTTAAAGTTTACACTCACCCTCGGCATAATGTTGAGGTAATCCACGGCACGCTCCCGATTCACCATGAATGTGTATTCGTCCATTTCCAGATTAGGGGACTTGCTGTATTTCCAACAACAGCAAGAAAAAAAAAAAGAGAAGATCAACTACTTTGACTTTAAGTTCAAGACAGAAAGTTGCTAAGAACAGACAAAAACAGTATATTCGCTGCCAAATAAAGGATATTCTTCCTGTCTAACACAGGAACAAGGAATAAATTGCATTGCGACCAACCTGTGCTACAATTTCTGTAACTTTTTTAACTTTAAACCAATTTCTAACTGTTTACACAAATAACAAACAGATTAACCAAGTCTGTTTTTCAAGAAGGCTCACCTGCTCCATATTTTTTCATTAAAATATTTCACAGTTGACAAACATAATTGCATAGCTTGTCTCTCTCCCACTCCCTCTCCCCGCCTCCCTCTCTCTCCTGCTCCCTCTCTCTCCCTCACCCCCTCCCCAATCCACCATTTACAGTGCTCACCTTCCCCACCACAGATCCTCTGCGTGGTTTCGTTCCTTCACAACTCGCTTGTCCTTGGGAGACCTTCCTGTCTTCTCTCCAGAGAGAGTAGCCAAAGCTCCAGATGAGACAACAAAATTTTTGTCCTCATGTGCCAAAGCATATTCGTAAAGCTCTGCAAGAAGAACAAAAAGGAACAAAAAAAAAAAAAACCAAACAAGAGTCAGAATCACTTCCACCTCAACATATATGTATAGATAGTACTCCAAAGAATTCTATGCAAAAAAAAACAAGTGAGTCTGAGATACTATGGGAGAAGAGGCATGTCTCTACTGTTTCTTTACAACATTCCTTGCTTTCTGTAACCTCTATTTTCCCATAGTCAAAGCCCTTTGGATTTCATTATCCATTAAAAACAGCCAGTAGTTTTGGAGAAACCCAAGTGACAAAAACAAAACAAGCAGAAAAATTGTATTTGCAGTACACTGCCCATCCCTATAAGACTTACAACCGAGTGCGTGCTGTCTACATTGTTGTTTTGACGCAAAAACATCAACACTATTTAGTTAAGTGGCCCATAAACGAGCACATGTGGCAAAACAAAATTTTAGTTTAGTTTGTACTAAATCCACTTTTATGCTAAAAAATCACTAACTTTGATAGCGATTTTCACGATTTATGGCAAGTTTCCTTTCTCTTCCCCTTTCTCTTGTTTCGTACAAATGCAATTTGAAACATAAAAGAAGTTATATTACCTGCAGGAGACAAATTTCTCAGAACTTCCTTGGGATTGAGCTTCGCGACAAAAATGTCGTCAGAGACAAGAGGAGGCACTTCCTGACCACTTTTCTGTTTCACGTCCTCCAACAGGCTTGAGGCTCGGCTGCTCTTCTCGGCTGGTACGGACGAAAGTTTGGAGGGAGCCATCGTCATTTCTGTCACACCTTGATACGTCGCTTTCTGCACCACAAGATAAAACTTCCAAATGAGTGTTGAAGCTTTGCTATTGAAACTGAAACTGAGTTGAAACTGGAATTGAGTAGAAAGTGTTGAACGATAGGATGACACTATTTAGGGTAACGAGAATGTTTAGTGAAAAGTTAATCTTTATTTAGATCAGATTATTTAGTTCCATAGGCGTGGATATCTTCATAAAATAAAGTAAAAATAAAAAATAAATTATTTACAAAGGAGTAGATATTTTTGTTTAGTCAAATGAAAATATTCAATAGAGTATTCAGTCGAGTATTTAGTCAAATGAAAATGTTTGGTCAGACAAGAAATGTTTAATCAACAGTTTGTCAAAATGAGAATGTTTACTCGAATGAAAATAAATAGTCAGATGAAAATATTAAAGTCAAATGAAAACATTTTTCCAAGTTTATATAAAGAAAATTTTCATCAAGCTTGAACCGCAACACTATATAATTGTTTTAAACATCTCTGGAATTTTTGACCTATCTAGTCAAAATAAAGTCCAAGGTAAGACCTCAGGAATTGAATCAGAACCAGAAATCTCATAAGCAACAAAAAAGAGACAAACATGGAGGGATTCAAAAAAATGTACCTTGCTGGAATCGAGTTTTGCGAAACTTGTCGGAAAAAATGAAGAGGAAAAGTGTACTTCATTTCCACCAACTCTCTGGCTTTGACTTCCTTGTAAAGAAGAAGTAGCCATTGGCTTAAGAGTAACAGCATCCATAGCTTCAATATGAGATATATGACAAATACCTCTGAGACAAACAAACGATACGTCAATTACAAGAAAAATAGTAAAAAGGAAAAGAAAAAAGGAGCAAAGATATAAGACCTGAAACGAAAATGTAGAGAAAAAAAGGAGATTAGACAGAGAATGATAGAAATGAAAGCAAACAACATTACGAGTTGAAAAATCCTATTTATATCCTCCAGATATTCAGTAAAATGTCTTGGAAAGTAAGCATATAGAAAATAAGAATAACTGGAAACAAAGTCATTGCTGCAACAAAGTCGAGTCAAAAAGCTGATGCATTAAAAAATATATTTCTTACCAACTTTTACAGAAAAAGACTTGAAACTTACCAGTTTTCAGTCACTAAAATGAACCTTTGTATCCTCAGAGAAAACTATCACTAAAATAGAAAACACTGACTTAAAAAAGCGAAGTAGATTTTTCAAATGAAGAAGTGAGAGAGAGAGGGAGAGAGAGAGAGAGAATACAAAACAACTGCTTCTGGAGAATACCATGACAACATGATTGTCCAAGAGCTGGTTTATTTGGATCAGCAATCCGTTCGCACGTGCGTATGTCGGTCGGCATGTGCGGGTCTGTCGGTGAGCATGCGAGCCTAGGCCAGCGTGGCGGACAGCATGTGCCTTGCCGCGCTGGAGGAAGATCCGTATTTTGAAAGACCAGCGATGTTTTCGTCGTTGATGTCCAATTCGTACGGATTTCAACTTTTTTACGAAAACTACGTAGTATTCGTCTTTTTCATACTTTTCGTAAAATTCGTGTAAATTTCGCTGTACGGCCATGTGCAGAAATGTACGGAAATCGTAATCTTAGAAAATCCTTAAAAATCTTAGAAAGTACGGAAATTAAACAGAAATGTACGAAATTGCATAAAAGTGTACCCTAAAAAACCTAATAGTACGAAATATCTACGGAAGCCGTACTGAAATATAAATGAACGTACGGCAGTGTACCTTAAAAAACCTAAAAATCCCCTAAAATAACCCTAAAATGTACGAACATAGACGGACACTGTACGTAAGTGTCCAAATAATGTACGGATAAAAAGCAAGGTACGCATTTTATTAACTTTTCAAAAGCGTTTGATGCGTACCGTACGTAGTATTCGTTAGTTTATACCGTGCGTAATATGCGCACGGGACATCTATGGTTTTCGTAAACATTCTGTACTTTTTATTACAGAGAAAAATACATGACTTGGGCAAAGGAATATAAAATTTGTCAAATTGAGGAGTTTCGTACGCGTTAACGGAATGGAGGCTTATTATTGGTCAAAGTTTTTTCTTAACAGAAAATAAAGAAAAATATCAGATCTAGTACAGTCGTACGAAATAGGTGGCGATATCGTTTTTTCCAAGTCAGCAAAGTGAGACGAGATATTTTCCAAAAAGTTTGGTTCGCCACATGGTCAATTCCACCTCGTCTTCGCGAACCGATTACGACAACAGCGGAGCAAATGGCCTCAACGCGATTGGCTGCTCGTTCCGATTGACGACGGTATCATTTGGCGACGGTATCAATTAAATCACTAGAAAAGTGGCAAACGTGCACTGTGAAGGGTCGGCGCCCATTGACCAGTTCTCATTCCACTGACGGAATTAATGACGCTTAGGCAGTTTCTTCCCGTCAGATTCATAATGGGCGGCCAAGATGTGTTTGAAACACCTACGTCGTGGGCTATACGCGCATGGTGGCATCAATCTTAAAGGTTTCCGTACTGGAAGTTTTTTTTCCGGACAGTCTTGCACTTTTGCTTTGTATTCTGCAACCGTGTCGTTTTCCACACCGATTTATGACCATTGGCAGATTCCTTGGAGCCAAATCAAGTAAAGCATGCTCGATTTCTAGACCCCCCCGCCCGTACGTTAATGGTAGCAAAAGATTTTTCGAATAACGTACGAAATAATTATGTATAATATTGTACCGCTGTTCGTCCGTATGAGAGAAAAATAGAAAATCATGCAATCGGCACGTGCGTCGCACTGCTTATCGCAGAATCGCCTGTCTGAACGCCCGGCTGGGATTCTCAAGGGTTTACGGCGGATCGCTGTGTTGAAGTACACCGCCGTGAATCATTGTGGTTTATTATTAGTGTGGATCAGTTGCAAGCAACTGTTTGCGCTGTTTTACCCTGTTTGCTTTGAAACGTACGATTCATGTTGCGCACTAAAACAAAAACCATATTCTTGAAAAAGAACGGATAAGGAATCTAACAGTAACAGCTAATACGGTGACGATCTTGAAGATTTCTTCAACGGCTCTCCGGATAACCCGGAATAAACAAAAGATATTTTTCTGGCGTTCTTTGCTATAATGCCCATCGCTATTGGGAGTAATGTAAACCTTTCCAAATATTTCCAACGCACTCCAAACACTTCAACGAAATTTGTAACATCATCCTTGACCTGGTTTTGAACTAACTACGGTCATGCTTGGACCGAATATAAGGTGGATTGCTTACGAGCATGTCCTTAAAGGTGGTATTGTGTATCGGCGTGTTCCTCACATTCACGACTTCATGAGACTTCATGCACTATGTACGGTAAACCGTCAATTTGTACATAACAAGATTTTGTTACAAAAGCACGATGGTAAACCATCTGAGTACGTGGGAACCAAAAATAAAAGAAGTGGACGGCGAAGTCAAAACTGAAAAGCTAAATGTGGAGGGAATGGAATCGATTTGTATGGATGGAATAAGGGAATATATCATAGTCTATTGCACTTCAATTACGCAAGAGAGACGTTATGGAGTATTTTTCTTTCGATCATGGCTGAGATAAGTTGAGTTTGCTTGTTTCTTTGGGCCGCTGACATGCTTGAGCTTAAATTCTTCAGTAATCTATATTTCCTGAGGTCGATTGTCAGCATGGTTTAATAAAACAGAACCCTCGTGAGATTTATCCTCGAAACCCACCGGGCAGGTTTTCCTCTTATGCACTACGAGTTGGTTGTGGGTATTTCAGGTCAAAATAGTGATTATTTTGTTGTTAAGGGTCAGGGGAGGGTTGGCTTAGTCAAGGTCGTATAATCTAGTAACTTGGTTCTACATTTCGTTATCATGGTTTTTTTTTTTTTTTTGTATTTTCGCTTTTCACCTCCTCTCTCTCCTAGGTAATGATTAGTGTTGGGTAACGAAGACCAATTGCCGATATTCGATATATGTCGAATTTTAGGTGTCCGATAATCGATATATCGAATCCATGTACCTAGAAGCTGAATATCCAGATATATATGCAATATTTTTTTTTTTCCTGATTTTTTTTTTCAAACCTCCCCTCAGGGGGGGGGGGGGGGGGGGGGGGTATCCGTACGATTTTCCGTAATTTAACTGTACGGACACCTATTTTTTGCGATACATATCGCGATTCATTCTATCTTTTTCTTTATTCTATTTAGGGTTATTTTCAGTATGTTGTCTCTTAAATAGAGTGGTGTACGGTCAGTGTCAGACCGTACATAAGTGTACCTTTTTAAGTTAAAAAAGTACAATAAATTAGTTTTAGTAACCGCGGACGCATGAGAATGTGCGTTCTAAAAAGGAAAAAGAACTAGGTCGTAAAAAATCCCGATTGCACATATTCGTCCGACATCCGTACGATTTTCCGTAATTTAACTGTACGGACACCTATTTTTTGCAATACATATCGCGATAACTTATGTTGGTCCCGGTACGATATATCGAGGAATCTGCTCGAACGATATTCGATATATCGAATATCGAATTTATCGCGATATGAATTTACCCGTTACCCAACACTAGTAATGATAACGTTCGCAAAAAGTCACATGAATAGACAATAAACATGGTCCAAATCACATGAGGACGATCGAGAACATCGTAGTATGACACCAAATACCAAAATGTGCACTAGTGGGCAATCATAATTAGTGCAACAGGGTCAACCTGAACTGTAATATTGAAGTGAAAACTTCCTTCACTGTTTCAGAATAAAGGGATATATACCGGACAACCATTATTAGTGCACACCCACACAGGGCCAGCCTTAACAAGTCACAATTTTGAAGTGAAAACTTACTTCACTGTTTCAGGAAAAAGGTAGCTAAAAAATATACTATTGCCAGTTACATGAACTTCACAAAAGCAGAGCCTCTAAGCTTCGTTGAAATGGGCAGCAATAACAAACTACGAATTCTGAAAAATAATAAACACATCTATAATCACCTCCACAGACTATTCAGTAGACTTATTTCTGTAACCGGCGTTGAATACTCTAACATCCTACACCGAGATTCATAACAGGGAAGATGAAGGAATGCAACCGGTTTCAACTTCCAACCTACGTATTTTTTCCATTATGTCCTGGCAATTAACCAGGTTTCCACTTTCAACTTAATATAATTATTTCCATTACTTTCTCGTGGCTATCTAAGCACCGCAAGCAATGGATTGGAAGGAGGATTGGGACTGTCCGGGTGCCTCCAGCTGTCCACAATACCGGCCACAGAGGCGTATGTACCGGCAATGGCACAACAAAATCCCACAAGCATAATAGAATAGCAAAGAATAACCTGCACATGCATAAAGGGAAGGCATTAGAAACCAGTCGTGTTAATTTGTTGAAAAGCATACAAATCAATCGTGTTTTTTTTTCAAAAGCATGACAAACCAGTTGCGTTATTTCGTGGAAAGCATGTAAATCAGTAATGTCAACTAGTTGTTTTTTTTCTTTTGCTGAAAGTTTCCTTTATCTGCCTCTTTTCCCCCATACCTACAGCTTACAGGGAACAGAACAGCAATCGCACCTCCTAACATGTTACTTATGTTACCCTTGGACATACAACCTTGGGCATACAGAAAAGGTGAAAAGTGTTCTTTTTTGCAATGAATCCTCCCTCGCGAGTACAATATCTCTCAGCTAAGTCTGGTCTCTGTCAGAACTCAAAAATACATATCCTCAACAACTTCTCATAGCTCCACTCTGTAAATGAAAGCCATTCAGCTGCTCCACTCTGTTTTTAAGCGTTCTATGCTGCCCTTCTCACATCTTCTTGCACACCATTTGATAAACCTTTCCCATATTCGGACTATACAGCATGTTTATATGCATTCATCAGTCGACTGGCCAAAAACAATAAAACTTGCCCTTAGTTCAAATGTCCAAAAATTATTGGAAACGCCAATGTGGTATGCCCATACTGTACGCATATTACACGGCATAATGATGGGGTTTTACCACATATACCATTCCCTATATTTTTCCCACATTTGAACAATGGAGTTTTCTAAAGAACACGGTTTGCGGGGCAAGTGCAAACACACCTGAACAGTCGAGGCACGTTTCCCGAGAATCCGGATGTAGCAGGCACATGGGAGGATCACCGACTGAAGGCAAAAAACCAGTAATAACATCGACTACTATATGAGTTCACAAAATTTTCAATAGGAAGATTACTGCAAATTGCATCATGCGTGATGATTTGCAAGCCAATTCAACCACAATTGTATGGATGACCAGCTTGAGAGTAAGACGCTTACCACTGACATGCTGAGAAAAGCTCCGGTAAATGCCATGACATATCCTGTAGCATGAGTACCCCACATTGTAGCAAGGGCAAAATCAATCAGGCAAGGTTGCAGGAACACATCATACAGCATCTTACCCATAAATGGATAGAAAGATGAAAGAACGACAAGTTCAAAGCAACTTGACTGGTTCATCAGCTTTGTTGGCCTCTTTCTTTCTCTCTGGATCTTTCTGTCCTCTTTCACTCTTACGTTTTTCCTTTATTTCTCTCTCTCTTTCTCTCCTTCTCTCTCAAGACACTTAAAGAAGGCAACATACGCACCGAAAAAGGGTATCAGTAGAGCCACAATTACTGTGGATACCACAAGCATTGTCCGAATGAAGAGTGATGCATGGCGGTATCCAGAGCTATCTGGGTGCATGGGAAGAAGCTCCTCAAGACAGAGGGCGACTGGAGTCATAGTCAGAGCAAATGTGCAGCCAAAATAGTCAAGGAACCTTAAACTCTTCCAATAAAACAGCAAGATCTAAGCAAAACGAGACCTTCCTAAGGGTGAGGGTGCTGATATAATAAATGCATGAGATGAAAAGCACGGACGACAACAAGAGACTGTTTTTGCCAACAGGGGTGACAGACTCTTCTCAGGACAAAGTGGCTACAATCAGCTGCGAATAAGATGCTATCAAAAAACATTCATGTACAAAAGTATTATATTCATGTATATATTATATATATACATATATGATAGATATATTAATAAAATACAATATATATTTATGTCGTTCATATCAATGTCCAATTCTGGATCAGCAGACTCATTACGAGGCCACGTGTGGAGCATGGGAGGATATTTTGTGAACGGATTCACCACCTGCACCCTCCAATCAACCTTAGCGATTCACAAGTTGATCCAGAAACCTCAAGGTTATTTTCCAGAATCATACCCCCAAAACATGCCTGGCCCAGCCATAGCTGCAGCTATTACAATTTAATGATCAGAACAACACAAGCACACAACAAACATTAATTAAACAAACACTATAGACAAGAATTTGCCATAGACATTGAAAGTAACATTTATTCCACCAACTGTAGCCTAAAAAGAGAATCTGTAGACTCCTGGTTGGGGAACTACACTGCCCATCGCTATCAGCGTTAAAGAAAAATTAGCGTCAGCGCTAATTTAGTGTAAAAAAGCGCTACTTTGTGTATCAGTTAACTTTGGCACTTAACACCAAATTGTGTGTCGCCTTTGTATCATGTACACTGAGCTGGCATAAACACTATTTCAAGAGTGAATGCCATATTCTGACAGCATCTGCCGGGTGACGTACTTGTGGGTTTGAAAATCGTATGAAACATACAAATTAGAGTAGAAGTTAACAGTAATTTAGGTTATTTTACGCTATTTTCTGGTTGAGATTAAGTATTCTTCTTTATTACCCTAAAAGTTTACACTTCATGCTCACGCTAATTCCAACGGCTAACAGCTTTGTGGTCCAGACTAATGACCTACGGACAGTTTAACGAGTAAAAAAAGTATTAGCATGGGGATCTTATTAGCGATATTAATTCAAATTCAATTCCAAATGAAATGGCTGATTCTGAACCAATTAAAAAATTAGCGCTAAGGAAAAAGCAATTAGTGTCACTGATACTATTTTTGGTTCCAGGGGTAATATCTAGGGACACCGACATAGTGTTATTGATGCTTTAACGATACACAGTTGTAGCAACTGAAGGCCAACAATACAACAAAAACCACCATGGTCAAGGCATGACATACCGTGGTCCAAACAGCAATTTGGGATGCAGCGAATGTTGGCGATAGATTGAGGGTGATCTGTGCCTCCGTAGCCGCACCATACATAGTGAAGCCCATAACAGCCATTCCTCCATAAATTGTTGTGCAAATCAAAAAACTGCACCCAAATGTTCAACATTTCCCACGAGACCACGGGACCGGTATACCGGTATAGATTACTCCAGCATTGGGCAAACCCCCGTTTGGAAAAAAGCACCAAACCTGGTTTTCTAGTTTATGTCAAACTAAAGAAAAAAAGTTGGCTTTGTGGATCACTCCCAAAACAGCGATGTGTTTTTATGTTTTCCAAAGCATGACTGGAACCCAGCCAGCCATAAATTCTTTAAGGACCGGAATAATAAGCATAACAAACCCGTTGTCCAACCTTTCCCTAATAAAACTCAGCTTATTGCAGCTGTTTTATCCTATGAAAACACAATGACCTCCACCGTACACACAACGGCGCAATGTACCATGTTCAAAATACCTCCTCACGATTAAAAGAAAATCTATCATTGACAGAGTGCAAAATGATCTTAACTAAAACGCAGGCAGTGGCAATGAGCTACTCTTTCAAGGATGACCACTGGTAAGACTTAGAAACCCCGGCGACACTATCCCCTTTCCAACCCTCCTCTTCTCCTGCACCCTCCCTTAGGATGCAAATAGCTCAATAGACAGTCTTTGTGTTTACCTTGTGAGGAGAACCTTGTTGAATTGAGCCGGGTCCTTGAGGGACATGTAGATGTTAGGAAACACAGCATGGCCAGAATAGCAAAAACCATAAAGCCCAATGGATACAGGGAGGCTCCAAACATTAAGCAGTGGCCCAGATTGATGGAATCCGACTCCATCAACAGCTCCCACCCAAAGCACACAAAAAAAAACCACAATTGTGGCTAGGACACCTCCAGCTGCCCATCCAGAAAAACAGATTAAAAAAATAGCAAAAAGATAAAAATAGCAAGAAAAACAGCAAGACCTGCCCTCTTAGACAAAACTAGCATTTACTCTACACAGTGCCAAAGTTCTCCCAGCTCGACGCCAGATACATTTTACAGTGACGTCTGCCTGTCAATTAACAAACATTCACTATTCCTGTTTCCGCCTGTAAAGGCAAAGTCAAGGAACAGATTGGATAAAATCAGTAGAAGTGGCGGCTACCTGAAAGGTAAGATAATAAGCTGAGGTCCCGCAGCCAAAATGTGGGCAAAATACAGGACGCTGAAATGAGCACAAATAAAGCTCGTCCTGATATTATGAATCCACCAATGGATATAGAAATGGGGGGAAGCACAGCAGCCAAATTGTCCCCCTCCAAAATGAGGAACTCCACACAGCACGCCTGCATCCGTCCATTTCCTTCCAGTATAAGGATCTGACCTGCCTTACCTGATCCATTCCATTCCGTCCATTCAATCAATAGTCAAATGGGCGAAAACCACTGGAAGCGCTACATTTGGTCATATACTACAAGCATATTATACAGCATATCACGGGTAGTATTAGAGTTACTGCATATAGCATTTCCAATTGTTTTCGCACATTTGAACTCTGATTCGATCCTTTCTCTAAACCACTCCATCCGGTTCAAGGGACAAGAAGAAGGCCCCTAGCATTCTATCTCCATTTATTCTTCTCTCACAATTATGGCCTAGGTCAATTCATATGAGTATTTGCTGTAGGCTCCTCTGGTTTTCAGGACTTAATCTAGACATGGAAAGGAGGCCTCCTTTACTAGAAGACAGGTATAGAACGTTTTGCATCCAGCTCACACAGAATGTTTGCGGAAGTCAATAGGGGGCAGAAGGTATAGTCTCCTCACATAGAGCTCCACATACAGTACCACCTGGGAAAAAAAACAGCCAGATCCCAATATCACATGCACCCATCACTAACTGGAGAAAGACAAAACGACAAGAAGAGAAACGCCGTCTAAATGATCTTGAAGTACTTGCGATGGCTGCTGATGGGATGGTGCTAAAAAAAACCTTGCGGGTCCATGGAAGGATAAAACCATGGACGATTGGGAGAAGAAAAAGGAAAAAATATAGGAAAGAGGGAAGAAGATTGCTCCTTTATAAGAACACATACATGGATGAAGGATGGAGAGCGCAAGGAAGCAAACGCAATAAAGAAGAAAGAAGTAATCTATCACAAATAGATCTATCAGCCTTCCAAGGGCCTATCAGCCTTCCAAGGGCCCAAAGCTTGTCCAAGTCCAAAGCTATCCACCAAGCATGTACTTGCCAGGTTAATCGAGAGGAGATGCAAAAGAGTGGAAACTGCTCATTCTGCTAGATGATAAAACAGTAAAACTTTAAGTAGGAGTATGTTAAAACCCCACCCAAAGGTTTCCTAAAATTGAACAACACAAGAAAAATAGGCCACAGTTGAGCTACCTAGAAATCTGTCTGTATCGTCAAATATGAATGACCTCCCATGAATAAATCTATCAGCCTTCCAAGGGTCCAAATCTTCTCCAAGTCCAAAGCTATCCACCAAGCATATACTTGCCAGGTTAATCGAGCAAAAGTGCAAAAAAGTGGAAAATGCTCGTCCTGTTGGATGATAAAACAGTAAAGTTTAAGTAGAAGTGAGTTAAAACCCTTCTAAAGGATTCCTTTCGAGGAATTTGCTCTACAGAATGAAGATAACCCTGACCCATGCAAAACGACAGGATTTATTCTCATAACATCAAGCTCTACACCGACGTCTCCATCCATTGGTGGGCAGTTCACATTTGGATCATGCGCAATCAAACAAAACTTACCGATATGAGCAGCCTCCCAAGGCGACCGAATGCTGCCTCTCCAATGTCGGGGTAGGTTTCTAGGCTCGGATGGCTATCCAGGCAGTAGCGCAGCATCATACCCGTATAGCAGCATATGGCAGAAAGCACAAAGAGAAGGCTGAGACCAATCCATCCGCCTTTCATCACTGCGTATGGCGTGCTCAGAACGCCAACTCCAGCCAATACATTCACACCTGCAGTTGCAAATCCAAAGTAATGCATAATGGCCCCTTTATTAATATTATAAGCAATTAAAAAATTAAAGTAATGCATAACGGCCCCTTTCATTTAAATGTTAAGAGAAGGAAAAATGTTATATATTTTATTTAAAGCTGCTGCAGGTATGAGAATGGTGCATAATTATTTACCGTATGGATGGGTTGTTAAATGCCCCTGCAAGTAAAGCAAATTGACAATCCAAGATTTAATGCATTTGTCTTGCTTCAAGAAATTGGAACTTCCTGAAGCAACAAGCGCGAAAAATACAAATTGCCAAAAGCGAAATGGATTGTTTGCTGCCACCTTCACAGAAATGCCTGAACTGAAAACACGTGTAAACCTTGCACCCTTCAAGATAGCTACTACTACACGATTGCATCTTTTTAGCATACCAGTGCAGTAGTATAACTGGAAACCACAGAGGAGGAAGCATTAATGCTACTATATCAAAAAAATCTCAGCCATGGAGTGCAATGCTTCTGAGCTGTACCAACTGCGCACCATTTAGTACAGCTTGCATAAAGCTACTTTTATTCGCGGCTACTCCAGCTGGCTCCATGCTGTAAACCTCCTCCTCGTCTGCCGGCTTTCGTGGAGGAAACTTAGGAACTGGAGGTCGATCAGCAGGCTTGTGATGAGTTGGAAGAGGAGGAGGACCCTGAGGAAGGTCAGGTTCTCCCATGCGAGGCGTGCTTCTTCGGTATGGATTTGTAATAAATGGAGAAAGATAAGAGTTGCTCGGACGGCTTGTTGAAAGAGGGCTAAACAGTGGAATGGTGGGAGAAGCCATGTGGCTATAAATATCCATCGACTGCCTGCACAGCCAGCAAAATAGCTTGTGATGAACCTGGGTAGGTGGAGACAGAAATGCTGGAGCTAACGAAAACCAGGGCATCAACATGGCTTTGAAAAAAAAATGACTTGCTCTTTTCAATTTTTTGTCTTTGTTTGCTGAAAAAACTAACAATGCAGCTAAAAATACCATGGGATCAGTACCATTTCAAAGCTTACCAGTCTTCCATTTGTTTATCTTTTCATTTAAATGTGTTTGATGCTCATTGGCTGTAAGGTGAAAGTGAAAAAGGGGCATATTCTACACACCGATAACTTTGAGGCCAGTGAGGTGAGTGGCGATCCTGTTCTTGTTCCTGCTCCTGTTCTCGTCCTCGTTTCCATGGAGATCCACGCGGCGAATCATCGTTATCGTCATCGTCAGCAAGTGTCACGCCCTCACCCTCTGGTTCATCTGAGAAATAGAAACTGTCATTATGATGTGTATCCATTGCCAAAGGAAGGGGCTGAATGCCAGTTCTTGCTTGAGTTTTAAAAGCAATATGGCTTTTTGCGTTTCAATTCAGTGGTAAGCACTACGTACTACGAGACGTGAGCGGAAACAGATGGCTACTGTGTTGTCTGCTACACTTCTTGAACTTTGAAAGTCACTTCACTACAATACCAGGACAGTCTAAAGTTTTTCGAGTCTGAAGTTTTTCGAGTCCAAAGTTCTTTGCAGTTTTACACAAGGAACTGCAGTTTATCCTCCCAAATATAGTACAGTACTGTACTGTATTTTACAGCTGTAGATGCCACGGCGTACGAAATGAACTTTCGGAGAGAAGATACTCTGTCCTGGTAAAAAACCCTAAACCAGAGGAGACTTGCTATGTGGGTAGCCGATTGCTTGGTGGACACCTTTAAATTTTAAAAGTTCTCTACGAAATTGTAGACGTCGATGACACCAACTGCGTCATCACTCATGAGCGGTGTCCTCCTCAGCCCGTCAAAAATTTCGGATTCGTTTACCAACGCGCGCTAAACCCCGGAATGCTGGAGTGACGAATACTGTTCCTGCACTTTGCTGTCGTTTTGTGGGTGATTGGTGGAAGTAGTCATTTTACCACACCAGAAGACACCTCTGACAATAGAAACTGTACGTCTGCCTTGTCCATGGAGGGGCCGTACGTTTGAAAAGTGGCATTCTCTAAATCGCACGTGGCGGATTTTGTCGGTACTCTAGCTTTACCTTTCCAGTCCCACCTGTTGGTGCCGTCGCACCCGCGCGTTGTCACTCGTGAAAGCGGGGTGTTAGCGGAAGCTCGTAACAAATCCATTTTTGCTTAGGGTAACATTCCATTAGGCGGTCCCAGTAAATGTACGGACAAGTCTACTGACAGCGTTTACTGGAAGTCCGCTCCATTATGTCGGGCCAGTAACAAACATTCCTCAATTATGATTGGCGCCACATAGGTTACATCCAGATTCTAAAAATCTTAAAATAATCTACAAACAGGATATCTGTACGAAATATCTGTACGACCGGAGGTAGTTAATGATTTGTGCATAAAGTTTTCGGCCAGATTTTGACTTTGAATATAGAAATCGAAATTTGGAAACGGAATGGCAAAAGGACGAGGCAAACTTTGAAGGTCGCGGCAAAACCTTGAATGTCGGTGGATGTCAGACGGAGCGTGCGAGGATATTTTCAACCTGACATCCATCCAGCGTGGCAGACGGCACATGGCCTGTACGACGTGCACGCCTGTGATCCCTTGATCAAAGTAGATATGTATTTGTTTTTTGACGTGTACCAATGGCAATCATCTCGTGGGCCCCAACTCTCCTCGCGAGGAGAGTTGGGGCCCACGAGATGATGTGCCCGATTGCTTCGCGGATCTAAAATAGTGAAACATCCAACGGTCAGGAATCACTCCTACATCACTGGAGCTTCCCGACAGCTTTCCAGTAGCGATGTTTCGTCTTACAAAAAAAAAATGATGGTACGGATATGTACGGTGATGTATGAATACGTACGGCGTCCAGTAGCAAACCTCACTTTTCGTCTAATGGAAACATACCCTAAACCCTTTTTCTAAAAGGGAAAAGCATTGTCCCTGGTGACAACTAATATTGACCGTCGATTCTTCTTGCGTAAGATCTTGAGCCGTTGAGTGTTTTTAGTTAGGATTGGAGTCTCTGGTGACAAAGGAAAGAGACACGTGGTACAATCCTATTTGTTGTATTTCACATGGTTGTAGTGGTATGATAAAATTCCAGACAAAATCGATGTCACGCCAAAATGTCGTGTTATCAATACCGGTTGAGAAACGTACAGTATCGTACGCTATATTTTTCGCGTGTGATTCCGTACATCACGTCGAGTTGTCGTTTTGTCAATATCTGTACACGCCAAAATGTCGTGTTATCAATACCGGTTAAGTAACGTACAGTATCGTACTTTATTTTTTTGCGCGTGCGATCCCGTCACATCACGCCACGTTGTCGTGTTCTCAAAATCCGTACACTACTGTTATTTCAGTGTTGGCGTGACGTACGATGTGTCGTGATATCAATACCGGTACAGTAACGTACAGTATCGCACTTTTAATTTTGGCGCGTGCGATCTCGTCACATCACGCCACGTTTGTCGTGTTATCAATATCCGTACACTACACAGCGCATCGTAATTAGCGTAAATAACGCTAATTCGGTCGCCCTAAATTTCGACTCTATCACGTTAAATAGAGTAAATGATTCAAATTTTTTCATTATACCATTTACGGTAAAGTTTAATTAGCGTAAAAAATCCTAATATAGGTTCGTTTTAAATAATGTGGAGTACGGACAACGTTTGACTGTGCAAAATTGTAATTTTATGAGTAAAAAGGTACAAATAATAATTTAATAGAATCGGGCTCGCATGTGAAATTGCACTAAACAAAAAAAAAAAATCGCATCGAAAAAAACCCGTTCGCATAGCTCCGTCCGTCGACAACATTCTCGCCCGTGTGAACATTTACATGAATTTACATGTAAAACTTTTATAGTTCAACGACAACAGTATGAGTTGAGACAAATATTATATATCTATGAGACAAATAGTACTAACGTCATAATGACGTCAAAATATACGGGTTGACGGTTTTCGTATGTCTAAATAATTTAGTGTTTATAATTACAGCACGGATAATTATTGCCGACATAAGCTAATATATAGTACTTAAATAAAGTAGAATAAATTTCCTTTGTGAAAAGGTTCTATCACAATAATTAGCGTTTACAACTCTAATTGTTTTTTTTTTTGTTTTTTTGCTCTAATTTTTTATTTACTATAATTACGGTTCGCGGTGTACCGTAATTTCAGTGTTGGCGTCACGTACGGTTTTCGTACATAGTACACACTATACTATCGCATTGTACATGGTAAAGACCATGACGATGCAAAGTGGATGGTACGTTTCACTCATGTAGGAAGTTTGATTAAGCGTAAAATTTTCATATTGATTTGAGCGTTTGATCTCAATCTAATGAACGATATGAATGAATGGACTGAATATATCATGTAATATTAAGTAATTTAATGTTAAATCTAGAATACACATTAAACCATTAACATTATTCAACCGTTATTCGTTTAAACATAATACGAATGGTTTTTGTTTATTGTATATTAAGGTGTTGTATGTCTATTTTTCATATTTTTTTTTATCAATACATAATATCACAAAAAAAAACAAAAAAAACAAACAAAATAAATAACCTCAAAACAACCTTGATCACATAACCAAAACGCAAGAAACAAATGTAAACATAACAAAGAAAAAAATTAGAAAAAAAAAACATCAAACTTAACTAGGATTCAACCAACTTAGTCCCAAGACCCAGATGGTTGGAACAACATCATTATCAGCTCGATGGCTGACTAACACTATAAACACGTATTTTCTTTTATATTTTTTGATAGTTAGAATATGTTGATTACTTTAAGTACTTTTTTTTGTTTTCGATCAAGCACCTTAGTTGAAGACCCACATGGTTGCATAAACATCATTATTAGCTCAAAGGCTAACTAACATTACAATCACTTATTATTTATTAATTTTCGTTGTTTATTATAGTAGATTGATTACTTTTAGTACTTTGTTTTTTTTTTTTTTTTTTGTGATCAACCAACTTAGTCCTAAGACTTAAAAGGTTGCATAAACATCACTATCAGCTCAGAGGCTGACCAACATTACAAACACTTGTTTTCATTCATAATACTTGTTTATTAAATTACACTGCTACTTTGAAAAAAACAATTCTTTGTTTTTTCGATCAACCAACTTAGTCTAAAGACCAAGAAAGTTGTTGAACATCATTATCAACTCAAAGGCTGACGAACATTACAAACATTGGTATATACACTTTTTTTAAATACAACACAAATACTTTGACTAGTTTCTTTTGGTGAAACTTTATTACTTTGTTTTTTTTTTATATGACCAACATTACAAATATTAGCTTTTTTTATTTTTAAATACAATACAAATACTTTGAATACTTTGTTTTGGTGATACTTTGATTACATCATCATCATCATCATTTTCATCTTCATCTTCATGATCATCATCATCATCGTCATCATCATCATCATCAACATCTTCATGATCATCATCATCATAGTCATTATCATCGTCAACATCATCATCATTGTCAACACCATCATCATCATCATCATCATCATCGTCATCATCATCATCATCAACGTCATCGTCATCATCATCGTCGTCATCATCATCATCATGATCATCATCATTTTCATCTTCATCTTCATCTTCATGATCATCATCATCATCGTCATCATCATCATCATCAACATCTTCATGATCATCATCATCATAGTCATTATCATCGTCAACATCATCATCATCGTCAGCATCATCATCATCATCATCATCATCATCATCGTCATCATCATCATCATCAACGTCATCGTCATCATCATCAACGTCATCGTCATCATCATCGTCGTCATCATCATCATCATTATGTCATCATCATCATCATCAACGTCATCGTCATCATCATCATCGGCATCATCATCATCATCATCATCATCATCATCATTACCATTATCATTACATCATCATCATCATCATCATCACCATCATCATCATCACCATCATCATCATCATCATTATCATCATCATCTTCATCATCATCATCATCATCATCATCATCATCACCATGATTATGATCGTCATCATTATCATCATCATCAACATCATCTACATCATCATCATCATCATTACATCATCATCATCATTACATCATCATTATCATCATCACTACATCACCATTACATCATCGTCATCGTCATCATCATCAGCCAATATTTCAGTAGGAGCAGACAATGCTCTAGAAAAATAAATAACTAATAACTATTTTTTTTACATATGAATATATAAACTCACAACCGAACAATAATAAGGAAAGAGCACGAAACAAACAATTCCCAAACCTTGTAACATGTTATCAAAAAAGAGATTTTCGTGTCATAATGAGCTTACCTAAAATATAACTCCTAAAAGCCGAAAAAAAACACACTTATACCTGAATAACAAAAGATACATAATGTCGTATATATAATAACAATTACAATATATTAAGCATATCGAATAATATTTCTATCACATGTAATATATACAATAATGCACGTTATTATTTGTTTAATATATTTGAGGTATGAGTTATATTATAAACAATGTATATGATTTTAGTTGAAGTATAATATATGAACTACTGTTACAACTACTGTTATAGTTGTACTGTATACTTATAACAATTATAATAAACATAATGTAATGGTTAGATATAATTGTCATAATATATATAACATAACAGTTAGTTTCAACTATTATAATTACTATAATGTAAAAGTTTATTTTACTTATAATAATTAACATAATATAACGGTTAGATACAACTGTTATAATATGTATAATATAACAGTTAATTTTAACTGTTAAGATAAATATAATGCAAACTGTTATAAAAAATATATTGTAATAGTTAGTTAACACTAATAATTAACACATTATAACATTATAACAGTTAGATGTAAATGTTAAAATATATATAATAAAATAGTTAGTTCTCACTATAAAAATTAACACATTATGATAGTTAGACTATATATAATGTATAACTGGTTAAAACTCTAATAATATAACAGTTAGATTAAACCTGCTATAATATGTGTGGTATAGCAGTTAAATATAATATTATATAATTGTCAACCAATGTTAACCAATGTTTTATATAAAATATATTTATAATAACATTTTTTTTCTTAACAAGATAATTTTGAGAGCACAATAAGACTTAGCCGATGGTAGAGCGCTAAGCTCCACGTTCCGTCAACATTACTTACAAGAGTTTATTTCATTCGAGATTTTTATATAAATGTTATAAAAAGAAAAAAACTGAAAGTAAACAAATAAAACGTGCAGATAATCGGACTGAAAATTGAAACTGTAGATTGATGTACCACAAACATATCCAAAATAAACGGATCCCAACAAAAAAAATAACACATCACAACATACATTGCATCGAAACGAATAGAATATGAAACATCTTGACAGAGATGGCTGCGCAACAAACCAAACTATTTAGATTCGAAGAGGTGAAAGGAAACAATTGTTGGCTTCGTATTGAGAGAAAGAGGGAGAAACTAAGCGTATAAAAACTATGACGGTATACATATAAATAAAAAATATATATATATATATATATATATATATATATATATATATATACATTATATATATACATTATATATACATTATATATAATATATATATAATATATATATTACATTATATATATATATATATATATATATATATATATATATATATATATATATATATATATATATATATATATATATATATATATATATATTATCTATAAAACATATAAATATATATATTATAGATATAATAATATATATAGATATATATATATATATATAACATATATATATATATAGATATAATAATATATATAGATATATATATATATATATATATATATGTTATATATATATATATGTTATATATATATAATGTAATATATATAGCATAATATATGTATATAATTATAATATATAAATAAAAAAAACCGTAGAGTATGAATACATATTATACATTGTATGGATGAAAACACGAATCTGACAAATATTCAGGCACTGGTAACATAAATTTAATAAAAAAAACGATTAAAGTAATGAAAATTGAATAAAATAACAACAATGAAAAAATAGAGAAGAAAGAACACAAATGCAGAAAAGGAAACCAAAAAAAAAATATATATATATATATCAACAAAAGAAAAAACATGAAGAAAACCAGGTTCAAATAGAAGAACAAGGAAAACCTTTTCTCTGAAGGTTGGCACGCTTTCCGACGAGCTTTGAGCAACAAATGACGTCACCCGCACGCACGCGAGTTTTGTAGGCGGATAGAGGATTCGATCGGAGCTCAAGAATCAATCACAGATCGTAATCAACAGGCCTGTCTGCAGGCTTGATCTTATCGAAGAGAGAGGGAGAGGGAGAGGGGCGAGGAGAAGAAGATGGAGAGGGAGAGAGAGAGAGAGGGAGGAGAAGAAATGGGAGGGGGGCGACAAACAACCGAAATGTTGAAAGGACAGTCGGATTCTTGATTTCTGCGCCAATGGACGTGACTCAGGTCAGGTTTTTTGCCGCGTAAGACGCGGTAGCGCGGTTAGAATCGATGGACAGAATAAAAACGTCGAGAAGAGCAAAAAGACAAAAGCATGCGGGTATTTTATTTGAAAAATGTCTCAATTTTTCACGGGCACTTTTTGTGGATTCCTCCTTACCTATTCATTTTGTTTTTCTTTCCTAAAACTACCGTATAGTACTATACGTTACAGTACACGTGCAGCAAGTCGAGCGGTTGCAGAATATCAGGCGCACCTTGGAGCGGCTGTCGCAATCATTCACCTCGGGCACTGAAAAAAATGTTAGATTCATTGTTGAATCCCGCTAAGTGACGCTTCAATGAACCGACCAAAGGGCAAAGCACCGGGTCGCTCGCGACTATTATTTTGGACGGGAATAGGGGAACACCTCATGACTCAGTGGATGTTCACTTAGTTTACGCAATGTATTGGACAGTACAATACTGAATCTGTATAGTACAGTACCGCTGTTACGACTTACGTGCCCACAATGCTACAACATTGCAGTGTGTTTCTATGCTACACTGTGAATCGTTATTAGCCTTATGTGCGCTATATGGACACCCCAAAATTTTGACACCGATACCTTAAATGTAATAAATTACACTATTTAAGGACGTGGACCATAATCTGCCACGTCTCCCGGCACTAAATTAGAATGAATGACGCTAATTTTTTCATTACACTAATAATTTTTATACGCTAATAACGATTCAAGGTGTACACCGCCAATCGCTATTAGAGTCAAGGATTAAATAGCGTCAAAAAAATTTAGCGTTATTGATTATAATTTAGTGCCTGAGACGTGGCAGATTATGGTCCACGTCTTTAAATAGCATTATTAATTCTATTTCAGGTTTTGGGGTCAAAATTTAGGGGCACCGAATTAGCGTTATATACTCCAATAGCGATTGGCGGTGTACTGTACACCGCCAATCGCTATTAGAGTCAAGGATTAAATAGCGTCAAAAAAAAATTAGCGTTATTGATTATAATTTAGTGCCTGAGACGTGGCAGATTATGGTCCACGCACTTAAATAGCGTTATTGATTCTATTTCAGGTTTTGGGGTCAAAATTTAGGGGCACCGAATTAGCGTTATATACGTTAATAGCGATTGGCGGTGTACTGAACAGTATTTGTCTCGTTTCCTCATTCTTCTTGTTTCGGATTTATGTTACGCCGTTGCGGTCATAGTAAGTTCAAACCTTCAAATGTGCGAAAACAATTGGAAATGCTAAATGTGGTCCCCAAACATTTCCCGTGCTACACGGTATAGTATGCATATAGTATGGCAGAACCCATGTAGCCATGTAGCATAGTTGTTCATAGCGATTAGTGCGAACGATTCAATCGCGACGAATTATACGTAGCGATGCATTGAACCTTTTGAACAAATCGTTAAAAATCGTTAATGAATTTTCATCCGTACTTTTTCGTACATGTAAATAAAAAAACATATAGCGCAGTTTGTAAGTTTTCCGTTAAATTAGCGTCAAAACATTATAAATATTTAAATATTTTTCATACTCGCACCGAAATTTCTTCATGGACTGGCTACGGACATCTTAATAGCAGGCTACGCTAATGTGTAGTAGAGATGGGTTACAAATCTCGACAAACGCTAACGCAATTTTTGAGAAAGTCTGTCTGTCTAATACCATCTGACAGACATCCATGGCCGCCTTCTCTCTCTATCTTTTCAACATTCCAAGGTGGCTTCTTTCAAAAAAAAAATGGAGAAAACGTTCGTACAGTTTTCAAACTTACCGCGCGAAAATAGTGTGACATTTCAAACGTCTCCTTTCGAAAATGTCCATCTATATTTTCAACATTCCATGGCGGCTTCTTTCAAAAAAAAATGAAGAAGACGTTCGTACAGTTTTCAAACTTACCGCGCGAAAATAGTGTGACATTTCAAACGTCTCTTTTCGAAAAAGTCCATACATTTTCGATAAAATTGCGTACATGTTCCGTGAAATTCCTGTTCAGTTCACTTGACAGAGTACCAATAACTGCGACGTATGTTTTCCTCAAATTCCTTACATTTACGTAACAAATCGTACATTTTACTGGAATACTGTACAATTCCCGTAAATTTCTCGTTCAGTTTACCGGACAGAAAATACATTGCGTTTTTCTGCGATTTTTTCAATAGTCACGAATTATACGTTTCAATCGGAAAAAAGGAAAAAATCGCTCGATTTGAACAACTATGGCATGTAGGCATGTACTGTAGCGTTTCTAATTGTTTTCGCACATTTGATGCATGGTTAGTTGGTTATGATTCAGAACAGTACAGTACAGTACTGTAATGTGTTACGGCGTCAACTTTGAGGATGACCGCATGCAAATTTGCAAATTGCAAGTTTGGATTTCAGATGACAACCACCAGCTAGAGAGTAAAGACTCTCGATGTTCGACACTCTAATCTTCACCTGTAAATTATCATAAATATTCTTGACATCAACAGTCCATGTGTTGGTGATCCAAAAGCCATGAGCCCCCGGCTCTTCACCAATATATTTCGTATAGTATGGTTCTAACTCTCTCCCGTGACAGTTCTTGCTGCATGATTGCTGTCGCTGCTTGGCTGGGGTAACTTAGGCTTGAATGCTTACCAATGTATATATTGTCATAGCAGGATGGATTCTCTTCAGTTACATGGATGCGATTTGTGTGCACCAAAGACACACAAGATGTGTCATCTTCGAGGTTTTTCCTAACTCAATACTCAATATCAAAAGTTGTCTCAGCATTTATATGAATTCCAAGATTTCTCTTCGAATATGTAAATACTCGTACAATAATGGGGACAAAACACGACAAAGATTTCTATTGAATTTGACCAGCTCATACATGACTGAAGCTTCTACATGTTAGTTTTTTCATTAAAAGCTATTGATAAACGATAAAGGATTCATGAAAATTGATTTTCCTTTGACCTTTTGAATTCTATTTTTTGTTTGTGGAATAAGCAAAGTGTCAACTGTTAAGTAGCTGAAACGTCATTGCAGTGGTTGCAACTACTTTGTATTTGTTGTATCTAATATTGCGTTGTAAGTTTATTATGGACAACCAACGGATTGGATGGTGGTTGCAACTACTATGAATATGTTGTATTTAATATTGCAATGTAATCTCATGGCTACTATATAGTTGTTGTATCCATTATTGCATTGTAAGTTTATGAAAGACAACCGATGGATCTTATGGTTGCAACTCTTTTGTATTTGTTGTATTTAATATTGCATTGTAGTTTATGACTACTATGTATTTGTTGCATCTAGTATTGCATTGTAAGTTTATGACAGAAAACCAAAGGATTCTATTGCAATGGCAGAGAACAGAAGGTGCGCACTCTTGCGGTTGTCCACTCCCAGCTGCAGGACACAGGGAGCCTATCAGCTTTGAGTTTGACTCCTTTAACTCACCTGCAAGGTGAGTTGTTGAAATACTTTTGTGTTTGTCATGTGCCAATCCGATTTGCTGTCGGTCTTAGAATTTTCTAAGGTGGAGACTTCCTGAGTTTCTTGGCCGACTCTGTCAATAAGCTGGCTGCTGGCAGCGAGAAACCAGAGTACATTTTGAGACTTGTAGGGGTTTTGCAAATTGACGACCACGTTTATCTTTTGTCCGACGCTTGGATCTTTAGAAGCCTCTGGAGTTTGCATCAGAAGCCTCTGTATATGCATCGTTCATTGAAGCAGGCTGACTTTTTGAATAACAGTACATGCTGTTAATTCATGTGTTTTGGGGAAAAAATATCCAATTCATATTGTGCCTAGCATCGCATTTCTGATGCCCATTTGCCAACCGATCATGATTTCACTTTTTTCCCCTAGATCATTCCTGGCTACAACATCGCTTCAATTTACTACCTAGCTTGAGTTTAATCAATTAGGCAAATCTATGGCTTCTTCTGGATTGAACTTGTAGCATTTTAGTTTTGAATCGAGTACTTCAGATTTTGTACTATGCACAGCATGGGCAAAGTACGTCGGAGGATGAAAACGTAATGATGTCAAATTATGGATTGGCACTCCTGAAGAACGTTTCAGAGTGCAATTTGATGGGATGGATGAAACCGACGGGGTTTTTCAGTTTTTTAAAACTAGCTGAAAGATGAGAACATATGTGAAGAGGGAAGTGACTTTGCTCCTCTTGTTCTGTTTTGTGCATTTGGGGATTCTGGGTAGAACTTCCTGCAGTATTAAGTGGGTTTCTATGTTTCTTTGCTCCAAATGCGTTTAGTCCTTTTCTCTTTTATCGAGACAGACTTTTGTTGTCCCTTTTGATGCATGTATAGCATATATTTACTCTTGATGTGCATACTACATATAACTCTTAATATATATACCTTTGATTTGTCTGGCTTTTGTTCACAGACGGAGAGCCAAGCTTGTGGTTGTTCTGTCCTGGAGAAGTCCAGTTCATCCTCCCCCAACAAATTGCCACCCTTGCAGGTGCTCCCTCACATACATCTGCATATCTCACCTAGGATCTCTCGACTGTCCCCCCATTTGACTTGAAACATCTCCTCTATTCTGGCATTTTGAGACAGTTTCAATATATCATCATGAAGGATGTACTGCAATAATTTGGTCGCTATACTTTGTCTTAAAAGAGACAGTTTGATGCTTGACGTGAAAGACAATGACAACTTGCTTGTCACCAATTGTGTAATTTTGTAATCGTGTATGTGAATGTTCAATGAAAAGATCTTTATGTCAATTGTATCTGCCTTTTTGACCCCCCTAGCCCTGTAAAAATCTCTTCAAAAGCTTATGATATATTCCTAGATACTTAAAAACCCAGATTGTTGCACATAGAGTTGCCATGTGTATTTCAATCATACCTGAAAAAGTGTATGTCTGTACCATTTGGCAAATCAGATATCGCTCCTATAGTGATGCATATAGTGATGCCCAAATGTAAGGTCTGGAAGTCAATGAATGATACTCTCTGAGAGTATTTTGCAGCATTTCAGTTCAACCCTTTGTTCTTTTTTCATTAAAATAATAAGGAAATTCCAACAAACGTTCTTTGGTCATTATGGGCATGCTTGGACATTTGTTATTTGCCATAAATACACCAAGGGTGGGGTCTATATTAGTGTTATCAACTCTAATTTAGTTTCAAACGACATGCCGTTGTGGATCTGTTTAGATGATTGATGTTAAGCAAAAAACAGTTAGTGTTATTGACACTATTTTAGGTTCCGAAGCGTAAGATTAGGGCCACCTATATAGTGTCATTGACTCTAATAATGATACAAGGTATAATTTGTTGAATCTACAAGAAAACCATTGCAAGTACCTAGTGTACCTAGGGTGGGGGAGGGGGTGTGGTGGTTGGTGGTACATAGTACCTAATATCTTTGTTCTTTTGTTTTGTCATTGTAGTGTGTGCACAAACTGCGTGGTTGCCACATCTTTAGAAACTCTTCATTTTTTTCCAAAGTTAAATGCATAAGCACTAGATCTAGTTTTAGATTCCACATAATTAAAACTCGACACTGCTATTGTTTCTTATTTGTGAGTGAGATCTGCAATCCAAATCTAGTTCATCACCTATGAGTTGGCCTATTGAATAGAATATATAATTGAGTGTCAATTGTCTTAGAATATGTCCCACTTATGTGATTGAAATATGCATGAGATCTCCCGCAAGCACAAGTTGAGTATATGAATAAATGTTTAGATTTGTTTAGATTTCCCCCTCTGTTGGATCTCAGCCTGCTTTACTCGTTGGTGAAACTTTACCTTAGATCATAGTCAGGTAAATACACTATTTTCAGGTTAACATGTCATGATCTGTTTCAAAACAGTAACCTAATCAGTCATCTCTAAACCTTTAGTTGCAAGTCTTTGTGAATCATAACTTTATCCTAAATAGTCTGACTTTAACAAAAAAAAAGCGAGGTTTTGCTGGATGGTTTCCCGAGTAATCTCTGAATGAATGCGTGACTATGTTGTAGATCCAAACACTCGTAACATCGAATCCTGAGAATCAGACTGGGTATGGGCATTGCTTGGTGGGTAGTAGAATCTTTCCAAATGTTCACATATTTTGCTAGTGACTTTGCATATGTTGGATGGTGACCATGTAGAAAATTAAATCTACCATGTATCGGATAAGGTCATTATCATCTGCTGATTGTTGAAGCCCGTAGATGTCATCAATGAGCCCCTTGGTTTGTTATTAGCTGCCTTTGTTTTTTGGAGTTTCCTTTTAGGTTTTGGAAACTTTTTTTAGGTACTCTTTTCAGCAATCTCTGAACTTTCATTGATGGAATTCTCTCAATCGTCTTAACCAACTTCTTGTAAACTGGAAGAATTTTGAGCATTGAACATGTTTCTGATTTTGTCTGATACTTAAATAAAAAATCTGCATGCATACAATTTGTTGAGGACCATGGTTTAGGTGTCCCTTTAATGAAACTAAATTACATAGCAAGTCCATTTTTTGGTGATATCTCTCATACAGGGGGCCAGTGCTATTTGTTACTCCAGGGGGTCGATTCCAGTTTGTTTGTGGACAATTTCGCATGTGTCATTGTCAGATACTATAAAATGAGCAACAACCAAAATCTACCGACCCAAAATTTTCAGTTGGAATGGGATGAAATGGTCGTGTTTTTAGGCTTGCAATTTAAGGTAGTTGAAAAACTGTGGTTTTCGGTTCACTTGTTCACCATTTCACCAACTAAATTTAAACTATTTAAAGTCTAATCATTTTGGCTACTAAATGACCTCAAAACGATGGCGGCATTTTGGAAACTAATTCACCCTTCACAACTGAAGTGTATCAGATTGCCCATTTGTTAGGGACAACCAGAATGTATTTACAGCTAGAAAACTATGAAAAATCTATTCATTGGATACATGGCTATTTTCTAGTGACATTTATGAACTTTTCAGAACAGATCTTGATCTTTTGCTGGAAATATGGCTTCTTGTTGAAGGTGTTTTATGCAAAGCAAGTGAAATCCGAGTGTTCAAATTTTATTTGGAATATTGTGTCTTTATGAATGCCTCGTTAAAACCAGCTGTAAGAAGCCTTAAGAGTACTTGATTGTATGCATTTTATTGAATCTAAAATATTGAGAATAATCTTATCGATTCACATGGAATGTCCTTTTTATGAACCTGAATAATTATGTTATATCTTTGCAGAAGATTATCTGAATTTCAGTGTAGCAAATGTCATTTAGTAAAGGACCGTTGCGTAGGTAGCAATTTTCATCTCATTTTGCTCTACTGTCCTGCATGTTATTAATTGAACATTGGTGGCACGGGTGTATATTTGCCATATTAATTGGGCTCCCAGCCTTAGGTACAAATATTGTTCATAGGATGACACAGAATTGGCACGTGTGGGCTGTGAAATATGCCAAAAAAAAGTTGTCTTCCTGAGAATGGCCCCATTAGAGCTCAAAATTGGTACAGGTGATTGGTAGAACACGACACTGAAATAACCTCTACACGTAGTTGCTGTAATGGCCCTTAGTATTTATCTGTGTTTACAGGTTTGCTCTAGGTGAACAGCACTTTCTCGGATATCTTAATTGTTTGTACTTTTTACAGGTCCACCTATTCGATTGGACAGTAAAGTAATTACATTCAGTTGAATTAACAATCTTTTGATTCTTGCCAATTTTATGGAACGATATGCTTGTGGATGCTTGTGGACCATGTGCTCATGAAATTTGCTATTTACATTATGAACTGTCAATTTCCCTTGGTTCTGTCTGAGTGCAGTTGCAGAGGAAGGCTCCTGGAAGTGTAGCGATGGAGGAGAACATATCGGGGCACTTCTTTTTCAAGCTCTAGGAGCTCAGGCTCAAAGGTGTGCCAGATGCAGAGGGTGTATCAGCCAGCCCGTTTTATATTTTATATTTTTCGTTTTTCGTTTTTCGTATATTTTTTTTTTGTGATCTTCTCCTTGATGACTTGAATGTTTCTACTTTGTGGTTGGGCCGATGACTCGGGTTGGGTTAAAACTACAACTGACGTGTTTTTTTTGTCTTTTCAGGGCTTTGGCGAAAGCAGGCTATGTCCAGTTTGGCCATATGATAGTGAAATGCAAAACATTGGCGCCCATGGCAACAGTCCCAACGTCACGGTAAAATATACTCGCATGGTGGATGACATTCTGGTCTTGCACACTTTCTGCAGTGAAGGAAAGGCAGAGGGAGAGAGGGAGTATGACATTCTTGCTTTATGTCACAAAATTGTTTGACACTCCTGTTTCATGAAGCTGGAGGAGACACGCTGCTGTAAATATTAGAGTTTAAACTCGTTTTAGTATATTCTATATGGCAGAACTGGTTTTGATGCTTTTTTTTCCATTATTCTGAGTATTTTTTGCTGAGTTGTTGTAGTATGTATGGGACACTTTGCAGCGTTTGTTGCAACTTATTATCATCATAACTTATTGTTATTCTGGCTGCGGCACATGGCCTGTCAAATATTTTCTTAAGGTTCCTGGCTTATGGAACTGCAAATGTGGTTGTTTATCTTTCCCTTTCGGGCCAAGAGGCAACCAAGCCTTTTGATAATTGACAATTGCCCATCTGTTCTTGCTCGTTTAGTTGCTCAAAGAGCAAACTTATTACTTTCATGTTGTGGTGGTATAGTTCTTTGTTTTTAACTCAGCAGTTGTGCAATTGCTGCAGTCCGTCCCTCCCATCTTTGGAGCTGCACTTCATCACCAGTAGCTGTGCAGTTTATCTCGCAGTTTTCTGCAGTCGACGGTATGTTTTTGACGCTTTTCTCAATTTGCATTTACTGGGAGCTTGATCTAGGGGGTTTTAGGTGTTGGAGGAAACCATCAGATCTTGCTGGTACAGCAGATTGTGAAAGCAGTGCCAATGACTTTGTGACATATAACTTTTGAATTAGATTAATAGAGTGGTAAGTATTGCATTAAATTGTAGAACAGTCAACATCCAAATTTGATTTTGAGGCATTTACTTCTCCCCTGTGCAGACATGTACGGCCACTGGCAGAAAGTGACTTGCAACAGTGTTGCAAGGGGGATGGTATGCAAGAAGGTATGCCTTTTCTGTGTGTATCTTTTTTTAATGATACATGAAAACCTAGTTTGAGGTGGATGTGCATCCTCATTAATTTTTATTTCATGATGACTTATGAAGCAGAATAGGCAAGTGAAGGACATGGTTATAGGTGCGCTTGAATTGCTGTTTATCTCTTTACTTCTGAAAGAATAATTTTACTCTTCCTTTCTCTCTGTTTCTGCAGCTGAGCTGAAACTTATGTTCTCTGAAACCACATCAGTCAAGGGAGTTTGGATCCGTGAACTCGAAAGTTTACAAGGGCTTTTTTTTAATTATTGTATGGTAGTGGAGGTTTTGCAGTGCTGGTCGGACCTTATGGGTGGGTGGGTGCTTTGCGGCGAAAATGTAGTGGAGAGCTTGTAAAGCGTCTTCAACTGGCGCAAGAAACTTCAGGGTTAGTGGCTTTTTGGG
>JBBHKE010001244.1:369091-400784 GCA_037447655.1 Zygnema cylindricum
CACACGTTCTGGTCTTACAGTAGGTGGTACGCTCATATAAAATGGCACTGCAACCCTGACAACGGTACCCGCGGTTACAAAACGTAAAGTGATAGTATACCGGTTTGACCTGTATCGGACGAAAGCGGTTTCGGGAGCCATATGATAGTGAAATGCAAAACATTGGCGCCCATGGCAACAGTCCCAACGTCACGGTAAAATATACTCGCATGGTGGATGACATTCTGGTCTTGCACACTCTGCAGTGAAGGAAAGGGAGAGGGAGAGAGGGAGTATGACATTCTTGCTTTATGTCACAAAATTGTTTGACACTCCTGTTTCATGAAGCTGGAGGAGACACGCTGCTTTAAATATTAGAGTTTAAACTCGTGTTAGTATATTCTATATTGCAGAACTGGTTTTGATGCTTTTTTTTCCATTATTCTGAGTATTTTTTGCTGAGTTGTTGTAGTATGTATGGGACACTTTGCAGTGTTTTTTGCAACTTATTATCATCATAACTTATTGTTATTCTGGCTGCGGCACATGGCCTGTCAAAGATTTTCTTAAGGTTCCTGGCTTATGGAACTGCAAATGTGGTTGTTTATCTTTCTCTTTCGGGCCAAGAGGCAACCAAGCCTTTTGATAATTGACAATTGCCCATCTGTTCTTGCTCGTTTAGTTGCTCAAAGAGCAAACTTATTACTCTCATGTTGCGGTGGTATAGTTCTTTGTGTTTAACTCAGCAGTTGTGCCATTGCTGCAGTCCGTCCCTCCCATCTTTGGAGCTGCACTTCATCACCAGTAGCTGTGCAGTTTATCTCGCAGTTTTCTGCAGTCGACGGTATGTTTTTGACGCTTTTCTCAATTTGCATTTACTGGGAGCTTGATCTAGGGGGGTGTTAGGTGTTGGAGGAAACCATCAGATCTTGCTGGTACAGCAGATTGTGAAAGCAGTGCCAATGACTTGGTGACATATAACTTTTGAATTAGATTAATAGACTGGTAAGTCTTGCATTAAATTGTAGAACAGTCAACTTCCAAATTTGATTTTGAGGCATTTACTTCTCCCCTGTGCAGACATGTACGGCCACTGGCAGAAAGTGACTTGCAACAGTGTTGCAAGGGGGATGGTATGCAAGAAGGTATGCCTTTTTCTGTATGTATCTTTTTTTAATGATACATGAAAACCTAGTTTGAGGTGGATGTGCATCCTCATTAATTTTTATTTCATGATGACTTATGAAGCAGAATAGGCAAGTGAAGGACATGGTTATAGCTTGAATTGCTGTTTATCTCTTTACTTCTGCAAGAATAATTTTACTCTTCCTTTCTCTCTGTTTCTGCAGCTGACCTGAAGCTTATGTTCTCTGAAACCACATCAGTCAAGGGAGTTAGGATCCGTGAACTCGAAAGTTTACAAGGGCTTTTTTTTAATTATTGTATGGTAGTGGAGGTTTTGCAGTGCTGGTCGGACCTTATGGGTGGGTGGGTGCTTTGCGGCGAAAATGTAGTGGAGAGCTTGTAAAGCGTCTTCAACTGGCGCAAGAAACTTCAGGGTTAGTGGCTTTTTGGGTGAAGGATTACATTTTACCTTCTGATTTGGTTTTTGACTTATTCCTATGCTGATAGTTCAGGTATGTGCGACCATTCCAGTTTAGCTTTCTGCAAAAACTGTTGCTGTTTGTTTGCCCCGTATTGTGAAAAGTAAACTTTATGTTCGGGCTTTCTTGTTGCTAATTTGTTGAACAATATTCATGCAAGTAATTGGTTTCCCATTCGGCCAGTTTTGTTGGGAATTGCAGGCAACACTTTTTTTCCCTCCCAGAAAATTTGTTTTTTTCTGGAGATTATGACAGTGTCTATGTGGAAGTGGAATTGCTCCAACCTGGTTCTGGATTTGGAAACAGTTCAGGAGATCATGGTCTTGAAGGAAAGCATGTTATTGTTCAAGGCGAAGAAGTGCTCGTACCTCTATGGCCACCACGACCTTCTAACAATTTTCTCCCAAGGTGTGATTGCATGGCAGTGGTGGACAAGCTGTTATGGGGGATTACAATAAGATATGGCAGTACGCACGGCAGTTCACGCGACGCTTATTAAATTCTGGATAGGGCTTTGATTCTGTTGGCTGTTGCAGAGAGAAATAGAGCATACAATGAAGCTTGACTCGTGGTTTATGCCATACCTTATCTGAGCTGATGGATTAACATTAGATGTATGAAGTGAAGCCTTTCATCAATTATGGGGGGTTTATGGTCACATTTGTTGTACGTCATAAAGTAAAGCCCTTTGTTTAGGCTTTTATTTAAGATTTTTATGCTCATGTGTGTCTTGCCCTGATAACTTAACATGGGAATCAGTGTGCAGGGCAGCAGCGGAGGGCAGGAGGAATGGAATAAAGCCTATCTCTCACGTCTTTTGCAAGCCATGGCTAGCAGTTGGGCGAACAGTCGAGTTAATGTTTCGACTGCAAGTCAAACTTTGTGAGTTTTCGTGGAATCTCGCTTCTCTTGCCCTTTTCCCTAGAGGAGGAAAAAGTACTAGGTGTTATACTATGTTTCTTGGATGTTAAACTGAAAGTTGTTCTGAAAACCACATTTTGTTACTATGACTTTAAGAACCATGGTTTTGAACTTCTAATAACTTGGGTAAATATAGTCCAAAAATATTGAAAGTCCAAAAGAATTTCTGGGAGAGTTCAAACTCTTATATAAATTTTGCTTTCCTGATACAAATGGCCTCTGAATACATGCAGTCTAGGTCAAATAGCAAGGAAGAATACATCACTGTATATAAGATGCGATAAAATTGTAAAAATCACGTTTGCGCAGAAAAAACCTGCAAGATGTGATTCCGTGGACAAATGATGTGAGACACGTAGGGCAATCTGAGGTGAGATACACAAATTAGGTATCATGCATGATCAAACATTTGGCTTTATTTATGTACAATTTGAGCTCCCACCTCTCGTTCAGTAAGTGGTACATATATTATAGACCCATGCGAGTCATATATTTACGGTTCAATCTGAATTAAGCTTCAATGCCGGAAGTTAAAAAAGGGAAGTCCAAAGTTGAAACATTTAGAAGTTTGTTGTTCAATTCATTCGGTTTGAGAACAATTTTGAACTGCAACTTCCTGTTCAAATACATGGTTCTTATGGTGTGAAAGATTGCCATGACGCACTTCTGTGGCAACCACTCTGTGCCTTAAATCTATGGTGCAGGAATGCTGGTTCTGATGGACTTTGTGGTGCATTTGAAAAAACCGCGTTTGCTTTGTTTTCCAAATGAGTTACACCCGCTTTGCCGAAGAAGGAAAAAAAACAATGTTTTTTATCACTTGCGAGGCTTTGGATTGTTTTTCTTTCGTTCTGGCTAAAGTTGCTGAGAAGCTGACGAAATAAGCACAACTTAGCTGTTTGCCATGCAACAATTTTGCTCAAATTATTGTTCCCTTTTGTATTGTTGCAGGCAAAATCTACAGAAACGTACTCTTGAGCGCCGGTCAGCAGTTTCATCAGCAGCTGGGAGCAGTAGTAAGGGCAATAGTAACAGTAGCGGTAGTAACAGCCTAGAGGGAGAGGATGGGGGACAGACAGATGATAGTCATGGAGACGATCGAGTAAAGCGACCTGCACAATCTCTTTTGGGGGAAGCTAAGCGACCTCGGAATGTGTGGGGAACTAACTCCATGCCTAAATCAGAGGATACTTTGACGAGAGAGACACCGAATGTGAGAGTCTGCCTGTTTATTGTGGAATGATAAGAGTTCAATGAGTGTACTAGATGGTTCTATCCTTTTCAGTTTCTTGCATGCGGATGGTTCGTACTGGATGTTAATGTCTGTTAGTGGTGGAAAGATGCATCAGTGGAAGTTTAAGGAGACCGCGTTTTCAGTTATAAGAGCTATGTTTCCACTTATGTCACAATTTATGCTAGTGAATTTAAGATTTCGAGTTTTATTTGGGAGCGTCCAAGGTTTCTTATGATGATTGTGTAGAGACTCAACATTTGTTATGACTTTCAACTTAGAAAGCATTTTTGCATATCTTGCCGCCGTTATTTATAATCTGTGCAATACACCATGCAGTACATAATGCACAGCAATCTACATGATTTCAGTGCAAACTGGAGTTCAGTGGCATGTTATTTTTTGTTATTCTCAGCGTTATCATGTTTTATCTAAAGGGAAGATATAGCTTGAAACTCAGTATAAGGCTGCACAAATATCTGTACAGAAAAGAGGTCAGTATGCAACTAGACAGTCTACACCTCAAATTTACTATTATCCAACCTAACGATTTGGGCCCAACTAATCATAAAGAGCAGTATGTTTCATTGTGAATGATCCGTCCGGGAAATTGTGGAGGGTGTGGCCGTCTGAACGCTCTGTTTGAGGGCTCTGTCTGGGTTATGATCGCAGAATGTTAAGCAGCTTCAATCCCCTGGGTTTTCAGAGGGACCTTCTTCTATTGCACCTTTTCGTCATTGGAGAAATTCGGCTAACATGTCATGGAGTTTCTCTCATCAGTCATCACCTTTCGAATCTGGAGGGGCAGAGCTTGATGACATGGACATTTTAGCCGATTATGGTAACCTAGGTGAAGTGTTTGAAGACGACGGTTTCAGTCTTGGAGAGGTATGGATATAAAAATTAGTAGGTGAATACCGCGTTCGAAGTTATGTTATTTCCTAGTGCAGAGTTTGATGTGACTAATTCGTTTATTTAATGGAATTTCAAGATTTTGAAAGTTGTTTTGTTTTTTTGTCACTGCTCAAGGTCATGAAAGAACCCAGTCTAAGCAAATACACCGAGGTCAAACCATTGCAAATATTTTCTTGTTGCAATTCGATCCTGCATTACATTTAGGAGATAGTGGAAGATGTTGAATGTCAAGAAGAGCTATTGGAGATTTTGTGGAGAGGCTGTTCTCGGAGCAGAAATGTCTGGCTGTATTTGAGTCTTGTTTGAACACTTTTTTTTGTTTTTGCTTGTTTGCAATTAATTGCACTTTGGACGAGTGATAGTCGATCTAGAAAATTCTGAGTGTATTGGGCATCTTGGAACCCTTCTGTAAATGTTGAGTTACATTCAGGGCAGAAGGATGTGTGACTAATGCTTTATTCAAGCTTTTTGTTTGTTTGTAGGTTCCTGATGCAGAAGAAGCGCAGGCTCTCCTTGTGTCCTCGAGTGCTGGTGCTGCTGCACATAGTTTAACTGAAAAAATTCGACATTCTCGAGCAGAGGCTCGCATAGAACGGCTAGAACTGGCCGGCCAGGCAGAAGCAACGGCCCTCTGTGCGGCAAATTATATTACTGTAAACAATGTTACTACTACCGGGGACTTGACAACCCCGTTAAGTTTTCCTTTTCAATATAATCCTCCCTCAGCGTCATCATCTATGCTGGAGCCTGAGAGAGGGTGGACAACTAGCAGAAGGGACTACGGGCCAGACCCTCCTAGTGCTCCTCCTTATCAAGCCACACGACAGACTGTTCCTGTTAGGGACTCACAAGAGAATCGAACTAAGCCTGTACAGACAAGCAGGGAATCTGAGGGATCTGTTCTGTTGCTCTCTAAAGAGGAGGCATCTATCCCAGTTGAAAGAGACAAACCAACTGGCAATGACTCGGAATTTTCTGCAAAACCTGTCGGCAGTTCAGCAAAGGCAGTTCTTGTTGGAACTTGGGCTGAAGCTTCTACCCTACAAATATTGTCAGGCTTGAGTCCTCGGGATAATGCCGAGAGGGAGTGTGCATGTAAGGAGACAAGAGATACCTTAAAAGATTCAAATTCTGCAGGAGATCTGGTTTCTCGAGAACGGATTCCCTGTAGGATTGCAGGAGATGACGCTGCAGATACTCAGGTAGAGCCAACTAACTCTGGGTTAGTTGGAGTCTGGCGTTCTGTAGAGCCGCCAACACAAAATGCGGTCGGAGTAGTTTCGACTCTCCCAAAATCGTTGTCATCTGTAGGTGTCCAGGTGTCAGGTATTGAACCGGAGGTTTTACCCTTTCTCCTTCAACAGCTTACCCCTGTAGCAGATATAGTCTTAGAACAAGCTCTTTCTCTTTTAGAATCGCAGCGGTGTGTGGAATGTGGAGCTCCTTTGCCTAACCATCGAAACAAACCTCTGGAAAGCTTTCCAGGAATATCTCAGCCTCTTCAATTACTTTTAGCTCCGGTTAGTTTCTTTCCAATACTTCCTTTTTGCTTTACATGTTTCTGCAACTGGTTTCTTTGCCTTAGAGATTCATTCCCTGAATAATTGTTTTTGGAATACAGTTTTCCATTTTCTAGACCCCTTCTTTCCGTCCTGATGAATTGAAGTCGTAACTATATTGCATGGTGTTCTGACATGCATCAGAATCTCTGTTTTTTTTCTCAGATGTCAGCTTCAGCTGCAACTGCCATGCTAAATTGTGATGTTTTCCCAGCTCTTATTGAGGCCTTTGGGAGAGATAATGTCCAAGGACCTCTTACTGCCTGGGAATGGTGTCATGGTTCAGCTGCCCCTTCCTGTGTGGATAAAAGTTTCCAAAGTATGGATCAAAGCTTGGGAGTTTCCATGGAGGGACAGGCAGAACCAGTAACTCCTCCTCAAGGAGTAAATTCACCAGCGACTGTTATTGGCCAAACAGGTGTTAATAGTGGAACAGGAGTCGAGGGAGGATTTGTGGACAGTCCTATGTTGGACAACCTTGAAGAAGGGGAGAGCAGGGAATTGGGCGCAAGCCCAGATCCCAGTGTTGGGGATATTCCTTATGATGAGCTTGCCCTTGCTGCTTTGCCAACACCTTCGATTCTTGTGGGGTATGTCTCATCTGATGTTGACTTGGAAATCATCCAATGTTTTCTAGGTTAAATCCAATGTTTGCCTCTCAGTGGAAAGGTAAACGCCGTTGAAGCAGACAAATTAACGATGACCTTTTTTGTTGGGTTTTTTTGGCCAACTCCGCTGCCATTTCTACCATGTTGTTGTAAAGAACTCTAGAAAGTAGTATTGCCTTAAGCATACATCATAAGCTGATTGTAAGTGAGGAAGGCGAAGCAATATATGAGTGCATGAGGAGATCGCCTGTAATTATTTCTACATTTTATGAATGTTTTGAATTGTTATAAAGCCACTTTGCATTTTTTTCTTCGGCGCCTTCTCTGCAACATCTCTAAAGACATGAACGTGAAGAAAAGGTTTAGAGGGAATGCATAGTAAAACGATATTCTTGCAGTTTGGTGTATACCCGGTGTATGTTTGCAGTATCAACTTCCCTGCAAATTTTCCTGAGAGCCCTGTGATACTTTTCTCATAGATTTTTGGTTATTCTTTCTCTCTATGAAAGATAATGCTCATGTCAACATCTTAGTTTTGTCTTCAATACCTTATCCATTATTCTTTTGTAAAGATTTATGATCGTGTATTCTTCCTTTCAGTTTTCTGTCCACCACTTGTCTAAAACATTTCAATGTGATGCAGGTATCAGGAGGACTGGATTGCAACTTCACCCTTACTTCTGGCTCTGTGGGACAAGGCACCTTTAGAGCCCTACAGCCCTCCAAAACCGGTGAGTGTACCGAGGGTCCGTTGCCCGTATTTTTTTTGGAAGAGAATGCGAGAGTCGCTAAAGCAACTTCTCAAGGAGATACGAAGGGCTGCGAAGAGCTTGTGTTTATGGTTGCGGAGCATCTGCTGCATCGCCCACTGTTTCTCGCTCCCTTTTGGTTGTTTCTTATTTGTGTTTTTACCTATGACAGATTCTATATTATGCCCTTTGCCCTCAAAGTGACAGCCTTCTTCTGGGAGCAACCCATTTCTTTCACCAACTTGGGACCAGTAAGCTCTTTCTCTCTCCAAATGCATGTTAATTCTTATTTGTTAAGCAATTATTTGCATCCATTTCACATTTATTTCTGCATTCTATGTTGTATAGTGCTAGATAAGCGGACTTATTGCGCTGACATCAGTTTCGAGACCATCTGTGGTAACGGATAAAACGAAACGGGATGCTCACTTACTATGCAAAACCATTGAGTTACTGTACCCAAAAAAATGATAGCTTTGACAAGGACATTGATTGGACTGTTTTGTTGTTTTATTTATTTTGTGATACTTTAATGAACTATGAAGGATCTTGCCACAATTTTGCCGGAGAAACAAAGGTAAATGTTGACGTGTCTGATGTAACAAGTAAGTTTTAGTAACATCTATCTATTTTGGAGCTGCAAATTTATGCTTTCAGAATTAACAATTGAATTGCAGCTGAGCAGAGATTGTATCACCATAAAGCTGATTATTATCCTTATTTCTAAACTTTATCCAACAAACACCACTTTTGACGAGGGGAACCTTTGTGCATTGAGACCTGGTGACTGTTTACCTTTTATTTTAGGATGTCTTTCTACTAAAACTGACGTTTCGGAATGGACTGGTTATATTTTTTCAGTGTATGAAGCATGCCGTTTAGGCACTCATTCCCCAGCAACACTGGATGTAGGAGACTCTCAGTCTACAAGTGGGAAGGTCAATCCTCCAGGGTTGATACAAGTGACAGTGGACCTTGCATCAGGATGGAAAGTTGAGGCCTATGGAGATGCTCTTCGTAGTGTTTGTAACAAACTGGATTTTCTTCCTCCATCAACCAGTACAATTTGTGATGGTGACTTTGAGCCCTGTATGGTGAGAACAAAGTCTAATTCATGAATGTTTTTGCAGCAGGCAGTAAATTTTGTTGGAAAAGCGCAATTATTAGTGGCAACTCTGATTGACACGTTCACTTGACAAATCATGCCTTTGTCCAACAATCAGATAATTGATAATCAGGAAGCCGTTAAGATAAGGAATAAACAACACTTTGACAATGTAGCCGAGGTTCAAAAAAAACTGTTTTAGATATATACAGGTAGAGATAAGGGCCAAGTGCATTTTGGGATCGGAGCTTTTGCTGTGGAGTATTTGGTACAACATGACATTATAGAACATGTTGAGTCTGATTCTGAGGCAGGATTTGATATAGGTCAATTCATGGATCTGACTAGTAATGATTTATCCAACTGTTCAGGATTTAGTTAGAATTTACTGTCTCTTTAGGGACACACTTCAATTATTGAAGGAAAAAGTTTCGAACTACAAACTGGTCATTCAGACATTGCAAATATTCTTGTCGCCAAATGCCTGCCGTACATGTTTCTGCTCTTTTCTTGTTGAAAACTTTAAAATACATTACAGGCACATATCTGTCCACACACGCACTTTGACTGCCTTGCCTCTTTCCTTCCAGCATTCACTTTTTCCTTTTCTCTCCAGTTAAAAGGATTTTCAACATTTCCAGTTTCTGAAATCATCCCATTATGAGGTGCAGGTTATCTATGTAATCTGCCCCTTCACAGAACCTGCTGCTGTCCTCCAATTTTTGTCAGATTCTGCTTCTGCTCTTCGTGTTGGTACTGGAATTAAAGGAGGAGAAGATTCTACTCGCGGGAGTTACAATAATAGTCTAAGAGGCCGTGTTGTTCTCCAGTTAATTCCCATGCAAATGCTACTACCCGGAGGGAAGCCATGGCTGCCGGCTCAACTTCGAGAAATTGCCTTTTCTGTGTATACTAAAGCGAGAAGAACAGCTCTTGGTTCTCCTACTGTTCCAGACCTCCTCCCAACTCGTCTTTCAGCTGGAGCTCCTCTCTCTGTAGGAGCTCAGTGGAAAGATTGTAGTAATCGTAGTGGTGCTTCAGGAGCAGTGAATAAAGCTCCTTCTGAGGGACCAAATGTAGGGTGGCTTTATGAACCTCTGTATGTTCTCGCAAAAGCTGGACAAATTCAGAGAGGTGCAGGAGGAGGAGAAGGAACGGATACAAGTCTACCATCCTCTCCTCAAGACGCAGTTGATGGAGGATCTTCCCCAGCATTGCACTGCTGTTATACGTGGGGAGGAGGAGGAGGGAGTGCAAGTCACAGATTTCTTTTGTGTGTATGGACAGATGCTCGAGGTGAATTGTTAGAGGTGGAAGTTCTTCCAGGGGTCGATCAGGGCCTGGGAATGCAGCGATGTTTTTCAGCTCTTCTTTCTCGGGGGGTTCAACTCATTCGTTTGGCTAATTCACAGACCCCAGGGAGACGTCTCGTTATTGTTTGCCTCGGAAGCATGACATCGCAAGAGACTCGAGGTGAGGACTTTTCTTCTCATATTATCAGATCGTTGATTAGGAGACATGTAAACTGTCAACTCCTAAAGCTAGAGTTTCTTATTACTCACCGTTTGGTGTTTTCGGGGTTGTGGAGAAAGAGATTATCGTATCGGTATGTATTTTGAAATTTTTAAGGATAAATTTCGACAAAGATTGCAAAAATTACACAGTTAAAGGGATGTACTACCAACAAATGAAGAAATGTACACATTCTGAACACAAGAATAACTTTTGCAAGGAAAAAAGGACAAATTAGTGAGCCGGCGGAACCCAGGCATGTGTTCATTAACATGTGTGGTTGGACAGTCATGTTCCACGGACCACCTGGTACGGTACTTTCAGTACATTTTGTTCTATGCCGTAACTATCGGAGATATCAAATTCTGGATTTGTCGATAAATTTACTGTCTATTGCTGATTATCGACCGCAACTGGACGCTGTTATCGTTGATAATCGACTGTGAAACGGAAACAATATCTAACTCTATTTAATTATCTATCGTGCTTGTTTGGGTGATTTAATGCTGTTAAGAAAAATTATAAACAGAACATTTTTTTATTGGCGCTTTTTTGCAGAATGGCACTTGGCTTTGCGAAGCCGAGGGCTGGATGAAAGACCAGGATTAGTTTGTGTTTTGCCTCAATCTGGAGAAGGGGCAATTCAAGAGGGAGGAAAGGGAGATGGAAGAAGGAGAGGCATGCAATCGACCGAAGGACATCATTCTTTGGGTCTGGCAACTGGGAGTCCTTCCCAGGCTCTCCCAGTTTCAGGAACTCATGTAAACAATAAGTTTTTGGCGGGAGTCACTTTAGCTTGCCTTCATACTGAACCTGGGATACAGCTTGCTTGTGATTCATCTTCTTCAACTATCTCAGGTAGTACGATTTCCAAAGAGCCCTTTCCATGTCATAGTTTTTTCAGTTACCTTGATTATTACAGTTAAATCTTGGGGACTAAAAATGTAACTGACTTTCCTTTTTTTTTCTTCTGTTTGTTTACTCGTTAATTAGCAGGTGGTGGATCTAGTGTTCTTGGACATAGGTGGGTGGGATCGACTGGAGGAGCCTTTGTGGTTGTTCCTTCTCACATTCCTAGACACTCTACTTTTGGAGGCTATTGTCAAACCGATACCGCTCTCCCTCTCGCTTGTGCTTTTCTGGTGACTCCCAATTTAGGCACGTCCCAAAGTTGTCAACAAGTTCCGTTGTCCGTTTCTCTGGCCATGCATTATATGTCAGGAGATTTGGTCGGAGAAGTCTTGGGAGTGGCCAATGGGATGACCTTAGCGAGACGAGTCATTCAAACAGTGACAGCCGAATTGCATGGACTTTGTTGGTTAAGTCTCTCTTCCGATGGAAAGAGACTAAGTACAATTCCGGTACACTGTCGTTTGCTTCAACGACTTCAGGGATTGCTCAACCATTTGGGACAAGCCACAGCTCGAGTCGACTGAAAAGGGTCTGAAAATGGATTGAGAATAGTTTGTTCGATTGGTTTCCGTTTGTTGACCGAATCATTGGGCTTAGAAGTGGGTGGATTTTCAAGTTATTTTATTAGAGTTGGTCAACTATTCGTCGTTTTCAGAGTCGTGAAGAACCTCGCTTGGTTTCTTGGTTTGATCAGGAGGACAGAGATGGGTATTTAGGATGCTGTATCGTGAAGCTCTTCGGCTAAACTGCCCACAGTAGTAGTCTCTATATCATTTAGTGTTAGGTGCGCCACAGTAAGTTCGCTATATGTATATACAAAGTTGCGCGTTCTATGCTATTGTCGTCAGGCAAAATCCTTTTTAGTGAACGGATCAAACTCAAAACTGAAGGAGGTCTTATGATTGGAGGTTTATTAGAAGTGCTGGCTAAGCCATAGCAAAACCTTCAAAGTCTGACGTCTTTTTTTTTAGAGCTGTTGAAGTATATTGGCGACGAAGTATATTGGCGACGAAGTATGAGGTCATGTTGTCACATGGGCTTAGCTGAGATATCGGTCAGAGATCTTCTATGTCAACTGTTTCATTTGATTGGAGATCTTATACGTGATGTTCCATTCGTTTGAATTTCTTGTATGTGTAACTGTTTCAATTATCTAGAGATTTTGTATGTCTTCTGTTACATTTTCTGGAGATCTTGTCTGTATTCGCTTAATTTGTGGCTTGTTGAAGCTTTTTATTTTTTGGCTGAACTCGTAGTGAACAGGAAAGCTTGCTGAAAGTGGAGATGTCCATCCGGATTCATGATAAAGCATTTTATCCTGAATTGTTAAAATTGTACAATACGAGTGTACAAAAACTAACTTGTCAGGAAAAATAAAGGAAATAACTAAACCGAAAACAGATTAATGTTTGTACCAGAAGGACACTGTTATTGTGAAGCTATGAGTCGTCAAAGCTGCTACATCGCCTTTGCTAGTAGAATTGAACTCTTTGAGGCCAGTCAAAGGTGTTTAACTTTGTAATTGACTCATATATCATTGTTCTGACATGAGGACTAGGAAGGTAACGGTTTTACCCTTTCAATCGTGATGTCACAATTGAAGATTGGAAGACAGTCTGGTGAGAAAAGGGCCCAAGTGATGTTTAACCGTAATAACGATGGGAAGTTGACCCTTTCCAATAGCTAACAATGCATGTTAATGTAAACTACAGTAGGAGAGACAGCATGGATATACCATGCCCTATCAATACATGGTATCATTTTGAACAAAATGGTTTTTGTTTCGGTGAGATAGAGAGTATGTTTAAAGATAAACTTGGTTGAACAAAACAATTAGATGAAATCTACATTTGCTTTGAGTCCACACGATACATACAATAGTCATTTTTAAGTTGGACTGATTGTCAATAAATAACCATTTTCGAAAACGATTAAAATACGAACATCTCCAAAAAAAAGGGTCAACATAGTAATTAGGTGTTTTGACCAAATTGCACTTAAGTCGTCTAATCTAGAGAACTTCCGAGTGCTCATATTCTATCGAATTATCTCCATTTTTAGCAAATGGTTGTCTAGTAATAGTAACTGCTTCTTTTGATTCCACTGTGCTCCCATCGAAATTTTCCATCCTTATTTTCCTTCCCAAGAAACTGCAAAGCATTTTTTACGTCCCGCTTTGGAATTACGATAAACTTTTCAATGGAAGTCAAGATTTTCAAACATCAACCCCTTTTTGACTTTTCATCCTCTACCTATGCACTTGGAAGAAACATTTTCTTTTCTTTTGTGTTTCCACTTTGGTTTTATCCAGCAAAGACTTCACCAGAGATTCTCCTTGTAAACCATTATGGATTGTACTTGAAATATAACATTACGACATTCTCAATAACACATGTCCTTTGCAAGCTATAACCTTTCCAATTAGCACATTCCATGAGAAAACTACCAAGGTTGTCACGAGTGAATGCGTATGATACTATTGTATGTGTAAGATTTTATCGGTTCATTTAGGCTGCTTTGGATGATGACAAAAATAAGGATTAACAAAAAAAAAAAGTGTCAATCTCATCCTCACGAGATTCTAATAGCGAGGGAGTTAAGTTTTGGAAAGCTACGAGTCTGGGTCGGAATAAGATTTGACAAATCGATAACGAGTTTGGAAAAGTGGAAAGGGGGCTCGAGGGAGGAGTGAGAGGAGAAAAAGAAGAAGGCGAAGACAGAGGTGACAACGTAGGTGGAGGAGTAACGCGAGGGTGAGGTGGAGGTATAGTGGCATATCGAGGTAGGGGAAAAGGTGAAGTTGAGTCTTGAGAGGCAAATGCATTTTCAAGGGGACGAGGAATGAGGGGAGCGGTAGAAGTTGGAGGTATCTCTCCTCCTCCTCCCTCTCCTCCTCCGTCTCCCCCAAAATCCGTTATCTCCCCCCCCTTGTTTTCAGTCCCATCCTGGTGGGCGGCGGCCTCCATAAGTCGCCTCTACTACTCCTCCAAAACTTGGGCCCCTTTGTGCACTTGGGGGGGTGGGGGGTGCTCTATTACACAATATTGCTCACTTTGGGGTTTCCTCTATGTTTGTGAAACTCCTAATCAACTCTCGAGGGTAATTCTTTGGGAATAATAACTCCATACAAGTAATAGTAACGAATATTGCTAGGAAAAGCAACGCAAACCTCCCAAAAGAAATCAATTGGTCTCAATCGTGCCTCTTCATAAGTTGCTTTACTCCTCTCTCCCTCGTGTGCTAATGCGACCGCGTCCTTTGACACCACGGTGTCCATTGGCTTCGTTACTCCCATGGGGGAGAGTTGATTCAAGCAGAGGGCATTATTCTCGACAATGACAATGGTTTGGCGGACCCGCTTTCGGTAAAATTCGTTAGTTAGGCGACTAGACATGTTAGAGTGGCCACGCATCACGCTGCTAAGAAAAAAAAGTGTGGTTATGCACCTTGAAGCTATGGATGAATTTATTCCGATGGTGGTCAAGTTGTTTTGGAGGTTTGACGATTGCTTTAGATGAGCTAATTTGTACTTGTGTTTGGCGATCTGTTAAGAGGATAGCCCTTTGAAAGCCCTCCCGTTCTTGTCCTTCCTTCATTCTACCATCGACGTTTTTCTATGGTTTTAGAGTGAGTGCAAGCTGCTATCCTCCTCCGATTTGCTGTTGTCGTTATGGATGGTCGACGTTTTTCGAAGCTCACTCGACGTGCTCTGCCGAGCTTGGGAATTTGAGTTCTTTAGCTATGTTGAGGTTTGGTTAGGTAGTTTTTGCTTTGGGTTTGCTATTTTGTTGTTGTTCTCGTGCTTGTTGTTCTTATGCTTGTTCTTCTTTTTAAAGTCTTTTGTTGGCTTGCCCTTGTTTGTGTGTAAGTTGATTTTGCCCTGTTTTCCCTTGTAATTTGCGTCCAACGGAGTTTTTTTTTCCGTTTCGTTTTTGCTTTTCTTCTTTTGTTCTCATGAACCAGGATGGTTTACCATCGCGCTTTCTTGATAAGTTGTAGAGGTGGTTCTAGTCACAATCTGTCGCAAAGCAGCAATCGCTAACAATTTGTCCCTATTGTGGATGTGGGAAAGGCCATTGTTTCTCATGACAAAGGCAAGGTTTATTATTTAGGGTAAGAAACGAAGGAATGTGGAGAGAATCCTGCATTCCCTTGCCTACGAAACTGGAAGAGTACAGAAGTCAAAAGAATAGAGTCCATGCATCAAAATGTCGTACTGCTAACTTACAGTTAAGCGTCCACGTGGGAACAGACGACTGTCTTAATGACACAAATACACAATTAGACAGTTCGAAACTATACGGTGTATCGCTATTAGTGTTAAGCCTAAGGGTATGTCCCCATGTGCATAAGGGTTTTTTATGTCGTTTTCTTGTAAAACTTAGCGCCGTACTGCCTAAGTTGCAACTATACGAAGGAATCACAAATTTGTAGAGTACAATTTGCGTCATCCTCGAACTTAGGATGTACGAAAATTTGTCGTCTTGTATTTTTCGACCCACATCTACGACAAAAAACGTCATCTTCAAGCTTATGTTTAAAACACATGCGCGATGTGTTTTAAAACTAGGTATTTTCGATAAACAAATAGGAACATATATTCACACGTGTCGTAATTTTCGAAAAATTTCATCCGATTTTTAAGGTCAAAGAAAAGTACAGAATTCGCTATGTTTTGTCCGTTTTCGTTCAATACGACGAAAAAAAGTACACAATTTGTTTGGTTTTGTCCGATTTCGTTCAGTACGGATTTTTTTTATTGCAAGGGTCTCGAAATTCTGATGCCATTTCACGTCGACCGGAGCGCATCTTCTTCAACCGTGAAACTGCACAGGTTGGAATGCGGTACGTCTACAATGTCACGGTAAGACATGCGACGTCACACGCTGTTCCAAAAAATAACGTGCGACAACACAGATTGTAGACGGTGACAACCGTCACAGGTACTGTCGACGTATACAATAATCACAAACGTAAGTTACGATTACGTTCTTACACATAGGGACACGAGAATCGGGTCCGACGGATCCGCGCTAAAATACAAAGTAAGGCTGCGGCCCCATGTGGCTAAGTTCGGATTTTTTTCTGTCGTTTTCCTTTATAACTTAGCGCCGTACTGCCTAAGTTGCGACCGTACGAAGAAATCGCAAATTTGTAACGTACAATTTGCGTCATTCTCGAACTTAGGGTGTACGAAAATTTGTCGTCTTGCGTTTTTTCGACCCACTGTCACGTCATCTTCAAAATTTTCATAAACAACATCGGCAATATGTTTTACGCTAAGTAAAACCGTTTACACCAATAGGAAAACATACTCCCACGTGTGAAAAGTTTTCAAAAATATTTGACGAAAAAAAAAGTACAGGGTTGTTGGTTTTTGTCCGCATGCACCTTGTACGGTTTTTTTTGCAGGGGGTCTCGATGCTGCAGTGCCCTTTGACAGAAAGGTGAAAAATCTGCCAAGGCGCCACTTCTACTCGCCCTCACCGCCACTGTCACCTTTTGTCCCATCCACCCCTTCAAACGACACCATTTCGCATTCTGCTACAAGTTAGATTTAAGGGCAAGGGGAGGGAGCGGGAGAAAATATTAAAAGCGACGTTTTTAACTACCGCGGAAGGTTCAAAAAATCATTCTTCACATTAAAAATTAGTCTTCGCGGGAAAATCATTGATACAACACTTTCCCCTAATTAACGTTTTATTGTGAGACTCGTAATATGGCCTTAACATTGTTTATATATTTTAATGGAAAATAAAACATTCTTCTTCTTTCTTCCTTAAAGAAAAAATAGAAAATCTTTGTTGCTTGCTCTTTTTTAGCTAAGGAAAAAGCTGAGGCCGAGAAGTTCTTACGCTTTGTCTGAAAGAGTTAGGATATTTTTCTTTGTTGAAAACTTTTTATATTAACTTCTTTTTTTAGTTTTGAATCTGAAATGAAACTGCAATGTAAATCAGAAATGGAGGCTCAGTTTATGCCTATTGTGTTAGCTTCTGCGCGATGTGATTTATTTACAGAATTGCTTATAATCAGAGTTCAAAGAGAGTTTAAAAGAGGTTTTAGAAGAGAGTTTAAAAAAGATTTTAGAAGATGTTTAGAAGAAAAATAGAAAAGAAAATAAGAGATTTTTATTTTAATGTGTAGTTTCTGTTTGACCGAGGCATAGAATAAGCCGAAGCTGGGCTGATATCGATCTCTCTCACCCATACGGATCTTGGAAACCCTAAAAAACTAGGCTGTAGTGATACTCCATCCTCCTTCCCTCACCCATACAAGATGAGTTTTTTTAACTCGAAAATGCTAGGTTATTACATTAATGTGATTCGGTGTGGTTTATTAAAACAAAGATAGTGAGGTATTGTTTAACTTAATATTCATTTTTGTCTTCGTTTCGGATTTTTCTTTGTGTTGATAATTAAGTTAAGCATGTTTATTTCAAAGATTTTAACTTGATACATAATAACAATAAAATAGTAATAAAAACGATTGAAATTTGCTTTTGTTTATGTCGTTGTGGACGATAACTTTAAGATGGTTGTTCTCCTTGTGTTGATACTTTTCTTATGAAAACCGGTTCTTTTATTTTTCTTCTTTATTTTTCTTATTTTTGAAAGATCCCATTTCAAGTTCATGTTTTCAACTGCTGCTCACATTTTTTTTTAGGATGTTCCTGTTGACCTTTACGCTTGTATTTAAATTCGAGGTTTTGTAATTTTCTTTTAAAATTTGTGATTGTTTATTGATTACTAAAAAATCCTTCTGTTTCTTTTTTCAGCTCGATTGTCTGCATATTTTCAATGTCATACCCTAAAAAATGACTTTGCGTAAGTTGAAAAAATAATCTTAAACATCAGAGACATGAACTGTTTTTTGAAGCTCGCTCATCTGAAGTCCAAATTATCTACTATTATTAACCTATTATTTGCCCCACCCATACATCCACTCTAAATACTCTGCATTTGTAATACAATGTTTTTTGCCATTTTTAAACATCCACATTAAATAATGTGCACTTGTCCTGTAACGGTTTTTTGCCCTTGTAATACTTGTACACTAAATGTTGTGCACACTCTCTGATGATGTTATCTGACCATCTCACAACTGCAATAAATTCTGTGACCATTGACAATGTCATTTGCTTCTGACAGTGTGTACACTGTCTGACCATTTAATTTTCTCCTCTAAATTATCCACACTAAATACGATCATGTTTCTTGACACTCCATTGTATCCACGCCAATGTGTTTTGCTCCTCTCATGCATCCACAGTAATTGCCGTGTATTCCTTATTTGCCCCTTTCACACATCCCACTAAATGTTGAGCATGCTGTCTGACAATGGTATCTGCTTCTCTCCTACTTCCACATTAAATACTGTGTACGGCCGTCTTCATAATAGGACATAGCAAAAACTGCAAATCACCCAATTTAATGTGGTTTTTCAATTAAAAAACAAACAAAAAAAAAACAGCTTCGAAATTAAGGAAGAAGGGGCAACAAATACAAAAAAAAGAACCAGTCACATTCTCATAATTGTAAGAAAAGTGCAGGTGTAGAGTCAACAGAGAAAGACAGAGCGGAGGGGGAAGGAAGGAGGAGGAGGAGGGAGAGGAGGGAGATGGAGCGTAAAGAGGGAGCGAGGGAGGGGGGGGTCGGGAAGAGGTGGGAGAGGAGGGGATGGAGAGGAAGCTGTAATGTAGTCTGTATTCCCCAAATATATAATGTAGAGTAGATGCTATTTTCAGCTAAATACAACTAATTAGTAAATTGCAACTAGTTACTTCAGAGATTTTTACACCTATAACGTCCCTCCCAATTTAGGGTTAGATATTAAACCGGAACTAACATAGAGATTAGGTGTGAGAGTTTGGCATTTTAAACAAAGCCAGGTTTAAATCTATGAGCACAATTACTGGTCCGTTCTGCCTAGATTTGCAAGAGTTTATGATTTTTTTTTTTTGAAGAAGTTCCAGATGTCCAAATAAATGTGAGTTTGTGAGCTTATTGCCAATTTCTGGAGTTTTGTGGCAGGTTTCAAACTAAAATAGTAAGTATAATCACAATATAACCGAACATGTGAAAAGGTGGAATTAAAAAAAAAAAAAAAATAGTAACAGAGCATCCACAGAGAACTGAAGATCCATATGTATGTATATATCATATGCACATATGCAGATATTCAGATTCATAGATGCGTGAATTTTGACAGTTGAACAAGAAAAAAGAAGACGCGCCCTTTACAATTGTGGTGATGGGGAGGGACGATGCCAGCGTCACAACTTTGGCGGCAGCAGTGGAGGGTCGCACAGTGCTCAGGCGACCGCACGTGCGAGAGCCAAGTGACGTTGGGAAGAATACAAAATACGCGCGAAGAAAAAAAAAATGCTAAGGGCGTAAAGAATTATTTTTCCATTCATGGCGGCCGAACAGGAGAGGCAAACGCAAAGGCATGTTGTACAGCCCATGGCTGTAAAAACTCTACGTCTACGATGTCACAAGAAGACGCGAGACAAACCAAATCATTTCAAAAATTACGATGTATTGTGCGACGCTTCGAAAAGTTTCGAAAAATAAGGTGCGACAAAACAGATTGTACACGTTGACAGCCGTCACGGGCGTCGTCGACGTATACAATCGTCACAATCTTAAGTTCCCAATTTCGAGAGAATGCATAGAGACACTTGAAATCCGGGTCCGCCGGATCCGCGCTAAAATACAAAGTAAGTACGCTAAGTTACAACTACATGGGGCCACACCCTTACCTGCTCAAGATGACGTAATATCGTGCCCGCAACCGAAATAGCTTCCGCGAAAAGCTATTCCCCAGGTGCCTCATGCGTCATGCAGCTAAACGGCAAACACCAGACTGTGATAGGCTGCCGTGTGAAGTGTAAAAGCCGGTAAACATCGAAACTCGAACCTGAACCGTCTCATGATCACACGTGTCGTTAAGCTTTCCAGTTAAGCAACTAGAAGCGGAAGCGGATGTTCATTTTCAACGCAGCTGATATCCCTGCCTGACCGTACAAAAAAGGACGCGGAGGAACCGGAGATCGCCTCTACGGAACTGTACGGTAGCTGAAAGCGGGCTGTTTTGAAACAGACATTTCGAGGCAAAAAGGAGACATCTTGAAAATTGTGGAAAATCAAACGTGAGGCAATCGTCAGCAATTTTGTTCGGATGCGTGGACTTCGGGTTATCTGCGGAACTACAGTACAGTACAGTACAGTAGTAACGGTGACGGCATAGCCTGTCAAGATTCCCATTTACAACTTTTAGCCAGGCTGCCGGGCTGCAAGAATCTTCAGTTAACTCCCGGATAATGCGGAAGGTGATCCTATTGGCCCCATAAAGACGGGCTTTGAAATATTCAGGGGCGTGACAACTGGCGAAATCTGGATGCCTGGATATTACCCGACAGGTATTCAAACGGAATCAATTTGAGGGAACGGTCATTAACACTTTTAACATACGCTGAAGTTTTGTCTTATAGTGTCAAACAATGTTTTCCACTTGTCGTTAGAATGCGTCAACCCGGGCCGTCCAGTGAGATACGACAGAAGTTTTACCTACCTGTATCCCAGCCAGTGGTCAACCTTTCAGGGCAAAAAATGTTAATTGTAACGGAGAGCCCCTTCGTTAGCGCAAAACGTTGACGGACCGGCGAGCATTTTCCGCCTCGAACCAAAACACTCGATCCCATGCCGTCATCACATAGACGACCAATAAAATTCGAGCACGTCGACGGCGTCAAATATTGATGTCGGTTCGGTTCCCAATATTTGACGCAGCCACCTCACACGATCCTGGGAAGGGTAAAATAATGCACAACAAAAAAAGGGAAAAAAAGGGGACAAGACAGGAAAACAGGCCGCAAAAAAAACCTTCTCGTTCAATGAAGGGGGAAAAATTCAAAACTCAGGAGAATGTATTGCATGGATATCTTCCCACGTGCACATGTCAAAAACTTTGCAGCATTGCCAGAGTGTACACCTAAGGCGGCTTATGTGCACACCACTGCATCTACAGTCTGTTGGCACGTGCTCGAATGGAGGGACGAATTCCCCTCTGCTCTATCACTAACACATACGACAAAAGGCGAGAGACATTTGCCCTGACACAAAACAGTAAGAATACCCGCTGGCCGGTAACGCTGTTTGTCGGCGGGAATGACCTGCCGGCAAAGGACACCCCCGGCGGCTGCATTATTCTCGCCACGTCACTGATGCGCCGTACTCTTTTCATTCTGGACCCTGGAGGGCTGGAGGTGCTTCTTCGTCCTTGTACGGACTGAGTTGCCGACCATCAATGTTCAGTAAACAGTGTGTTCAGTTGTTCACTGGACAAAAATAGTTATATATTGCGGGTATTCCATGTCGATCCACTAGAATCTTCCTTATCGACCACAAATCTAAATCGAAGCACGGCAAAGCGAAACGGACTTTTTGATGACGACTTTCCAAGATGTACCACATGCGCGCTAAACGACAGTCCGCTAAAATTATTATTTTTCTCGCTAACGCTGTACCACTCACTTGTCACCTCGAAACTCTATTTAAGAAATACGCGACAAAAATATTTATGACAGGATTACAAGTCCAACTGTCTAATACGCGTGAAGATTCCTGAAGCTGGCTCTGCCCGGAAAACAAGTTACCTAGCAAAACAAAAATAATGAAAAAAACTACATGCAACCGATGAAAAATGTTTTTTCTATCATCTGCCCTAAAATTTCGGAGCGTAGCATTGCGTCACAGTCCCGCCACCCTAACATATCGTATTTGCCTCCCACGTAAAAACTGTTTTTATTTTGTCGCTCAGACGGCCACTTGCTGACTATTCACATGTCTTCGACAACTAGCAATGTGTACCTCCATGCCGACAAAAACTTATTCATATGTGAGTGGATAGAAAATTCAGTGCGAGGGTTGTCGTTAGCGCGCGTGGCCGGCAAAAATCTTGTCAAATCGTCACGAAAACTGCCGTTTCGCTCACTGTAGCATTCGACCTAAAATATGTACGGTACTGAAGGCTGGCTGTAGCAATTGACCTAAAAAATGTACGGCCTTCAAGACTTGCTGCAGTATTCGACCAAATAATTGTACGTAACTGAAGACTTTCTGCAGCATTCGACCTAGAAATTGTACGGTCCAGAATATTTTCTGTAGCATTCCACCTAGAAATTGTACGGTCCAGAAGATTTGCTGTAGCATTTGCTGTACGGTGCTAAAGACTTTGTCAAAACTTGTCTTTAAGTTCGTTGTCGTTCGCTACGATTTAGGCTCAGGGTCGACAATGACGATTCTAGTGGGTCGATACGAATGTCCCCTATTTGTTATGGCCCAATACTAAATATCATTTTCCCGCTCAAGGTACAAAACCGTAGCCACATTAAATAGAATGCGAGCCGTACACATGTCGACCTGACGAATTGTAAAACTGTAAAAGTGCAAAAAATTGGGAATAACGTGATTGTTTGCGCCATGAGGACGACAACAAATACCAACATTGCATCGAATTGTGAGTCGCGACTCGTGGGGTCACCGGTTCCACCTCTCTGGCCTCGTAAACATTGCTATAGTCTTTGTAAAAGGACGCCTCCATTGCGATCAAAACCACCTGGGTACAAAGGGGAAAAAATCAATAAAGCATTTAAAGACTAAAAGTGTCAAAGGAAATTATGTTAAGCTTAAAATATTATGAAAACTAGAAAAAGTTAACCAAAAGAATACCTAACAAATTACAAACTTTAGGTAACTAAGTACACCAAAAAAAAAACAACGCTAGATAACTCCTCGCCACCCTGTCAAGCTAAGGTCCACAACTATAAAGAGTCGTCAATTTGGAACGAATCCCTCCATGGACGTGGAAGCCCCCACTTGTCGTCTACTTCGTCGAAGCAGTGTCGCCGCTTGAGCTCGTTAACGGGCAAAACACACGCATTGACACTTAATAGTAGCTCTAAAACTCGGCAGAGGATTTCCCAGTGTCGCGGATTCATAAGTACGCCAAGCAAAATTGCAAAAGAAGTCGTCGAATGACCCATACAAAACATCTCTATCGGAAATGGGACAATTAAATTTGTAAGATATCAACGAGCGTAATTGCGGTCCTTACGAGCCCACACTGACTCCTGTTTGGTGTTCACTCAATATCTCCTTGACGAGAATTAACGGTCATAAGGCATGGCTCCCCAACAAGCACGTGGCATAAAAGTTGTTAATTGGCACAGTATTCTGCTCGCTCGATGCGCATTCTTCAACACTAAACATGAAATATCAATACCATCTCACTTCATACTGGGGAGCTTAGGCCCCATTAGGCTAACTTCCGGTCATCGCATGACGTTAGACTGTTTATGGCCTTAGGGTTATGTGGCAATCGAAACCCCCTTAACATTTTTAAACAATAGTGAAATGGCCATAAAAATTGTAACGTAAGGCTTTTAAGCCCCATTCTTAAGCCCAAAAGTAGACTACAATACCATGTAACACGAGCCGATATTGTACAATAACTATGGTGCAGTAGATCGAAGTATCGCATCCCACTATTTGTGTATGCACACACACCGTGAATCGTAGTTAGTGTGGAACACAAGCATTTTGCGATCCAAAAACAGTGCTTGGCACATACCATACTACACTTCTAACATATTCTACAGAGAACGACTTTAACAGCTTAGACCATGTTGATGCTAAAAAGTCTCCAAAATATTATTCTTGCAGTCAATTATATTGAGATTCTATTAGATCTTGAAAGGTTTTATAAAGTAGTGCGAGGTGGGATGTGGTAAGGTGGAATCAGTAGGATAGTGATAGTGCAATGTGCTAGAGAGGACTTCAATGTTTTCCTCTCCGAACTCTATGAAGCATTGTGGTTAACATTCCAATGTGAGTTACTGCACAGCTAAGTGTATACGGGAGCATATTTCAATGTGTTACGCTGTCAAAATGCCAAACGTTAGGCATCCATCTTTTGTTATGCATTCGTAGAATTTAGTAAACAGGACTAACATATTAGACTGTGTGCCAATAGGAGTTTCCCATAAAGGTGACGAGCCATAGGCAATTTTTCAGTCTAGTGGAACACGAATCTACCCTTTCCAAGTGAGCCAAAGAAACTGGAATTATGAAGTTCCACTGAGATACCCTTTTGTACTCTTTCAATGAGTGACGGTTACAGCCTTACCCAGCACGTGTAGAGCGCATCATAAAACCACACCTCACGTATGACGTCCGTGCTCTTACAATATACAAGTTACCGCTCGAGACTTAGAAACAAAATAGTTACTCATTCTGCTTCTTTTATCAATCTTCGCAAATCTCCAGAGTACAAATTGTATGTACTCTCATTCTTGTTCCAACTATTACTAGCAGAATTATATGCAAATGTTATATCTTCCGAAGAAACACAAAGGTACATATAGCTGAACATCACTTCACATGTGACATACCCGCTGTGCTGGTTGACTGAATTATATGACCAACAAAAGAACATGGCGAGAGGTGGAAGCGTTTCTAGCTTAAGCGTCTGGAACAAAGTCATAAGAACAAAACCATGAACACTCCTACAGACCCCCATTTATGGTATTTCAGGAGACTAATGACACTGTTTGCACCTACTAATAATGTCCTATGATTGAAGCCATGACGGTTCTCTCTAATAAAAAAGCCAGCCCCATACAGAGCACTCAATTGTCACAACAGAAATGGGACCAGGTGGAGAAGAAAGGCATTGAAAATCATATCAATTCCATGTGCCTATCTCAAGGCAGGTTTTTTCAACACATTCTCCCTTCAAAGTTCTGATGAAACATTCAGATTCAACATTTTTAGCAGAAAGTCGGAATTCATTTTGTCATCACAACTGATGGAACAGATGCGGGTGGTCCACAGAGCACTTTTTAAAGGAAGTGTTATGAACGCTTCAGTTCTTAAAAAAAATGCGGCCAGAAATAGCATATGTACGTCTTCAGATGTCACAATACCTATTTAACTAACTGTCTGACTCCGAAACCGTAAAAGAATATTGAAAGAAACTTGGTCACTTAACAGAACAAACAATCTGAATTCCACTCGAAGCATTATCTGGAACACTAAATTGTGTACAATACTTCCAAAGTGTTAAAAGCGACACAAATTACCAGGCCCTTCTAACCTGCTTGGAGGATTCAAAAAACACGTGTACTCAAATAGGGAAGGTGACAAACTAATGCATATGGGCAATTATGGCCTTTGGCAACTGCATGTGTGGTTGTGGGTGTATTTATTGGGCTGACCCATTATGGCATTCTTAAATAACCAAGAGCTTTTGGAAGGAAGGAGGAGGTATTTAGGATTTTTCAACTATCACCCAGATTCGACGATCAAAGGACCAACATTTCATTGTGTTATGTTCCCGTTGTGTCAGCACAAACACGTCTCATACATTTTGCTCCTATCTTTAAAGACATTTGGTGTTGCAATGAAAAACTGTAACTAACCGTAGATTCATCATGATGGTGACTCCTTACCTTGAAAACGAGCAAAAACTATCGCATTTTTTTTCTGTAACGGAGAAACTACTGAAGATCACGGCACAAACATGCATCGGTTTCTTCGTCCACAGACTTCGAACTCTGTCAAGAGTCGAAGCAGACGGTGTAATACATACAAAAGCGAGGGGACATTTTTTTGCACTCAACAACCTCGACTAAGCCAGATTTCATTGAAACAATTTTTAGTTGAGACACAGATTTACTATTAAAAGAACGAAAAACCCTACATGTAACCCAAAGCAGGTTATTTTCCAGAGCGAGACCCCAGCCGTATTTGAACTCAAATGCACATGACAGCTTTGCAAAAAATTGTGCACATTTAGGAAGCAAAGATTTAGAAGCCTTAATTTCAGCAAAATTATGACGTTGATACTTCTTACTCAGTCCTTTTTTCCAATCGGCAGCGTGATACTGGCATTACATCCAATTATTCATCAGTAGCCAAACGTGCCGCTTAGATATGCAGTTTCAGGATTGGTACTGTATTGAGAAGTTCTTTGATAGTATGCCTCTGATTGATCGAAGATGGGTGATGTTGGTTGTGCCGGGGCACCTGAGGCATACTGTGATGCGGTTGTACCATAACTTCCATAAGGATCTGTCGAATATGCGGCCGAGCTGGACGGAACCGACCCGCCAGCTGCCGCAGCTCCCGCCTGATAACCACTCTGTCCAGCCATAAAGCTCTAGCCCAACGACCAAGTCACAAAGTCCACCAAGTCAGGTGCAATAGTGAAAGTGGCAGAGAGAGAGAGAAAGAGAGGGAGAACTCAAGAAGAAGAACTTTGACTGATAGGTTTATGACACTATTAAAGTTTATCCCAAGTTTTGAGGGTAGATTGTACAAATTGTAGATTTTTTTAGAGTAATCGTACCTAGAGCTACTTGTAAAACTGCAGAATTTACCCTCAACATGAGAGTAATTTTCTCTAGTGTAATTAAACACACATTCGCTCTCTCAGCTTATGACCAGTGAATTGAACATATATCGGTTGGCAGGAATTTCAAGAGTACAGTGTATAATTTATGCCAGGATAACAAGATCCTAAGAGGAAGTGTAGAAGCCGAAACAAACAAATCGTTCACAGTTAAAAAGATTTTAAAATTCAAATGTCTAAAATCTGTACAATTGTCTGGTTCAGAAAAAATAAACTTCCCTCTGGCATAGACAACCATAGCCAAACGATGTACCTCACAGACTGGATTTACATGACCAAGATTTGTAAACTTTCGTCTTGGCCAAAGAGTCAAACAAAAACTCAGTTTTTGAAGAGAATATATCTTCAAGGCCCGATTTTTTTTTGTTTTTCTTACCTGCAGCAGTTGTTCTGCCGTTTGCACCTGCTGAGTTGTGCCTCGAATCTCTACCGACATTTCTAAATTGCCAGACGCACTTCGTGTTTCTTGCACAGAAACTGTAGCCCCACTAGTACGTCTTAAGTATAAAATGTTGGAACCACCAACGCCAATAATGGCATCGGCATATGAGATGGGGATTTGCATACAGGCTGTCACCTGCAGTCAAGAAATATGCCACATTTGAGACTTACCTTTCTCCAAAAGTCTTTGCACTTGAAGCTAAAAATTGCAAGTGAATTATACATCACCCACACGCGTTCAGTAATCTACCAGATCCCCCTTGACAGTCCGCCAAAGCTTTAGGCAGGTGACTTGACAAGAAACTTGGCCTGATAACGAACCTTCTTCCCTAATGTGCAAGGTAAGTAGGGCAGAAGTGCTCTGAAATTTACCTCTTTAATGGACACAACAGGTGCTTGTACAGGAGGTGCCTGAACTACTGGAGGGCGATTAAGGGCAGGGTCTTGTCCATATAGTGAAACTGCATTGCGTTGTCCCGCCAAATCAGCCAATACTGCTCCAGAGCCCGAGTAGCTTGGAGCTGGCGCCTGACTGCCATAAGAGTAATCTTGTTGGAGTGGAGCAGCTTGTGGTGCATAACTTCTTTGCTGTTGAGATTGAGAAGACATAGGAGGAGCATCCCAGTTGCCCATAGGAAGAGAAAATTCTGGTGAGAGATTGACCCCAGGATGCCCTTGTAATTGTGCTCTACTTCCAATCTGCCAACTCGCCCAAAACCAAATAGAACCCAAGCATACCGAACCGTAATATTAAACCATATATGTTTAAACAGTGCAGGTCAGACAGATTGGACAGCTGTCTTGAATCCTCAGTGTACACTAATCGAGAAACGGATTGTTCAAAGAGATTATTCCTTTCGAATCAGAATGGCGACAACACAAGAAAAGAGCATAAGTGAAGTGGCCACCAATTGGCTCACTTTGTCATACTTTCAAAACAATTTCGAAAACAGAGAATAAGATTTCCATGCAGACTGAAAGTTGAAGAGTCGCAAACTACGCAAGCAGTTTTTCAATGTACAACCCCAGATACTGGAACGCATCGATAAAATATTATCCTGCATGGGAAGGACTGTGGCCAGAAAATGCAAATACAATGTTCCGTCACAGGTTTATTTGATTCTACATTTGCTTATTGTATCTGGCGTCCTAGTAAAATGCTGCAATTCCAGTCATCCCTTAAGACCAATAAGATTAAAGATACATGGTTTACGACCTGTTGAAATTAAACATTTCAAAGAACCTCGCAATTGGGTGATCATTCATACATGAAAGGAACATTTCATGTATGTTTGAGTCGCCTATCAAATTCCAATGTGAGAGGGGGGTCCACCTTTCCAAACACTAGGTCTTACTTTGAAGGAAAGTTCTAGCAAAAACTTCCCGAAAGGAAACAAAAGTGTCTGAATTCAGCGGTGTACATAAAAAATGTGAAATGCAGAGAAAATGTCTGACCTAAAGTATACTGTCAAGCACGTCAAGTCAGTAACAGTTTGTCCATGTGGTGACCGCTGTTTTTGGGCGAGCAGTAACACTGTCACTGCAAATATTCCACAAAATTATGCAGCGGGAGAGCGAAATAAAAGGGTGCACTATATGATGAAAATTTAATGGGCTAAAACTGGAAAAAATTAACACACGAAGTAAATAAAGGTTTGAAAATTGTATAGTTTACCAATTCTTTAATTCCAAACTAAATCGGATGAATACATCATTAACGTTTACATTACTACTTCTATATGCGCTGTACTGAGGTTAACAGAAACACTCAGAATATAGTTTGGAATTTCTAAAATAATAGCCACAGATGCAATGTTTAAGGGCTCAATTAAGTGGTGATCGAGTCAACAGAGACTGCTCATATAGTCACCCACACTCCACAAATAAAACAGGTCTATTTAAACGTTGAAGCTAGGAATTTCAGTTCGGACACTACAAAGAGAACAATGATTTAACAGTCATCCAGCCGCATATTCAGGAATAACATGCAGACATATTGTTTTCCCACAGTTTTGTTGCCTATCCATCTAGAAGCAGTAAAAGAAATCTGAGACTCTCCAAGCTCAGTATCGTAAGCCACACGTATATTGCAAGGTCCAATGGTCAGCAATTTTACCAATTTTCAAAATAGCGTGGAGGAAACCCACAAATATTTAGGAGCAGAAGAGACCATTATTTTGGAAAACTAATAAATTGAATCTAGGGACCTTTTAATTAACATAGAAGAAGGGTTGGACTGTGATAACAGCATTGGCTTTGGTGAATTTAAAGACGATGTTATTATGCAATGCAATGCGAAATCAGCACCCCATATTTCGGATGAACTACAAGGCTGAGAATGGCATATGTCATTCTCGCTCTACATTCGCAAACCGCAAGACGCCGGATTTGTCTCTTGTTCAAAACAAACAGTAATCAAGAAGGAAAATGGCCATTCACTTCCATATTTTCTCTCTTAAAAGTTCCAGGACGGAAGACATACCCAGCCGGATGTAGGCAGAAAACAAGTCCAAAGCTATGCTTTACTGCATGAATTAAGGAATTCAGAGACTTACAGGTCTTTCAAAAAGTGGAACAACAGAGCGATCCACCAAAAATCTGCGTAAGTGTGATAATATGAGCTCCAAACTCTTATAAACACTCCTCACTTGTCCACTGACCTCCACCACCCTATCTTCCTCCAACGCAAACACTGGCAAGTCATCTGCACATACATAAACCCTGCCTCACCTGAAAAGCCATCCCGCCTTGCTGATGAACACTCTATCCAGCTCCAACTATGACTTGATAAAAGCAATTTTAACATATTTCTGGAAGCTATAACTTAAACCATCGAAACGCCAGTACAGTGCAACACCATATCAACAAGTGAACAATTCACTGGAATCTTTCAGTGAAAAAAAACGCTTAACTTGCCAGACATCTAATCGTTCAGCCAAAAAGCACACATGCCGAAAAGAGTAACCTCCAAAGAAAAGCAAAATGGATTAGTAAAGTTTTCTGTGCTTGTGGAGATTACATTATATTCCACCAAGCTAAAGTCGATGAAGAAACATATGCTTGGAAAATAACGAAGCACAAAAAAAAAAAAAAAAAAAACTGCAGACACAGGCAAAGCCTAGACCAAAGTCAAAAAGTGATGAACAACTCTTATATCCAAACTTGCAATCACGCCAGCGCTATAGAACAGCCACAACACCAACTTTCTTTTCAAAAATGCCTAATAAAGCAAAAAGTGCAGGTGGGACATACCTTCAGGCAAAACACGAATATTCGCTCCAGATTCATCTTGGATATTTCTAATGGTAGTTCCTTGCCTGCCGATCAAACTTCCTGCTTGAGAAGCCGGCACTAAAAGACGAGCAGTAATGGTACCAACAAGGACTTCGGGAGGAGGAGGAGCTTTGATATCCACTTCCGGCCCTTCCACCACTTGTCTATGGACTCGCAGGAGTCCTTCAACAGCAGGAGGTACCTCTGCTTCAGGTTCCTCTTTTGCAGAGACCAAAACCTGTAGCAAACACAAAGTTACATACTATTAAGCTTTATAATTATTGATACTGACAAAAATATCGATACTATTGATAATAATGGTTTACAACTATTGATACTGTTACACTAGTGATGCTATTGATACAATTTCTACTACTGCTCATTCGTCAAAGAAAGATTTTACAGATACTTGGAAGCAGTCACACATAATTTCGGGATCAAATTAAAGGGATTCACTGTCTATAATGTCCAGTTACTCAGATATTTAAACAATTTATGGATTTCATGATGTTGTGGTCCTATTCGTCACCATGTCTGTTTTTTTATTATCAACAATAAGCACTATCAGTTATGAAACCCCTGTGGTTTGCATCACCCATCCATCCAAACAAAATACAAGACCAGTACTCACCACTCTCTCATCTGCTCCCGGAACTCCATCAACAATTTTGATCCTTGAACGAGTCTCTTCACACATTTTTTTAACAAACTCTCCTCTTCTTCCAATGATGCACCCGACTTTATGTATGGGGACAATAAGACGAAATACACTCTCGCCTGGCCATCCGGGCCATTTATTTGCAGCACCTTCCTCAGCCAATGGCCTTTTTTGACCAGTTGCTAATGCAGATTGTGAAGGAGGGTCAGGACCTAAACCAGGTGGAGCGTCTACAATAGAACCGTCCATGATAGGTTCTCCAGGAGGAAATTCTAAGGGAGAAGGAGGAGCTGCTAATCCATCTTCAGCAGCCATGAAACTATTCCAAAGCAGCAAAACTTGGCGCCTCTTGCAAGTTGCAAGGCAGCAAATCTATATCCCTCAGGTTCAGCTGCCAAATGTTGAGGGTCGGCAAATTCAGCCGTCGCCAATGCTACAAGCACCTCGTGCATAGTGCACACAGCACAGCCTCTCTAATTTGTAGTGTTGTGTATCGGTAAGGATTTACCGATAACCGATATGGACCTTTTTTCGGGTTCCCGATAATCGATATACTGGTACGATATATCGACATCGGTCTTATCGCCAATAAGTAGCCGATAATATCGGGTACTTATCGGCGATAATGCCGATAACGATAACTATCGGCGATATCTGTACGGACCGTACAGATAAATGTACGGCCTGTACACGCAACTGTACGTCGTATTCCCCGGACGCGCAGCGGACCCCCTTACTCCCGATTCCGGTAA
>JBBHKE010001244.1:400794-413294 GCA_037447655.1 Zygnema cylindricum
ATACATCCAAAAATAAGGCAATAAACAAAAACATCGAAAGCCAACGCGTAAAAATCAAAACCCCAACAATATAAACAACCCAAACATGCCTAAAAGTAGAGATTGGTATAAAAAAATAAAAATATTAAATTTAAAAAATACTATATATCGCGATATATATCGCGATGATTTATGTTGGTCTCGGTACGATATATCGAGGATCCTCCTCGATCGATATTCGATATATCGAATATCGAGATTATCGCGATATGAATTTACCCGATACCCAACACTAGTGACAATATCTTTGAGGAAAACATTTCAATTATGAAAGCGCGATGGTTAAACCACCTAGGTCTAAAGTATGGTTGAAATGTAACATCATTCACGACCATGGCAGGTTAGAGATGAAAATCCGTACAAACCCAACAAATATAACAACCCCAAAACTAAAAATGCGCAACCGAAAGCTACAAAAACAAATAACGGAATAAAAACCTACATAAGAGGTGGGAAAGCGCTACTGGCTCCTCTAAATTCAAAGTATTGTCGGGCACAATCACGAAACAAGTTCTCGAAAGCGAGTTCAAGGTCCCTACAACCTATAAAACGATTGGCACGAACTTGTCAGTCAGGTCCCGAGGCACATTGCCTGTTCCTTTAAGGCGGTTGCATCTCAAACCGCAACATGAGTATAAAACGGTGCGTGTGATGAAACATGCGATGTCGTAAGGAATGTGAGAACTACGTCACTTAATATCTTTTCAACTTCCTCCAAAAGCACAAGATTCACTCGGGGATTGCGAATGCACCTAAATTAAGAACATGGAAAAATGTATGCAACATTTTTTATGTGACTATACAACCTACTTCAATCCCCACATCAAGTATAGCATCTCGAACAATGTCATGTGTGGTAACTCGCTCCATATCGTGCGAGCAACTGCGTAAACAGACGTCGTGTTTATAAGTTGACCTCATATGCAAAACTATTTGTTCGATAGCATAGGGTGTGACAAACTAAGATGCAACCAATTGATTGGGAAAATTGTGGAGAGTATAAGTGGGCAATGGTGTAAAAGTGGGCTAGGTTCTATAGACCCGAACAAAAGCGAAGTTGACCAATTGCATTAGCCGAAGGGAGCACTCGAAATACGCTCCTAAATCCAACAACAACTACCTTGTCGGCCACGTTCGTTCTCATGAGTGGCGTTCGACGAGAAAAAAAGAAAGGAGGAAGTTATTATTGGGCCGTACATAAGAAGGTGAACATACAAACATTGAAAGTGGTTAGAATGGTAATAAACAATTATCAAATTCAAAGCCACAAAAAATAACAAAACAATCGTCGTCCAATATAACACGTGAAGTGACCGAAAATGTTACCACAACGAAAACTCTCCAGATACGTTATTGTTACAATCCTATTGTTATTATCAACTTGTTATAATTATATTTGTAGGACCTACACCTAGACCCATTAAATAATCGTAAAACATTTTTTTTTTACTTATGACTACTCCTTTGACGAAATCTCAAACGGAGAGGGATTTTTTGCGACAAACTTAAAAAGCAATATGTTACTTCTCATACGAAAATACACGTGTTGGAAAGTTTTTCAAAACAGTAATGAAACGCAAATTGCCTGTAGTGTGGCTCGTAAATGATATAACAGGAACATTTTGGATAATCTTGCAAAATCTTCAGTAAACATGTTAAAAACAAAAAAGAGTGCACCCTGTACGAAATATATATTTTTTCACTAAACGACCTCACTTTTTACGTGATGGAGGTTCACCCTGAGAGATTAGTATTTTATTGCCAATAAAGGTGTCTACACAATTACCGGCAGCGCGTGATAGACGAGCTTTGAGTGTGCAGGTTTTCCAGACACTTTACAGGTTATATTTAGAATGCAAGAATTAGGGTACTCTCGCATGTGCTAAAGTTATATTTATTTTATGTTGTTTTCCTCCATGCTTTAGAAAAAAACGAGAAAATCCGCCGCCGTACCACAAAAATGAATTTACCAATGTACATTTGTCGTGTGGCGCGATGCAGTTTGTCGTCTAACGCATTTCGACCCACTTTCGCGTCCTTCCCACTCATATTCAAACTTTATATAAAATCAACTCGTGAGGTGATTTTAATTAAAGTTCCATGAGGTGAGCGAACAGGCAGATGTTGTTGCACGCGTCGGAAGTTTTTGACATTTTTTGTGCCCGGAGTACAAAAAAAAAACCCACTGCACGTGTCTTGTCGTGATTTTTTTTTGTGCGCCTTTTTTTGTACAGGGGCTGTGGAGGGGGTCTTGTCCAACGGACGCCATTTTGTAAAAACGAAGTCTGTGAATGCGCCTCTCTCTCTCTCCACCTCTCACCACCGCGTCTATCTCACAATTCTCGCAATGAAAAACGTCAATAATGGTATCAAATGACAAATCTCAAAAAAAATTTTTTTTTGAGTATCTTTGGGCGTATTTTGATGGTAAGTAGAGTGAGAAAAGACTAAAAAACAAAATAGGTAAACCATGGCTTAAAGTTTTGGAATTTGTGACGTCGACGGTGTCATAATTTGAGCGTGGCGTCAAAATGTCACAAGCCCTAAACATCTACAATGTCACAAGTAGCTACAGTAGACGTCTAGAATAATGTACTTTATTTATAGTTGATAGAGTCAAAATTTGGGGTGACGAAATTAGCGTACATAACTCTAAATACGATTTGCGGTGTTTTGTACTGTACCGTGAATAGCTATTAGCCTTATGTACGCTATATCGGCACCCCAAATTGTTGACATTGATACCTTAAATACAATAAACTACACTATTTAAGGACGTGGACCACAATCTACCACGTCTCTTGGTACTAAATTAGAATGAATGACGCTAATTTTTTCTTTACACTACACCGTGAATCGCTATTAGCGTAATAAAAAATATAGCGTAATGAAACAATTAGCGTACTTTACGGTAAATTGTGTTTTTTCGGGTACACCATGATACTAATTTATCATGTACTCTAATTTGTAAACTGCTTTGTAAAAATTTTCGGCACATAATATGTCCACACTAGAACATGTAGATGTACGAAATTGTTCAAATCGTACGCCGTCGCGTTTTTTTTACATCTGCGTATGCCGGAAATATTTACGCAATTATGTATTATTATATTTTCTGTACTTTTAAACTTAAAAAAGGTACGGAATAGTACAGATCTGGCAGTCCTTACACCACACTATTTAAAAGGACACTAAATTACAGTTATGAGCCCTATTGAGCGGGGGACCTCAAATAACGTGCAAAAACATTTAGCGTACTTTATTATATTTGAGAATTTGCCCCAAAAAAAGGGGTACCCCAATTAGTGTCATGTACGCTAATAGCGATTCACGCTGTACACCGTGAATCGTTATTAGCCTTATGTACGCTATATCGGCACCCCAAAATTTAGACATTGATACCTTAAATAGAATAAATTACACTATTTAAGGACGTGGACCATAATCTACCACGTCTCCTGAAACTAAATTAGAATGAATGACGCTAATTATTTCTTTACACTAATAATTTCTATAGGCTAATAACGATTCAAGGTGTAGCAGCTGATGCAGGTAGATCGGCAATTGTTTATTTTTGCAATAAAGACTCATCTCTAATTACTTCTGGACGTATATTGTGAATGCAAAAACTAGTGTTGTGTATCGGTAAGGATTTACCGATAACCGATATGGACCTTTTTTCGAGATCCCGATAATCGATATATTGGTACGATATATCGACATCGGTCTTATCGCCAATAAGTAGCCGATAATATCGGGTACTTATCGGCGATAATGCCGATAACGATAACTATCGGCGATAACTGTACGGACCGTACATATAAATGTACGGCATGTACACGCAACTGTACGTCGTATTCCGCGGACGCGCAGCGGACCCCCTTACTCCCGATTCCGGTAAAAAATTGCGATTATTCCTAATTTAAGGGGGTTTTCAAAATTCCTGCTGCCAGAATTTTCAAAATATGGCGTCTGGAAATGGCGGCAGTTTGACAGGTGTGTTCGTCTGCTTCTTTCAGTCTGTTCGTCTTTTTTTGGAAAAAGTTTGATTCAGAAATTTTATCTTGTATTTTATTTTTTTCGTTTCGATAGTATAGTTTTATAACAATAAAGTATTAACTTATATTGTCTACGTTTATGTGCAGCGCTGTCCGTAAAAATTTTCAGTTAAATAGATACGCGGAACAGATTCTTACATGTGGCATTCCACGCTATACAATGAAAATAATATAATACAGTATGTTATATAGTACTATTGTACGCATACTATATTTTTAAAAAGTTATCGCCGGAATTTGTTGGTCCCAGACCGATATATCGGGACCTCTGACCGTTCGATAACCGATAACTATCGGTATCGGTGTTATCGCGATAAGTTTTTTACCGATACACAACACTAGCAAAAGGTACATTTATGTACGGTCTGACACTGACCGTACACAACTCTATTTAAGAGACAACGTACTGAAAATAACCCTAAATAGAATAAAGAAAAAAATAGAATGAACTACACTAATGGAGAATAAAAAAAGATAAAAGCGCGACGGAATTAGTGTACACAACGCTAATAACGATTGGCGGTGTACTGTACTGTACCTTTCTTCACCAAGTCGTGTAGCAGGCTATAGTACTGTAGCAGCTAATGCAGGTACTTCTGGTACTGTACTTGTTTATTTTTGCAATATAGAATCTCTCTAATTACTCCCTGACGTATATTGTGAATGCAAAAATAATACGTCGTCTTGCTGCTGTAGATGTCTTGTTCTCCACTTCTCCTTAAAGCCTTGTTGGCTGTCTCTGCGGCTCGTTTCAGACTCCTGTTTTGAGGCAACTGAAGGATTCGTTCCTCTTAATAGCCCTGCAAAATCTACATCTTTTCAGAAACCAACTGAACACTGAACTTGCACTAATACATGTACCACCGCCAATTTATGTTGGCAAGTTAATAAATTCATCAGTCTTTGGAAAGTTGCCTTCATTATGGCTGTGGACGATGACTTTTTTAATTTTTATGATCGTCAACTGAGAGGACTGGGAAGCTTAGAGGAGAAAAATTGGAAGAAGTTTACAAATGTTGCCAGTCCTCCTCCAAAAAAAGCTAACCAAAAGTCTTTTTTGAATGAAGTAGTTGCAGGTGACAATCATGGCGGTTTGAGAAGGAAACTTAATGTAAGAGATGATCCTCCTGACAACCTGAGTAATCCGAAACAAAAAAACAGCAGAAAAGAGACCTCAACAATCTCTTCAAAATCTAACTCCGAAGGATCTTCAGAACGTGTTAATCGTGGTCACAATGATATTCCGCCTCTAGGTCGAAAAAAAACGTATACCAGCTTGCTAAACAGGCAAAAAGATTCAGTTGACAATCATGTATCTGACAATATTGCACTTGATAGAGCTGTTCAGAAAATTCATCTCAGTGAGATTCCTAGAGATGAATGCACCAGTCAGCCTGTTTCACAAACAAGACAGTTAAATGAGTTGGATGAATTGAATGAATTGGATGAATTGGAGCGAAAACTGTCAAATTCTCACACTCAAAACCTCTCAATTGCTAAACAAAAACCTGCTAACCTCGGGATTCAAAGCAAAAACCTATCACAGTTCCGTTTTACAGAACAGAGAATACTCGCCCCTCAAAAACAGCTTTTGGAATGGCAGAAGCAGACAGAAAATGTGGCGAGACAGGGAGTACAAACTGTAGAACAGCCGGTAAGTAAAATAATGAGGGAAAGAGTAAAAGTCGATGCGAAAATACTTGGAAGTTGTCAAGAAGATGAAATCTCTGAATCAAAAGGGCATAATTCCTTGAAAACTACACCAGGTATTGGCCGAATTGATCAACATTTGGAATCAAACAGACTTGGGTATCCAAATAATGTGGAACATAGTAGTAGTAGCGGTGAAGAATGCGGTCGAGAACGGAAAAATAAAGGAAATTACAGAGGTGAGAGAGTGAGGAATTTGTCAGACGAACGGGAAAAGAAAGATAATTGCAGAGAAAAGAAGGAGAGGAGTTTATCAGGAAAAGGCAATTGCAGAGAAGAGAGAGAGAGGAGTTTATCAGGAAAAGATAATTGCAGAGCAGAGAGAGAGAAGAGTTTATCAGGAAGACCAATTAGTAATGCTGATTCTGATGAGATAGGACCAGAGAATGAGGCAAATGATGAGGATGGTGTTCCGAGTAAGGAAGAAGGGCAAGGTGCTAGTGGGGACCAGGTTTTGAGTAAAGGTTCGAAAAGAATGCATTCGAGTCTACCGTCATTCTATTGCAGAAGTCATGTAAGAGGAGGTCACACTACCGGAGGTCAAGGAAGGTCAGTATTGGGAAGAATACTTCCTGGTCCCGCTGGCATACTCCAAAAACAGGCATTTGCAGGAGAAACAGGAGAGAAAAATGGGAACAGTCGAGAATCAAATGCAGAGGAAGAGGAAGGAGAACACAGTGTTGCCAAAAATCCTTCTGGTTTTGATGGCAAGAAGGTAGGCAAAGACAAAAACAAAGATGGCAATGTTTCCTCTTTCGATGACGATTTCAACAGTGGACCTTGGTTGACTGCATTGGACATGTTAGATGCTCAGCCTTTGACAGACCCAGGTAATTCCTTCTCCCCCTTTCCCTCTTCCTCCCCTCCCCCCTCTCCCTCCCCCTCCCCCTTCCCCTCCCCCTTTTGTCTAATCTTTAAATGCCTTTTCAATAAAAAAAATTCGGGTAATGAATCAGACATAAGAAAACACTAAAAAAAATATATAATAAAAAATATAAATTTGGGTAAATATATTTTCTTTATTCCATAGTTCGTGGAGGTTAGGCAATTCGCTCCCTTCATGGCATGGTTCAATGTATTTTCTTTATTTATGAGTGATCTCTGCAAATTTCTATTCATGGTATCCATAATGAAGCTGCATAACATAATCTTGTTTTTGTCTTTTTTTTTGTTTCGTTTATATTCAGAAGATGAATGGCCATATTCATGGACTTCTATCGGTTTCATTCGTCAATCGGGTACAGGTGGTCGGGTCGATCAGGTGCAGTTGTTATTTTCACATGCTCGTTTTTTTTTGTCGCATCATGTTATCTCATCATTTTTCTTACATATAATTTTCTATTCTTCTTTTTATTTTTGTTTTTGGTAGTATAGCGAGTGCACCGTTCTTAGCAATTCGAGGACATTGAGGTTGGTCGAAATGTGTTTAAAATTTGTTAAGAAAATGGAGAGGAAATTTCTACCAGGGAATGAATCTTGCATAAGTTATGGATCCAGTCCATGGGATGTATTTTTTGGAGTTTATAAGAAACCGGAATGGAATGGATGTCTTAGCTCTATGAGTAAGGGATAACGAATGTAAATAAACATAAGCTTTTTGATTATATAAAATATAAAAATAAATCTCCATGTAGTGATACTTAAATTCGCGGAATCTATTGGAAATGGAGCCTATTTGCAGATTAAATTATTAAAGGTACAATTATCATTATAAAGGACCAGAGGAGGACCAGAGGAAAACATGTTTGAAAAACGAGTAATTGTTGGTTCCGCAAATGCAGGAAACCAACTCTAATCCCAAGCCATAATTTTCTCTTCATTATTATTTTGTTTTTCGTTCTTTTTCGTTTTGCAGATTGTTGGTTTTGTCTCATCGTTTGAGCTGAATGGATCGGGAGGTGCATATATAACTCTAAAGGTACTTTTTCCTTACTTTTTTGTAATATTTTTACTATTTAATTTTTTGTCACTCAAGGATCCCTTTTTTTCAAGTGGCAGTTTTAAATCACAGAAATTTCAGTACATATAAAACGTATTTCGTATGTCTTATATTATATCTTCCTGAGAAGTTAGAATCGCATTGGTATGAATAATCAACATATGTCATTACTTGTTCTCGAGGATGGAATTGCTGAAGCCCTTTCTGTTTTTTATTTTTTTTTTTTTTCTTTTCTGTTTATTTTGTATGCCTGTTCTTTTTATTATTCTATGCCTGTCCTTCTTGATATTTTTGGCCTGTACTTTTTGATGTATTCTTTGCCTCCCAGGATCCCTCAGGGAGCATCAGTGCCACCATTCCCATGTCAGTTTTGGGAAACGAGGCCCTTTCTCGTGACCTCTCTTGTGGGGCCGTACTTATTTTGAAAGCCGTAAGTTTATTTTTTTCCAGTAATTGTAAGATAGTTGTCGCTAATCATAAGATTGTTGTCACTACTTATAAGATAGTTGCCACTAATTATTACTGTCAGGATTTTTCTGCTTTTTATTTTTCACTTTCTTTTTGATCTTATTTTTGAATTTTATGTTTTTTTCAGCTTTTTGTTTTGCCTGTTTGACGTAGAGTCGTCGTTCTTAAAAAAAGGTTAAATAGTGAGAGGATTTTGTTACGTTTTTGTTATCATACATCTGCGGTGATAACTACAGGGGAGTCGCTATTAGCGTTAATAACACTCATTGATTTTTTTTGCCCTCTGAACACAAAATAGCGTCGTTAGTACTTAATTTTTTTTTTCTTAATGCTAATTCTTTTCGCGGTTCAGAATCGTCCATGTCATTTGGACCGGAAATAGAGTTGTTAACACTAAAACAGTCTTCATACTGATCTTTTTTTAACGCTAACAGGATTTCAGGCTGTAATATATAACATTTCGACGACCTTTCTCTTTAGAAGAAAACAGACTTCTGTTTTGGGTGTTGATTTGTTTGAAAAGGCTTTTTTCTTTCTCATTCTTCGTTGTCCATGTTGTACAAAAGAAGCACCTATGTTCAAAATAACTGGAAGGTTCCATTTTCCATGTTTTTGAAAATTTTACGTTAATTTTTGACTACTTTTTCAGGCGGTTGTATTTAGTCCTTGGCAAGGGACTCAAAACCTCAACATTACCAAAGAGAACGTTGTACAGGTGAGAAAACTTCCCATTGTTATTTATTCCTTCGTCTTATTGATCTAACCATTCCAAACGGTTGTTGATTTAGACAGTTTCAAGGGGGAATCTTGACATTTTGAACTTCTTATCAGAATTTCACGTTTTTCCAAATGACTGTTTAGGACCGTTATGAGGTCTGGACATTTTAAAACTTCTTGTCGTGATTTGATTGTCAAAGATTTAAAATTTGAAAAGATTGCTTTAGACTGTTTTACGGGAGCTTCTGGACATTTTTAGTGAGACATAAACAGTTCATTGAACAGAAGACGGAGTTGTTCGAGTGTAAGGATTGACACTATTTAAGGTTATTTTAAAGATTTGACTTTATTTAAGGTTAACGTTTGACTTTATTTATGGTTAACGTTTGACTTTATTTACGGTAACGGTTTGACTTTATTTGAGGTTCGACTTTATTTGAGGTCTGACTTTGGAAAAAGGCCGAGGTCATCTTGAAATCGAAGTCATTTAGCTTTGTTTGAATGACATAACGAATGCAAGAAACGAAAGAACCAAAACTAAAACAGGAACGAAAATGCTTTGGTTTTTTACTTTTTATGTGATAGATTTTTGGAGCAGATACTCCTCCTCCTCCCTCTGAACAAGAAGAAACTGCTCCCATGGTTCCTTCATTCAATCTTTTGAATTCGATTGTTCCACGAGGAGAACACATTTGACTTTTATCAAAAACCTCCGGTTTTTATTCATTTAAGCTTATATTATACTACAAAGTGGACGGTAAAACGACTCCACGCAAAGGCTACAAAATTTAGCAAATTTGTTTATACGGGCCAAAATCTCTGCAGTATTTTGCATACTTTTTGGCACCGCCCATTTTTATTCGGCAAACCTAAAATTGTTTTTCGACTATACGTGACGAAAGCCATTTCCCCCCTTATTTGTTTTTCCCTTATGTGTTTTCAAGTTGAGTGGCAGGAGAACCCGTCCATTTTAACGAGATTTGGAAAATTACCGAGTGATTAGACATTTTTAGGATATCCTTTCGTCGACGTTGTACCTTTTTATTTCCTTTTTTTGGGGGGGGGGGTTGCGATATCACTTATTTAGTGTGAACAAAGATCGTAATTATCTAATGGGATTGCTTTTGGCCGCCATCAAATTTCAATGAATAGGTCTTATGAGTACACCGTGAATCACTATTGGTGTAAAGAAAATTTTCTTGTAAAGAAACACATAATGTTATCAACTCTAATTTGTGTTCAACAAAACATTAACGCCAATTTACACATGTAACAGTAATTTGGATACACGTACAGTATGTGATAGCTCGTGTTCATATCGACGACGTTTGAACATGTGAGAACCGATTTGGAACATGTCTTTGGGTACTACGAATCAAATTTGGGGCGCTTTCCTGTTTCGACGCCATTATCTCATACTTTTTTTGTATTTTGGTATGATACAATGCTACAATATTAGTACATATGGACACATTTTGTACATCACACTATTTTTGTACATTTTGTATTACTATAATTGGCATTCATTAAACTTTACCTTATTAGCGTAAATCAAAATGTAGTATTGTGAGGGTCGTGATGACCAGGCATCGATATAGAATTTAACACACACAATTCATGGTGTGGGTCTAAATTGGGATTTTACGCGAAACTTTTTGAGCATTTTTGAAATTGGTTGAAGTACCATCTCTTTGAAACTGAGGTACATTCTTCAAACTTCTCAGGTTCGGATTTGTGTGCTCGTTTAAGCAAACTATTTTACATGCATTTTACACGCTTTAGTGTTCTGTAAAGTTAAATTGTATTAATATTTTGTTGGTTTTGGGTCACTGAACCGAAATAGTATTGATTACACTATGTATTCCACGCACTAGTAATTTCTTTACTCTAATAGTAACTTTACACTCATAATCCATCATTATTTTTCTCCTCATCAATTTGGAGTGGTCCTTCGGTGAGGTTGTGAAGACGTGGTCAAATGGATTCGAGCTTTGTTGGAGGTCCATCCGGATTGGTTTGTCCTTCAAGTCGATGTTTTCAACGCCTTCAATACGGTGCATCGGTTTTCGGAGCTTGTAGTTGCCACTTTCCTGATTGTCTAATTATTCCCTTGTGTGCGAGCTTTGTATTCTTTGACGAGCAACCTCTCCTCCTCAAGATATGGTTCCTCTCTCTTCCGTGATCAGCACTCGTCAAGGCGACCATCTTGGAGGACCTTTCTCTGCCCTTGCCCATTATCGAGCCCTGCGTGCTTCCGCTATCGCTTTCCCCTCGTTTGCAGATGATCCGCATATTGGTGGCCGTATGGACTAGATTGTGTTGGCATATAGTTTTTTCAAATATCGTGTGGTCGAACTCAACCTTTCTGTCCAGCCCTCGAGGTGCGTCATTTGGTCCCTTCAAGATATTCCTTTACCCCCCCTCTTGGTTTTCCAAAAACTCCTCCCTCCGATGCTATTCATGTGTTTAGTTTCTCGCTTGGTTCGAACACTTCCGTGACCCAATTTCTTGATGTTGCACTTTAGACAGATTTGTCTCGCGCGGACGACTTTCCCGACCTTCTCGATCACCAATTGGCTTTTGTTAGGTTGACTAGGTGTTTCCCCCACCACCCCTCTTACTCTTACTCGCATTTCCCCTTGCCATTGCGAATGCTGCTTCCGAGAAGGGAATTTTTGTGCGCCTGGAGATTTCTCATATTATTCCTTCGCGCAAGATCGATATTGTTTTGCTCGATGGTGCACAACGCATATTTGGTGACATTGTTATAGCGAACCCTACTTCGCTATAGTCTTTGGTCAAGCAGCTCGACAAGTTGGAGTGGCCTCTTGTGATGCCGCTAAGATGAAAGAGGGTGATTATGCACACTGAGATCCCATGGACGATTTTCAGTCAAGATCTTTGGTTGTTTGGGTGTTGCTTTGCACGAGTCTCTTTGTACAAGTGGCCGGTGCTCATTCGAGCAACGGGACCCTGGGAGCCCTCTTGCTTCGTTCCTTACTTCCTTTTATCGTCAACGTTTATCTGTGGCTTTAGAGCGAGTGCTATGTTCTAGCCTCCTATGATCAACTATTGCAGTTATGGATCGCCGGTGTGTTCCAATATTCCCTCAACATGCTCCCCAAGGCTTGGGGGACCTACGAGGTTGCTTGTCATAGATATTTATTTCTGTTGAAGTTGGGTTGGGTCGTGTCGGTTTAAGCGCGTGGTTGTGCTTTTAATTTGTGGTTGTTGCCTCTTTGAGTGTCTTTGTCTTAGATGCCATTTTTATGTGTTCACAGTACTTTTCTTTTTTGCCCTGCTTTTAGTTTTTCAGATGTAGCCATGCCACCCTTTTTGTACCCCTAGACTTCGGTGGTCTCCCTTTGCGCTTTTTACTTAATCTCAAATTTGCACTTATAGTTTCCTTATGCTAATTACTTCTTTACACTGATAGAAGCTCATGGTTACTGTAGCGTCACACGGCAAACCCTACTTGAAGCCATCATTGGAAAACCACCGCTATTCCACGCCAGCTGAATGTGTAAAGTTAACAGCAACTACACATACTATATGTACTATATATACTA
>JBBHKE010001244.1:415794-442282 GCA_037447655.1 Zygnema cylindricum
CCCCCCCCCACCTCCCCCTCCCCCCCTCCCTCCCTCTCCCCCCCTCTCCTGTCACTGTCGCCTTCACGTCGAACCTCCCCAACGTCTCCGTCACCACAAACGGTTGCAACAGTCTCGCCCTCCACTCTAATTCCGGAAAGTACAAATCGTACGACGAATTATTAACTGCCACACGTCCCTCTCCTTCCTTCAACCAAACCTTCGCCACACTACATTTTCTCCGTCCCGTCGCGTACGACCTCCCGAACTTATCGACCACTTGTACCCTTGACCGCAAAATTTCTTCTTGTTTTAATCTCTCCATCTCTCTCCTCTCAGCCCTCTCCTCCGCCGATTTGTCGAAGGCTCGGAGTTCCTTAGGAGGAGGGAGGCCCGGGATCCCTTTCAAGTCTCGGTTGAGGAGGAGGGACTCCATGTCGTCGTCATCCACACTAATTGTGGTGGAGTCAGGATTGGAGAAAAAGTCGGACGGAATTGGTTGAGGTGGGAGTGTGTCGTTGAAAGGATCGACACCTTCTTCAACTTCTCCTTTTCCTCTTCCCTCTCCCCCTCCTGATTTTCCTCCTTCCCCTAGTTGTCCTCCTTTTCCTGTTTCTTTTCCTGTTTCTCCTCCTGTTCCCGGTTTTTGTCTTTTTCCTAAAGTTTTGGCTGTATTCGTAAATTGTCTTATCTGAAGAGAGTCTCCAGGTGGACAAATGGGAGAAGAAGAGAAGGAATTTGAGAAGCTATGGCATAGGACCCAAGGCTGTCTGAGAAAAAGGAGAGGTTTAGAGAGGCCATAAGAAGAGGAGGAGGGAGAGGGAGAGGGAGAGGCTGGTGACACGTGTGAATTAATGAGAGTACGTGCCACGTGTGACAATGCTGACGAAAGATGACGTCGAGAGGCGGCCATAGAGAGCTTATTTAAGAAGGATAAAAAGGAGTTAAGTGGAGGCAGAGAGGGAGGTGTCAGCCATGGATTAGTACAGGAATGGAATGTAAGGAAAGGAAAAAAAACAGGATTCAAAGAAAGGAATTTAGATTTCTTAATTTTTATTTTTTAATTTTACTTATTGTTTCATAAACTACAATTTTTACTAGTTTAGGGTTTAGAATTGAATGAGCTAGAACTAAATGAGGTATCAGATTTTCAACTCAGGTTTTCGTGTTCCGTGTTTAGGGTTTAAGTTTTAGGGTTCAGAGATTAGGGTTAAAGGTCTGTAATTTTAGGTTTAGGGTTCAAAATTTCCGGTATAAGGTTGGTGAGATTAGGTTTAGGTTATAAGGTTCGGTTTCAAGAAGATTAGGTATTAGAGTTAGTTAAGGGTCAGGAAACAATACAGAGTTATGTAGATTAATACTCGGGTATTGAGAGTTTAAACATTAGTTTAAACACTTGTGAGATATAAACGGATTAACCCTTGGCTTAGATTTGAAAATACATAGGAGAGGAGTTAAGGTGTAAAGTCTGAGAATTAAGAGAGGAGTTAGGATGTATGATTTACAAACTGAATTTAGAGTTGATATTTAAACATGTGAAGCAAAGGATGTAAATTTTGAAGTTAGGGTTTCATGGGGAATGCACATGTTGCCCAACCTCAAAAAAAACAAATATCACATGATACTGCAATGGGAGAGAGAACCGTTAAAACTTAAAAGCTATAAGGTGATAAAATTGGTGACGAAAAAGACAGTATACCGTACGCTGTTTGGTTCGTACAGATAATCAGAAGGTACAATGGTTTAGACATTGTTAGGCTAAGTTTCATGTCAGTTGGGCGTCATTTGGAGCTACGTTACGTTATTTTGTTGTTCACAGTTTCAGTTTGAATCACGGATTCAGGCTTTATAGTTTGTTTTGGGATTCAGTTGGACGTTCGATGGCCACGCGGCACGCGCTACACCGTGACACCGTGTATCGCAATGTATTTTTGTGTATCGGCAAATTTATTATCGGCGATAAATCCTCTAGCCAATATCTCGATAATCGTTACAAAAGAAAAAAAATTAATAGAATCACACAGATTTGGCGTGGACACTTCCAAATGCTAGGTGGACACCTCAAAAAAGACCGTACGATAATGTACCGTGATACGAAAGGACAAAGGCAAATTCTACGTGTACGTGGAGCCTGGCAAAGATTAGACAGTACGCCTGAAGGATTGGACGTCCAGGATCTACTCACGACAGGGTAGGGATCTCAACCGTCAAATGAAACAAGCCACCAGCATTATCCATACATAGTTCCACAGCAGCCCACTGCAGATAAACATAAATTCTGAGCATTTCCACCACCTTTTGGAAAAGCTCAAATCTCGTAATGATTCAAGAATATCACAATGCCAATTCTGGATTTGAAGGAATTTACTCTTGATTTTACGAAGGCCATGGAGATTATACGGCCTCTCTTTGAAGAAGGGGAGGCCATGGAGATTATACGTCCTCTCTGCTAAGAAGGGATGGATGTACTAATTGAAGGTTTATGATGTCTGAAGGAAGGGTTTTGTTTCATCCCTTCTTCACAAGGATGTTAAGAGCATGATATAACGAAAGTTTCAAAGGTATTTTGCGGACCCGCTCTCTCCTATTTACCTTGCTTTTGCGCTTGTTATTGTTAAATACTACTTTCACCATTTTTTTCTCTATGTTTCTATTAATATCAGCACGTCTAACATTGCTGTATTTTGTTCAATGCTATCCTAATAAAACTATTGCTCGGATTCCTTCAGGAACTTAGTAATTATTTCTCGGGATTCAACATTTTTCCGCATTGTCTGGTTATGTTGTCGTTTTGATTCTGTTGCTGATGTCAATTACTTGCGATGCTGATATCAAAATTGTTTCTGTTTTTGTTGCTGACCAGAACGGATGTTTAAACCGGTATCTCTTCGTTTCAATTTACGTCTCGTTTTAAGAGATTGAGAGTGAAGGTGAAGGGCTTTGAAGGACGTTATTCATTTCTGTAACAAAAGAGGTAAGCGAATGTGTTGCTTTCCTTTCCTTGCTCTCCTAGTTATGGATTAGTGATTGTCTTTTTTTCTTTCTCGTCCCTTTTACTAGCTCTTGTATAGCTCATGTGTCTCTATCTGCGGTAATATTGTGTCACAGTGATCATCATTCTTCTTTATTGTTATGTATTGTTCGTTATTCTTAATGGAAGGCACACCGCTGTTATAATAGATGATCATTGCGTTAGTCTGAAGACATTGGTCCTTTTCGTATGTATGACTGGCGTGACTTTTTGACTTTTAAAGTAATTGTACCTACATGATTTCTGGTGATACTGACCAGTATTGCCCGTAATCGCACCGGGAAATGTACGGTTTTTTTGGAAACCGTACAGTTTTCTGTGCGCTTACTTTGAGAACTGCGTCAGTTATGCAAGTGAATTATTCTACTCTACTCAAATGAAACATGAATCATTTCAGATTGCAATTATTGCTTGTGCAATGTGGCTTATGATGGCATGTTTATCACCCCGTAATTGTGATCATGGTGATGGTACCAAAAATGTGTCCGCCTGCCACAATTCTGTTACCCACTCCTGTTATCCCTCTGGCCGCTGTCAGGGAAATGCCAAAATGTGTTGGATTATTCTAATTCGCGAGGATTGCGATGATTTTTCCGGTTGTGAATTGAGACTTTTCATTTATTCGTGGGAGGAATCTCTTAGTCTTATTTTGTTATCTTGGCCTAAAACTTGCAGCTTTTAAGTCTCAGGGATGCGGCCACGTGTCGTATTTGGATTTATCGTGTAGATCTGCCTGGAGTTCTGCTTCCAGATACTGTCAGGGTTTCAAGCTGTGATTGTGTCTCACTATTTTTACTTCATTTTATGGACTTCCAATTTAAACCATATTCTTTCAATGTTGTTGCAGATTAGCCAAATGTACCTCCTTCAAAGGAAGGAATCTTCTGGGAAATCCTGAAAAGCATGAAGGGCTGTCCGTCATGGATGCTGCTCCGTTTCTTCTTGAGAAGATTATAGGGACTTTAGCTGTCCTTGCTATTGGCTATAAAGCTTTGTATGCAGTAAGACATGTCACTATTTGTCTTAATAACATTATGTATTTTTCCATCCGTTTTATTATAATTATCCATTCCTTTCAGTTGCATGCATGTTGAGGAGCTGAACTGATGGTGATGATCTGCATGGCTTTTTACTGTTTTATTAAGGCCTGGAGCATTGCAGGCTGTCTTGTGATGGATTTTTTTGAGGTTGTATTTTTTGTATAGATGAAAAATGGTTGTAAGAGAAAAAGCTTGCCGCTTGGCCGATGATTATACTAAGATATTTGCTACTCTTGACAGAGTCTTCAAGGCTTTGTTTGATGAAAGCAATCCACCAAGATCTCTGAGGCCCTACCAGGAACAAGCTTTTTCAAGGTCTTAAGAGTAGCCTTTTTATTTTTATGATGTGGCGTGTGTTTATACATTGTCCAGTTTATGCTGACTGCGTGCCTTTCTTGACAATTTACTTCCTGTGTTTTATTGGCCTTTCTTTCAAAACGAGGTAGTGGTAATCTAGTGGTTTATGCATATAATTTTTTTTGTTGTGTGTTGACCTAACTCATGTTTTTTTGAGACGCATGTCAAAGGTTTATATGTCGTGGTCACTGCTTCTGGAAACCTTTTTTTTGCGTCTTTAGTTATCTTTTCTTTGTAAGCACAGTTTGCATGTAAGGACTGCCAATTGAAAGGTAAGATTTTTAGTTCACCATTAGAGCAGCTACACTGTGTACCACTATTACTGTTAATGTTTTTTTCGCCACTTTAAAACATTTTTCTCAGTACACGCTTGTCCGATTATGGATCTGACGGTTGTGATTGAAAGCCAGAATTCTTACCTTCCCATTGTCCGTCTTTCATGTGAAAATTAGACATGTGTATGGAGAGAAGATGTTTTTATTGGCGAAAATATTGTTAACACTCATCGTGATACACGGTGTAGTGTACACGGTCAAAGATACGTTATAATGTCTCAAGAAACCGGAATTAGGGAGGATAATGTGACTTGTGATGATCTTGAAATGATTACAAATGAGATGAGGGTTGTCTAGGAAAATTGTCAAATGGTGAGACTAATTCAGTGTCTGCAAATTCCTACCCTCCACCTTTAAATAGAATTTACGTTACCAATTTCTCCTCTATGCCAATATAGGTACACTTCACTCAGATTCATTTCCATATGTTTCAGGAGTTATTTGATATGTAAAACTGATTCATGCGGCACATGGCAGTACATACATCAATTGCTCCTTTTTGTATCAAAGCATGTTGAAAGTGTTGGATATTACTTTTGGCGTGGAGTAGCGCACCCAGATTTGATTTTGAGTAAGAATGACTTGGGAAAATGATACCTAGACCAAATGACAGGAACAAATAACGCAGAGAATTGGTGCTGGTGCAAAAATAAGTCATATTTATGCCATGATCAACTTTAATTCAGTTTGTAGGATGATTAGCTTTTGAATTGTAAATCAGCTAAGGGATGACACTGTTGGAATGTGTGTCAAAACTAATATGTGTATGTTAACTAATTTCAATGTTCTGTTGGTGTTAAGTAATTGAGGCCAACATAGTGTTCAAAAAACTAATTATCTCCTAACGCGAGCAATTAATGTATGACAATGGTGATTTTACTGCGATTTAAATGGTTGTTCTCAAAATTTTTGCTTTTTTGGTGGCAAAGTGTAAACATAGAAATTATGTGTGGTCTAAATATGGCTTTGATTGTATGGCATTGTATGGCATTATTCCATACCTTGACGGGAATATACATCTGCAGTCCTGGCCCTTAAATTATCTAATTGTATCTTCGGTGTAAATGTTGCTTGTTTACCCCGGACTCAAATGGTTTACCATCGTGCTTTTTAATTTATCCTGCCCCCCTTTTTTTTTGTATTTTTTTTAGTGGTTGTTTGTGTGTATTTATTTTACATGCCATTTTTCAGTGTGTTCACTTTGCTTTTCTTTTTTGCCCAGCTTTTAGTTTTTTAGTTTTGTCAATCACCCTTTTTGTTCTCTTTGACTCAGATAATTCATCATCACGTTCGTTCATTCAGTCTACATGAAAACTAAGTGAAACAGACCATAAATGCATTCCAAAACTTGTCAACTTGAGGTATTGAGAGGATATTTTGCACCTCGACATTAAAACAACTCTGTACCGCATGTCATAGGAATTCTGTGAACCATTTACAGTCTTATCAAGAAAAAAAGTCTCAATGCCAATACCTTTATTGTAAGGATCCACATGATTGTTAGTTCCAGTGAGGAAAAAATGCCCAAAAACTGAGGTAACTCTACAAGAGGTGGTTATGTGGAATTGATAACTCTTTTTAACTTTCATTTGATGTACATTTTGTTGAATTACGCGCTACTTCTGAAATTTTACAAAGTATAACACTAAGCTGTAATGAGTATGATATATCCAATGCGTTACTGTTGTTTCATGTCTATTTCATGTGGATTCTTGCAGTTTCACAGCTTGTGTACAGGGTACCTTTGCCCTTTCGTGTACTTGAGACATGTTAGGCGATTCTTTGATTCTACATGGAACATGGTCTAATTTGAAACTACAGCGGCCTTCAACTTCTCAAGTTAGTGGGATTCCCTAGTTGTACCTAAATGTATTGCGTCTTCCATTGAATGTGTGCCCAAGTTTTATAGCAAGTGCGTTTCTTTGTTGTTTTCCTTGAAATTTGAATGATGCATCAAGATAATGTACGAAGAAAGTGCATCAACCGAATTACAATTGACATCATCTTGAACTATTATGTACTTCTTCCTGACTTCGTCCCATTGCCATGTCATCCCAGCTCATCTTCAAAATCCAACGTAAGTCGATTCTAGAGTCGATATAAATAAAAGCAACACTTAACCAACAAAAAGGAAAATGTCTTCACATGTTTCACACGATGTGGAACATTTTTGCATGGTGGGGAATACAAGTTGCTGCTTTGTTGTGCAAGTCACGCGTGTATGGAAAAAAAAATCGAAAGGGTCTTGGATCTTCCGATATTATGAATAATTTTACACTATTACTTTCTTACATAAGAAGAATGTCATGCATGGTACCTTTTCTAGCACGTCGGTCAAATTCAAATTCAAATTGCCATTGCAATTCAACTAGGGTTGCCCTCTCATGGTAAACTTGGATCCGAACTTAGGCTTTTTTGCCATAGTTCACGGTTAGGGTTAAGGTTAGATTTATCGATTACGACGTAGTGGTTCAATGGCAAAATCAGGTCTACCAAATTAAGGTTTAAGTTAAAAGGGTTTTTTAGGATTTTTTTTATAGTTTTTTAAGGTACTTACTCAGACGTTTTACCATCGTGCTTTTTAATTTAATCTGTTTCGTTCATTGAAAAATAAAATTAAGGTTAAAGTTAAAACGGTTGAAATAATTTGTTACACATTGACGTTCACCTAGCTTTTGTTCACTGCAATAATTTAATGGTGTCTTGCGCGCAACACTTATTCACATCTGATCGTGACAATTTTGTCAGGGTAACCCTTGCACGTGTCGATTGTTTTTATGAAGGTTGACGTTCACAAGGGCGGCAAATCTCTAACTGGTTAATTACACTTTCTTGCTGGTCAAATTACACCGCGCATCATTACTAAAGTTATAACACTAGATTTGTCACTACTATTTTTGGCCAAAATAAAAAATAACTAAATGAGCAACACTACACCGCCAATCGCTATTAGAGCAAAGGAATAAATAGCGTAAAAAAATAATTAGTGTTATTAACGCTAATTGGGAAAAAAAATAAAATCAAAAAAATATATATACTACACCGCGAATCGTAATTAGAGTAAATTACTCTAATTCGGTCGCTCGAAATTTCGACTCTATCACATCAAATAGAGTAATCGATTCTAATTTTTTCATTATTCTAATTTAGGTGAGGTTTAATTCTGAATATTCGAGTTTGCGTCTCTTTTCCCAATGCACATTCACATTCGTGCGCAATTATATTAAATGACTTTTGGTACATTTTTATTTCAAAATGTACATTTTGGTACGGACAAACCATGTCCGTACACCACACTATAAACACCGCAGTGTACTTCCGTTATTAACGCTAATCAAAAAAAGAACCCTAAAAGCCGTAAAGGAAAAAATATAATTATGGATTGTATTTCAGGTTTAAAAAATTTAAAAAGGGGCACCGAATTAGCGTTATTTACTCTAATAGCGATTGGCGGTGTATCGGACTATAAATTATTAGTATTATATTCTTGTTTAGGACTGACACTAATAAAATCCTTACACTAATTACGATTGGCGGGTGTAGTCAACAGCCGTCAAATCCTGACTTTACTGTACCAGATTTGTACTATTGTGTACGAGGATTGTACCATTCTGGAGACGCTGACGTCGGCGTTTTCGCCCAGCCAGAATGACGTATGCGCATATCATTTTCCAACATCTTTTTCCGTGCACAAATATCCGAATGTCGATTGGAGACCGCCAATCATGAGGTGTGAATCTTGACTCTCAATCGCGACCTTCGGATGAACAATCCCACGTGTGCACAGAGAAAAAATATTTTAAGTGGAGAAAAAATGTTTTAAGTTGTGAAAAAGAACAGGCGATAACTCTAGTGGGCCGTACTCCAGCGCCTAAAATTGCTCATCGCTGTTACATAATTAATTAATTGTTATCATTCTTACCTTATTAAATGCGATCTCACTAAATTATTGTTTATTGGCCACCGAACCAACTAAATGTTGTAAACACTGTTTTATGATGTTAAATCGAAAATATACTTGCTCGAATTAGAGTGGGTAACTCTAATAGGTAGTGTTGGGTATCGGGTAAATTCATATCGCGATAATCTCGATATTCGATAGATTGAATATCGATCGAGAAGAATCCTTGATATATCGTACCGAGACCAACATAAATTATCGCGATATATATCGCGATGTATAGTATTTTTTAAATTTAATATTTTTATTTTTTTATATAATATGTTATTTTAGCGAAAAAGTCAAATTGTCTAATACGCCACGTACGCCGTGATTTTCGTTCCGTGACTTAAAGGTAGACGCCGCAAAATGTAACCGACAAAAAAGTACTAGTTCTGTAATTCTAATGATTACTTATTTGGGATATGGTTAGAGCGTGTCCCCATGTAGCCGATATTTTGAAACGTTATTTTGGAATTTAGCGCTGATTTTACGGTGTACTTTTCAAAGTGTGCCTATGTGAATCGTTACTTGCGCGTTCATTATTTTGAATATGTGGCAGTTGTACACGTCGCCAATACTTGCGACACCTGTAGACGCCGACAAACTGCTGACATTTGTAGACGCCAACGATCTCGGAACAAACTGCGGACATTTGTACTCCACAAAGAGCTCCTGACATACTGGGACAATTGTCGACGGCAACTGTCATTGGTTGACGCCCACACATGAAGGACATAAGCAATCGCCTACGTCTACAAAATGACATTTGTAGACGCCCACAAGTGGACAACATAAGCAAACGGACAAACAATTTTTTTTTTGTGTATTCTCCCAACTGCAAAAAAACAAATGAAAACTTTTGACGCGTGCAACCCAGGCTTTCTATTCGTCCAATAGGGTAGTATTTTGATTAAAAGCAGGTCGCGATTTGATTCCAGTGCAAGTGTGAAGATGAGCTGGAAGTGGGTCGCGATGATAATACTGCCAAATCGCCGTACCTTTCAAGTTCCAAGATGACGCAAAATGTATTTGAGTTTTTGCCCATTTGTCGTACGGCATAATATTTGTAAGTAGGAAGTCCCATTTTCTGTGTAAACGACGAAAAAAAACCCTTACTTGAACACATGGGGACACGCCCTTACATGAGGAGGTCTCTGTAATTGTACGGACAACAAAATTTATGCATTACAGAGGCCTCGGGTACATCACGTATCGTTTTTAAATAAGTTTTACATACGTGTTCTGATATGAGTGGTTCCACGTAAGCTGACTAACAAATCTAAAAAATCATCAAATATTTGGAAACCGACCTTTTTCGTCTGGAAAGTCGTACTTGCGTATGACGTACGTGTACTTCACAAGTGTACCTCGTCAATGTACCTCAGAGATCTCCTTAACTCTGTTACTTTCAGGAAAAAACCGTATTTCTTTCCGGCAAAGATTTTACAGTCACTTTGTCAAAAGTCACGTGACTTTGATAACCTGTGAGATTTTTTTTTTTTTTTTTTTTTTAAAGCTTCGATATATCGAAAATACGATATATTGGATATATATCGGCGATATATCGCGATGATTTGATATTCGATATATCGAAAGGATATATAGATTATCGGGTACCTGAAATTCGATATATATCGAATATCGACAAACTGTCCTCGATACCCAACACTACTAATAGGGATGGGCAATGTGCTATAATGGCTCTTGTACCTTAGGGTTTCTGGAATTGTCTAGGGTTAGGGTTTACGTTTAGGGTTTAGAGCTAGGGTTTAGGGCCAGGGTTTAGGGTTAGGATTAGGTTTAGGTTAGGGTTTACGGCTAGGATTTTAGGGTTAGGGCGGAATCTAAGCAAGTTTACGACTGAGGTTCTGGTCCAATTTTCACATTTTTGTTGTACGGAAGAGCTCTTTCAATTCATAATCTTTTGTCCTATTCTCGCACTTTGGTCGGTAAGCGTGTCTCTATTTAGGGCACATGGAAAAGTACTGTTTTCGACTTCCTTATTTTAAAATTTGTGTCATCCTCTTTTTGACATTTCTGTCAGGAACTTTTTGTGTCCTCCCTAATTTTGGTGAGCTATTGACTAACACTCTTTCTTCATTCCTCCATTCCTTTTTTCCATATTTTTTCATGTTTTTTCATGTTTTTTCATGTTTTTTCATATTTTTTCATATTTTTTCATTAATTTTTTTCATTTTTTTTCAGGCATTGTGTCTGTCTTATGAGCTCTTATTTTTAGTTTTTTCTTTTTTCACTTTTTTTGTTACAATGCCAATCTCACTCAATTTCTGACACCGATTCTATCCAAAGGTTATTCAAATGTTCTTCAAAGGCAGTTTGAAAAATAAGTCGTTGTGATTTTCGTCGTGATGCAGTTACTGTTGAAATGTGTTTCGTACTTTTTAAGGTTTTCTTACGATTTCTTAGGTTTTTCTAGGGTTTCAAAGGTTTTCTTAGGGTTTTCTAGGATTTTCTAGGGTTTTAGGGTTTTTTAGAGCCTTAAGAGTTTTGTATGGTTTTATAAGGGTTCAAAGGGTTTTTGTAGGGTGTTCCAGGATTACTAACACCAGGGTGTATTTAGTAAATTATTATTTTTACCTTGTCTTTTCTTTTTTTAAACCCCAGAGCTTAAAATTTGATGTACACCAACTTATCAGGGTAAAGACAAAAAACCAAAACACTTTTTTCTCACTATTAGCCCGTTTCGCCAAAGAAAACCTAAACCTCTTGTGACAGGTTGTCAGGCTGAATACATATTTGGGTGAGGATGGGGGGGAGGGAAGAGGGTGGGCAGGGGGGGAGGAGGGAGATGTGTGAGAGAGAGACAGTGAGAGAGAGAGAGATGGCGGGGGAGGGGGGAGGGGGAGAGGGAGGGGGAGAGGGAGGGGGAGGGTTGTTATTTACACATTTCTCTCTCTGCCCTCCGTCTCCCGCATTCTCTTTTGCTCTCTCTCTCTCTCCCCCACTCTCTTCTCTTTCTCCCTCACGACTCTTCCTCAACCTCTCTTTCTCACACTCTGCCGCCTTCCCCTCCCTCCTCCCCTCCCTCTCTCCTCTCTTTCTTTCTCTCCATTTTTGCCTCCGCTCACGTCCGTTTCTCCTCTCTCTTTCTCTTTATCCTTTCAAAGCCTGACTGACTGTTCCACCTGTTTCCCTTTTTTGTTTTGACTTCTCTCGTATTTTTTTTTCTAGAGCCCCTATTAATCAATTGTGGAGGATCGGCCTATACCGACGACCAAGGATCTCTTTGGGCCGCAGATGTCGGTTTTCAGGCGGGCGAATCAAAAACTATTTCAAATGCAAGTTCTTACAATTTAAGTTCCCAGGATGCAGTATTACGGTATTTTTACCCTCGAGACTTCAGTTGTTATCATATCAACGTCCCTGTTGGGAGATACCTAATCCAAAGCGGTTTCGCGTATCGAAATATCGATAATTTATCCACTCCTCCTGAACTTTCTTTCTATGTCGAAGGAGTTTTAGTCCACCAAATTGCGTTGGGAGATTGGGAGGCGGAGAATTTCGGAGTTCTTTATAAAGAATCGATTGCCTATGTGAGGGATGGGACAGCCAGTATTTGTTTGTTGCCCTCAAAAGGACGAGCTCTTATCAGTTCTCTCCAAATCTTTCCTCAAGACGATTTTGCATATAACGGTTCCACTTTAAGTCAAACATCGTTTTTATCCACGCATATCCGAATAAATTGTGGTGGGTCTTCTTTGGGTCCCAGCCTCTACACCGGATATCGGTTGTGGATGCAAGATACGGCATCCCTTAGCAATAGTTTTGAGCATATTCACACAGAGGAAACCATAGTGGGTGTAGATGAACCTCCCGATTACTTACCGGCCGGGATTTTTCAATCGGGATTGGAAGCCGGGCCTTCGACCGTTATAAGTTATTCGTATTACTTTCAAGGTCTCTCTCATTTGAACGATTGGCTGGTTCGACTTTACTTTGCGGAAATAAAGGCAGATGTGAAAGTCGGTGAGCGAGTATTCGACATTCGAGTGAACTCCCATCGACTTGACAATTTTGACATTTTGAAGAACACGAGCAATTTGCCATTTGTACCAACCTCGTTAATGATAATGTCTGATTTGACGTTACCAAGTTACACAACTCCGGCAAATATCATTATTAGCTTATCGAAAAGCGAAAACAGTCTGTACAATCCGTTAATTTCGGCTTTCGAAGTTTTCGAAGTTCTTCCGGCAGGACCCGCCATTCGCGACGTGGAAGCCGGTACCGCCTTTTTTGTCTTATTCTAGTTCTTTTGTCAGGTTCGCTTGTTTTCGGGGAGGTTGGGAGGCTTTTTTGTGCGTTTTTTGTTTGGAGGGATGGTTTGCCTGTTTTTTGGGACCTCTTTGACTTTCCCTCTCTCTCTCTCCCTCTCATTCTCTCTCTCCCTCTCTCCCCCCCCCCTCTCTCTCTCTCTGCAGAGCTGATTGGGCGTCCTTCCGCCAATGAGGGACTGACAGCTGGCGCTGTGGCAGCCATTTGTCTGGCGGCTCTGGGGGGTGTAGTGGCGGTAGGAGGGGTGGCGGGATGTGCTATAATGTGGAGGAGCGAGAGGACGATGAGGGCAGATAGAGGGAGAGAGAGGGAGGAGTGGGGAGAGGAGTGGGTGGATGACCTGTTGGAGGATTGGAGAGACGACTGGGAAGAGGACGAGGTAGAGGAGGGAGATTTGGAAGAAGGAGAGGGGGAAGGAAGGGATAGAAGGGAGGAGAGAGGGGAAGGGGAGAGTACAGAGGGAGATGGCGGAGGAAGGAGAGATGGAGGCCGAGAGGCCGAGGGGGTGGAGGAGGTGGAGATTAGGGCGGAAGGAGAGGGAAGTGGGTCAGGAAGTGGAAGGAATGAAGGACGAAGAGGAGGTAGAGGAGGACGAGGAAGAGGAAGGAGGAGGAGGGTGGATATGGAGGAAGGTGAGTAAGAAAGTGGAGAGGAAAGACAAAGAAAAATGTGAATGGGAGAGGTGTAAAGATGCAATGTTGAGTTTATGGGGCAGAGGGAGGGAGGAAAGACATTGAGAAGACTGATGAAAGTCGAGGTAGTGAAGGGTACAGAGGACTAGGAGGGATAGAGGGACTAGAAGGGATGCAAAAATGGAGGGAAAGTGGAGGAAGAAGAGGAGGATAGAAAAAGAAGGTCAAAGAGCAAGGAGAGGCAGGCAAAAATAAGGAATGAGTTGGGCATTGAAATGTTGCATTTGAGAGTTAGTCAGTCTCTCTCTCTCCCTTCTCTCTCTCTCACTCTCTCTCACTCTCCCTCTCTCTCACTCTCTCTCTCTCTCCCTCTCTCTCTCTCTCTCTCTGGGTATTTTTTCTTATGCTTTCTTCTTGTATTACCATCCTCCCTATCTGCAATTGCTTCCCTTTCCCTTTCCCTCTCGCTCTCCCTCTCCCTCTCCTTCTTTTCCAGGCTATTACTTGGAACGGTCGGAATCACAGAGACCGTTGGTGGTAACTGAAGAACAGTCAATTCCCGTTCCAACGGAAAGATGGAGACCTCGCCTTGAAGGTTCCCCTTTACCCTAATTAGTATGAATAGGGCTCGTGTTAGAGGTCCCACTGTATTCTCCATCTTTATGTGCATATATATGCATATAGATATATCAACCAGTATATTGAAGTATTTTAATGTAATAAATTTGTAAATCGGTCACCGTTAATCACACTGTGAATTGCTTTTTGTGTTTACACCACAAATTTGGTCTTGGTTATTTTTGCCCTCTGAACATAAATTTGCGTTTTTAATACGAATTTCTTTATTTTTAACGCTATTTTGTGAAGTGGTTTTATATCGTCTTTGTTGCTTGGACTAAATTATAACTAAGAACACTAGAATAACCCCACGCTGTATATTTGTTTAACCCAAATAGCGAGTCCCAATGTAGTGTGGATTTGAATTGTGAGAATTGTCGCTGTTTTGTGATTATCGTCTTTGGTGATGGTTTTTAAATATGTGAGAATTGAATTGAAATTTATGTCCAAAACAAGCAAATGATACAAATTACATGGTAACGTTGAGTTTTAAGTGGGAACTGCTTTTTGACTCTCCTTGTGTTTTATTTTATTTTTTTGCCCTTTTGTCTTTTTTTGAGGCAGGTCTATCCTCATATTATTAATGTGGAACTTTTTCGTTTGAGGAGAAATCGGCACTGCTTTGTGTGGAGAATAAAATGTAAAAAATATTTTATATTAAATGTAATATATTAAAAGAAACTGATGACATAAAGTCGACCCAACCTTCTCCGGTTTTTTTTTTTTTTCCTTCTTCCCCGTTTCTTGTTTGAGCATGTTTTTGAAATACCTGTTTTCAAAAGAAAAGCTTGACTATTAAAATTGTGTTTGAAAAAGATAAAATTATGGTTAATTGTGGAAACGTGAATTGTCTTGAAAGAAAAAGACGAGCAATGAATTAGAAAGTTTGCGATCGACCTGAAGGAAAGCACAAAATTTAAAAACCTCTTTGCTTTTTTTTTTTTTTTTTTTAACAAGAGTCCATAGAATTCGAGTTGTTCCTTTTGATAGACTCAACCTTTCATGTAGTTACCTTGGATAACCGACAGATTTTATTTATTTATTTATTGAGCCCCCAAATGTAAATAAATGAAAGACTAATTGTAATTATTGAGAAGATGGACATTTTGTTTTGTTTTACGTGATGTCTTATTCCCTTTTTTTTCCCCAAAGATTTATAATGTTTTTGATATCATTTTTTTTTTTTGGAAAAAATGAAAATATTTTGGTTTATGGACCCAATTCTCCAAACTTTTTGAGAGAGAAATAAACTTTACTTCTCGTCTTATTTCTCCCAAAGCCTAGTTGAGATATCGCAAATAAAGCGATATTAATTAGTAAATAAATTAGCGATATTAAATCAGACTTCCAACATTTTAGGTAAAAATATAGTTATCACTCGGCCAATTTCAAAAAAAAAAAGTTTTAATTTTGGACCCATTCAGATACATACAAAAAAGGGGTACGAGTATTGAATAGTATTTTCACATGTTGTGAGGTTCTTCTCTCGGCTAGTGCACTGCTGCCGCGGGACATTAGAAATCATGTTCCCTCTACACCACTCATCGTTAATTCGGTCGAAACTTTTTCTGGCCATAAATCACAAAATAGAGTTCACAACATTATTTAAGGACGTGGACTAAAATATGCCACGTCTCCTTGCACTAAATTAATGTTATTAATTTAAATTTCTAGTGTTGTGTATCGGTAAAAAAATTATCGCGATAACACTGATATCGATAGTTATCGGGTATCGAGCGGTCAAAGGTCCCGGTATATCTGTACTTTCTGTACTTTCTTTCCGTTAAACTGAACAGGAAATTTACGGGAAATGTATAGTGGTTTACGGGAAATGTACGGACTTTGACGAAAAAACACATTGCACTTTGTAGTACTTTCTGGCCGCTTAACTGAACAGAAATTTTACTGGAACGTACGACATTATACCGACAAACTGTTGATCATGGAACGCTAAAAGGACGACGGACACAGAGTACAACGGACGCAAAAAAACATTATGCACGCCACCGGAATCGAACAGACGACTTTCAATGAGAAAATACGAGCGGACGGCTAGGGTGAGTGTCGGTATCCCGGAATGGCTCTTTTGGCCGCTTATCCCAAAAAAGCCGACGGATTGACACGTGGCAGGTTTCTTGTGGATCCTAAGGAACAAAGGGATAAAGCCATGACGTCGGATGTGAAAGGTACATCGTCTTAACTGGAGCCGTACTAAACCGTACATATTCTATGTTGGCTACTGTACTTTCGGCTTGTACAAAGGATCTGATTGATATGCACCTTAGTAGATAGGGGGTTGTGAGTAGGGCGCGTCGGGGGAATAACACTTACAGTTGAGTGAACTGGCCGTACATTTATCTGTACGGTCCGTACATATATCGCCGATAGTTATCGATATTGGTGTTATCGCCGATAATAATCGATAAATATCGATTATTTATCGTTGATAACACCGATAACGATATATCTTACCAATATATCGATTATCGGCTACCCAAAAAAAGGCCCATATCGGTTATCGGCAAATCCTTACCGATTCACAACACTAGTTTTTTGGCTGGTAATGATGTATGTCAGAGGTCGCAAATGGTCAACCGAAACCGTGACAGATTGTTAACTGACCGCCCGCGCCGGATCCGGAACGGATTCGGTGCCAAATTTTGGTGGTCGGCCGGTTACGGTCGGTTGATTCACTAGAAAAAAAAAAGTCGGTTACGGTCGATCAACCAAAAAACCAAAAAAAAAAGAAAATTTTGTTTCGTCCCTATAAGCCAAAATTCTCGTACTTTGTACTCTTTGGTATCGTGAAAGTACGTGACATCATGATTAGCGTCAGAAATCTGACACAGTACTGTAGTAACGCTATTCATTTCACAAATCTTAGGGAACGCGACAAAGCGTCGCAAATCTGACACGATAATAACACTATTCAAATCACAAATCTTAAGGAACTCGACAAATCGTAATTATTGGCTTATTCATACCTCGTACATTAATTAATTTTGTACTTTTTCGGTTATGGGCGGGCACGGTTTGTCGCGAGAAATTTAGTTTCGGTTAAATTTTATTTTTGTAAACGTCGGTCGGTTAACGGTTAACAATTTTGGAGCGTGACATAACTCGGTCGGACGTCGGTAACTCAGATTTTGAAAAAAAAAAACGGACGGTTTCGGTTATGTAAAATTTTTACTTTTGCGACCTCTGACGTAAGGTACGAATTTACCGTGTATTTATCTGTCGATTATTGGTAGCAATTAAAGTATTAAGGCTTATCTTAAATATCGATAGTTATCAAATTTTCATGGTCCCGCTACTGTAGCCGTAACACTGATGCTGCGATTTATCGACCTTGAATTTGGATCACCTTGAATCGCTATTAGTAGTCTTGGGTATCGGGTAGTTTCATATCGCGATAATTTCGATATTCGATATATCGAATATCGATCGAGCAAAGTCCTCGATATATCGTACCAAGACCAACATAAATTATCGCGATATATATCGCAAAAATAGGGTGCCCGTACAGGTACCGTACAGGTAAAGTACGGTAAGCTGTACACAAAATTAAATCGGAAAAAAAAATATCCGGATATTTAGCTTCTCCGTACATGGTCTCGATATATCGATTATCGGTTTCCTAAAATTCGATATATATCAAATATCGGCAATAGGTCCTCGATACCCAGCACTAGCTATTAGGGTTGATGTTACACTAATTAATCTTTAAGGCTAATAACGATGAATGGTGTAGTTGCCGACAACAATTTTCATGCGCGTAGTTGCCGACAACAATTTTCATGCGCAGCAATGTAGATCAAAATAGCGAGCGACCATTGAATTACGTAATCACTTAGACAAGGTACCTTGTACTTAATTGTGTGCACGTTTACGTTCGGGTTCTGGGTCCGAGGCCCAAGGTTCATGGTTGCAAGCCACACAAAGTTTTTTGACACTTCGGTTTGATGAGTTTACACCTGCCTTACATCTTTGTGTTTGTATTTGCCCCACCCTCCAATTCTAAGGCGCCCACATTGTGTTTGGAACGCACCTATTGATCAGGAAGGGATTCTTTTACTTTGTTGCTCACATTGAGGAGAACATACTGTTGCGTTTGATTTTGGTGCGTAATAGAATTGTTGCGGTTGGCACCGAAGCTAGGTACACTGAGAAACTTGAGGTTTCTTAGGTACTCCACCTCGTACCTATTCTAGAATATTCTGTAGTCCTCGAGTTGACTTGGTTGGCTTTCATGCGCGGGTATAAGAGGACCTTTGTTGATGAGTTATGTATGAATTTGACCCAACCATGTTTCTTTTGGGCGACATTGCACACGTGCGTGGCCGCTCAAGATGCATCAACTTCCACAAAAAGAGATTACGCTCATCGGAACCGGTAGGTCAATTTGATTGATTTACAACATTAGATTTTTGACACTTTGTACAAGTTTTTTGACGAATTCCCGCACAATTGTACGAGGAATACATTTGATTCTAGGGGTTCGAGGAGTCCTCCACTGGCCTTCTCTCTATTTTTTACCTTCAACTTTATTGATCGACCGTCAATGAGCACAAGCCGCGGCTCTCCCTTGATGAAACTCGGTGACAAATGACAGGTGTGGCCACCATATCTTCTACCAAGAGATCCAATCCACATCTAGGTTCATCGGGGTTGTGAACCTTAGTTTGTTAGGGTTCTGGGTTGTCATGTAGTGTAGGTTTTTTCTCTTTGTGTGTAGTCATCTATGGTAATTTTAATTAGTTTCGGTGGTTATTGGCTTTATTTCGCGATGGCTTTTTCGTTTGTTCTCTATGCCTTTGCCTATTTTATCTTGACTCTTATAATCTTTAAATGTTTTTTTTTTTATTTTTTTTGCCTTTGCCTATTTTATCTTGACCCTCGTTATCTTTTTACCTCATTTATACTCGAATGGTTTTTCATCTCAAGGTTTGCAATAAGTTTGCTTTTCTATCTGTGTTTACACCTTTTCTTCGGACCTTCAAAACGTAGAAAAAAGGCTATGTGCTTTCTTTGGGATGGCCTCTTTTCGATCCAATGATAATACAATAATAAAAAAGCACGATGGACCGTGCTTGTATTTTTTCAGTTTTGGCCATGCCACCCCTTTTGTACCCCGGGACTCAGATGGTTTACCATCGAGCTTTTTAATTCAGCCTGTTATCTAGTGTTGTGTATCGGTAAGGATTTGCCGATAACCGATATGGGCCTTTTTTCGGGTTGTCGATAATCGATTTATTGGTACGACATATCGCTATCGGTGTTATCGCCGATAATTAACCGATATTATCGGTTGTTTATCGGCGATTACACCGATATCGATAACTATGGGCGATAACTGTACGGACCGTACAGATAAATGTACGGCCAGTACACTCAACTGTACGTGTAATTCCCCGGACGCGCTGTGGACCCCCTTCCCCCCCGATTTCGGTAAAATTGCAATATTTCTTTAATTATTTCTAATTTAAGGGGGTTTTACTTCGGTTCCACGCTCCCATACCCGTCCATAATGTCTTTTTGACTGTTTTTTTTTTTGCAAGGTTAGTTACGCCCTCATATCACTTCCATTGTTTGTCTATATTGGTTTTTTACTTTAATGCATTTTCAATCCATTTTAAAAACGATCCGCAATAAGGTCGGGCAAAATAAATACATAATTTGAAATTTGGACTGACATTAAAACAGGATTTCAGCCCTGCGATTTAGCACTAAATCTTGGAAATTAAATTCAGCGCAACACTGATTTTAAGCACGATTTAAAGCATTATATTTAGTGCGATATGATATTTTAAAGCATTGAATTTTATCACCATAATTGAGCAATGAATTTCAATGTAGGAATGGATCGTGCACTAACAATGGATTTTGACACTGAATTTCATTGCCGCACTAAACTTGAAATTTAATACGTTTTTGTAACAGTAAATGTAAGCACTGAATTTCAGCACTGAAATTCGGCTCAACACTAAATTTTAGTGCACCACTGTATTGCAGCGATACGTTTACCCTCTGGAATTTAGCACTGTATTTTAGTGTACCACTAAATTTGCGCACTAGATTTGAGCACTGGACATCAGCATTTAAATTGAGTGCAGGACTGGATTTTAGTACTAAAATTTAGCACTGTAATTCAACTCTAAATTCCAGCACCAAACTTTAGAATCTTCAATCCTAAATTTCAGTGCAACACTAGATTTCAGCACAAAAATTTTGAAGATGCTTTTAGCACTGGAATCCAGTGCAGCAAGGTTTTTAATACTGAATTTGAACACAGAAAAGGTTTAAGCACTAAATGTGAGCACTGAAATTCAGCACTATATTTGCGCACTCAGTTTTAGCACTGTATTTTAGCACTCGGCGCTTTACTTTACCACTGAAATTTAACAATGAAGTTTTGTCGTGAGATTTAGCACTGAACTTCTCTAATTCAAGACTGAATTCCACAACTGAATTTCAGCACAACACTAAATTTCGACACTGAATCTTAGCACTTGATTTTAGCTCTAAAATTCAGTGCGCACCGTTTTCTAGGTCTGAATTAGTGCCGAACGGTTCATCACTAAATTTAAGCACTTTATTAATTATTAATTACTTTATTAATTTTATAAATATTAATTACTCTATTTATTATTAATTACTTTACTACTTAAGCACTGAAATTCATCATAGTACCCTGCATTGAAATTTTCCACCGAAATTCAATACAGTATTTTAGTGTAGCACTGGTTTGGCAGTGCATTTTAGCAATGAAATTTAGTGCGACACTTACCACTCAGATTCAAAACTAAATTTTAGTGTAGGGATTCTAGCACAGGAGTTACTATCATGGAAATTTAGTGCACACTAAATTCTAGCACTGGAATTTACCGCAAAAATCCGACACTATATTTAAACACTAAATTCCGAATTCAAAATTTTGAATCTCTTCTACCTCTTCACCAAAAATTGTCTGTGTCCCATCCTCCTCTCCTCTTACAATGGTTCTTTCTTTTTCCTGATAATCCATCAGAATGAATAAATAAATATTTTTACTATTTTATAAAAAACTAATATTTCCTCAAGTAAGTGCCCCTGAATTTTTAAGATGGTGGCAGTAGGTTGCGGTAAATGGCGGCAGTTTGACAGATGTGTTTGTCTGCTCTGTTCGTCTGTACGTCTGTTTTCCGAAAAAGTTTGATTAAAAAAGTTACAATGTAATTTAATTTTTTCGTTTCGCTACTAAAGTTTTAGAACTATAAGGGAATTGATCATGACAGTGACTGTTTTGGTTGCGCACAGTCACTTAAGTCACTTTTTCAAAAAGTGTACGTTGGAAGTACATATTGGTACGTTGGAAGTACCGTTGAGTACAAATTTGACGGTCAATCGGTTGGACAACTTTGACTTTCAAAATATTGTTTCAACCGCTTAAAATTTTGTCGCGCTTGCGAACGTCGACCGTCATAACAAAATTAGCGATTCACACGGCCGACGAACGTCGACGAACGTTTACGGTAACAAAACTGCGGCAACCACATGTAAGTAAAAGTGTTGCACACAGTCACTTTTTGTCGTTACCTGAGCTCCACGGTGAGAGCACTTAGGGTGGAATTCCATTAGAAGAAAAGTGTGGTTCGTTACTGTACGCCGTACAAGTTCGTACATATTCGTACCATGCCGTACCTTAATATTTTTTTTTGTCAGACGAAAAATAGTTACTGGAAAGCTGTCGGGAAGCTCCAATGATGTAGGCGTAATTCCTGGCCGTTGGATATTCCACTTTTTCATATCCGTGAAGCAATCGCGCACATCATCTAGTGTCACGATAGTCTCCTCGCGAGGAGAGTTTTACGATACTAGACGTGTACCATTGGTACACGTGAAAAAGAAAAAAAATATGTGCTTTGAACAAGCGATCACAGGTCTACACGTCGTATAGGCCATGTGCCTACGTCGTACGGTCCATGTGCCGCCTGCCACGCTGGATGCAAGTGAGCCGATTTTTTTTTCGCACGCTCCGTTTGACATCCACCGACATTCAAAGTTTGCCGCGACCTTCAAAGTTTGCCGCTTCTTTTTGCCATTCTGTTTCGAAATTTTGATTTCAGTTCTCAAAATCAAAAATCTGGCCGCAAACTTTACGTACGAATCATTAACTACCTCCGGCCGTACAGATATTTCGTTCTGACTTTCCGTTTGAAGATTTTATTTCAGATTTTCAAATCTGGACTCTAACCTACGTGGCGCTAATCATAATTGAGGAAGATTTGTTACTGGCCCGACAAAATGGAATAGTCTTACAGTAAACGCTGCCAGTAGAAATTTCCGTACATTTACTGGGACGGCCTAATGGAATTCCACCCTTAGCCGCAAAATTGAAATTTAGTCCTCTAAGCGTTGCATTGAACTTAGGGTATGTCCCCATGTGCATAAGTAAGGGTTTTTTTCTGCCGTTTTGCTGTAAAACTTAGCGCCGTACTGCCTAAGTTCCAATCGTACGAAGGAATCGCAAATTTGTAGTGTACAATTTGCGTCATCCTCGAACTTACGATGTACCAAAATTTGTAGTCTTGTGTTTTTCGACCCACTTTGACGACAAAAAACGTCATCTTCAACCCTATCTTTAAAACACATGCGCGATGTGTTTTAAAACTAGGGATTTTCTATAAACAAATAGGAACATATATTCGCACGTGCCGTAATTTCCGCAAATTTTCATACGATTTCCAAGGACAAAGAAAAGTACAGAGCTCGCTGTGTTTTATCCGCTTGCTGTCCAACATGACAAATAAAAGTACACAATTTGTTTGATTTTGTCCGTTTTCGTCCAGTACGGATTTTTTTTTTGCAAGGGTCTTCAAATTCTGATGCCATTTCACGTCGACCGGACAGGAGTCGCGAAGGCAAAGCGCATCTTCGTCAACCGTGAAACGACACAGGCTGGAAGGCGGTACGTCTACAATGTCACGGTAAGACATGCGACGTCACAAGCAATTCCAAAAAGAAACGTGCGACAACACAGATTGTAGACCTTGACAGCCGTCACAAATATTGTCGACGTATACAATCGTCACAAACGTAAGTTACGATTTCGTTTTTACACATAGGGACACTTGAAAACCGGGTCCGGCGGATCCGCGCTAAAATACATAGTAAGTTCGCTAAGTTACAAGTACATGGGGACGTACCCTAACTGTAAAACAGTGTTGAACTTTTGAAAGACAGGACGGCGACAAGCCGAAAACTGTACTCCGGATAAACTTTTCGGCCATTCGTACATGTACCAGAATGTAGAAAAGGTACATCCTTACAAGTACGGACAAAAATACCTCGACACGTAATCTTAAATAAATAAAATATCCGGCACCAAAAAAAACAAAAAAAAATGTCTGGCTGGACATGTTTCAGTGACATCTCGTGATGCGTTAGACCTCCTTAAGCTTGCCATCGCGCACCTCACCATAGTACACCGCCAATCGCTATTAGAGTAAATAACGCTAATTCGGTGCCCTTTTTTTTTTTTTAACATGAAATACAATCCATAATTCTATTTTTTCCTTTACGCCTTTTAGGGTTCTTTTTTTAATTAGCGTTAATAACGGAAGTACACCGCAATGTTTATAGTGTGGTGTACGGGCATGATTGTCCGTACAAAAATGTACTTTTTAAATAGAAATGGACAAAAAGTCATTTAATGTAATTGCGCACCATGTGAATGTGCACTGGGAAAAGAGACGCAAACTCGAATATTCAAAATTTGGCGTACGAATTGTCATATTTTGTACGGATACATATATTGATGTAGACAGCAATACGGCAGGCATTTATTATTCAAAAAAAGCCAAAATAGAGTTAGTGATTAATTAGTATACATGTTTTTTTTGGAAAAAAAAAAATCCCAATTAGCGTTAATACATAGTTGTTCACGGCGTTTAGTGCAAACGATTTAATCGCGACGAATTATACGTAACAAACGCATTGAACATTTTGAAAAAATCGTAAAAATCGTTAATGAATTTTCGTCCGTACTATTCCGTACATGTAAACAAAAATAAATTTCACAAATACCGCAGTTTGTACCATTTTCGTACATTTTCCGTATCTTTTCGTAATATTCCGTACATTTTTGTTACAATTCCGTACATTCTCGTAAAATTTATGTTCAGTTTACCGGACAGAAAGTACTACGAAGTGTAACGTATCTTTTCATCAAATTTCGTACATTTACCGTACAAACCCGTACAGTTATCGTAAAATACCGTACAGTTTCCGTGAATTAACCGTTCAGTTTACCGGACAGAAAGTACATCACGTTTTTTTCCAATTTATTCAAAAGTCACGAATTATACGTTTTAATCGGAAAAAAGGAAATATCGCGCGATTTGAACAACTATGCGTTAATAACACTATTTTTTTTTACGCTATTTATTCCTTTACTCTAATAGCGATTGGCGGTGTACTCAAACTGATGTCATCTATATAAAAAACCAAAAACCCAAAAAAAAAAAACATTTAATTCGAAACAAATCGTCTTAGCGTGTTCATTGGCGTGGATGTTACAGGGGATGTTTTTGGGTTTTTAAGGTACAAAAAGGACAGCCCAGTGATGGACGGAAATCAAATACGATTAGTACGTTAAATTTGACGGCACGTCCTATCAAAGACTTTTTTTATGTCATTTTAGAGTTTTAGGCTTCTTAAGGAATTTGGACAATTCTTCCCTGTCAATTCGAAATTTTCCAAAGGTCTCGCTTGGTATAAAAACCCTAGACCCGGTTCTAAACCAAACGCTCGGATTGGTCCACACCCGAAACGAACCGACTGAGTTTCGTTAGTTCGTTACAGTACACCGTGTATCGCTATAGCTGTTACTAGTGTTGAGCATCGAAGACCTATTTCCAATATTCGATTATATCGAATTTTAGGTATCCGATAATCGGTATATCAAATCCATGTACCTAGAAGCTAAATATCCAGATATTTATGCGATTTTTTATTTTTCTTCCCAATTTTTTTCTCAACCCCCCCCCCCCCCCCCCCCCCCGCCGTGGCGCGCCCTTAGTGGGCCGAGGGGGGGGGGGGGTTCTGGTACGATTTTCCGTACGATTTTATGTACTTTAGCTGTACGTACACCCATTTTTTGCAATGTATATCGCGATAATTTATGTTGGTCCCGATACGATATATCGAGGAGTCTGCTCGATCGATATTTAATATATCGAATATCGAAATTATCGCGATATGAATTTACCCGATACCCAACACTAGTTGTTACTCTGTATGTTGCCGCTTAAAACATCTTTTCTCCGTACACGCTTGTCGGATGATAGATCTGATGGTTGCGATTGCAAGTTAAGATTCGCACCTTCCGATTGGCGATCTCCATGTTAAAATTGGACAAGTGTGTACGGATAAAAAAAGTTTTAAGTGGCGTAAAAACATATTCTACAAACAACGCGCACCTCACCATAGTACACCGCCAACCGCTATTAGAGTAAATAACGCTAATTCGGTGCAATTTTTTTTTTTAAAACCTGAAATACAATCCATAATTATATTTTTTCCTTTACGCCTTTTAGGGCTCTTTTACGTTTATAACGGGAGTACACCGCAATGTTTATTGAGTGGTGTACGGACAGGGTTTTCCGTACAAAAATGTACTTTTTGAAATACAAATGGACAAACAGTCATTTAATGTAATTGCGCACGCATGTGAATATGCACTAGGAAAAGAGACGCAAACTCGAACATTCAAAAATTGGCGTACGAATTGTCAGATTTTTTGTACGGATACATATATTGATGTAGATATCAATACGGCGGGCATTTATTATTCAAGAAAACCCAAATTAGAGTTGGTGATGTAGAAATAAAAAGGTTATTTTAGTATTTTCTAGGTTTTGCAAAATGCAGAAAAGAAGCAAAGGCAGTCTGCCTCTAACTTCTCTCTTCAGCTCCCACACTTGTCGTGGTCACTGAAGGTTGAAGAGGGAGCTAGAGCCATGGCTGCCTATGCTGATTAGAGATAGAGTTACGGGTTGTAGATTTTGGTAGATTTACCGAAATATAAATTGCAGACCCAGGATTTGAACCGGGTACCTACCGTCCAACGCTTAGCCTGTAGCCTTAGCCATTTAGTCTGCTATCATGCTTGGAGATATATGGTTTGATATTCATTTAAATGTTAATACGTAGTCTATTTCATTTAACGGGATCTTTAAACATAGATACAGTTTGTAAAGTACGGCGTACGGAACATC